>JAYRCH010000003.1:600000-1056901 GCA_037179445.1 Phengaris alcon alcon | reverse complement strand
GGTACAAAAAAAAATATTTAAAAATACACTTTTTAAAACCGCCGAAAACACTATTCGCCATGTTGATAGATAATCTGTGCTGTGACATCATACTAGTACTATTTGTATCTGTGCTATAGTCCGTAGTAGTAAACTGGCGGTGTTACGTTCCATTTGACGTTTTGACATAAATAACTATTTAAAATGTCATGAAATATTTAATTACTACTACTACTACTACTACGTATGTGTGTTTAGTGTGTTTGTGTCGTCACATACTTGCAGGAAGTTACTTCGAGGTGTTTTCATAAGTAGAAATTAAAAAACAGAAATAAATATTTTTAATCAACTTTATTTATCAATCTTAAATTTTTAATTTATGATATCGCTAGAATACGTTTTCCTAGGCCAAGTACTAAAGGAAATACTCTTTCAATGTATGAAATTAAATACGAGTCCAAGTAGCCTATTTACATAGTCTATATTTGTCTTATATACATTATGTTTTCTATCGTACGTGACAGGTGTTGTTCAAGATGTGCGGTGACGCGCGCGGCGTGGCGCGGTGCCGCGAGGTGGTGGCGCGCGGGCCGCTGCCGTCCGCCGCCTGCCGCTACCACACCGCCGTGCCGCCTTACACGCTCTTTACGCTCAAGGTATAAACTCATACGACAAGCTAGGGGGGGCCCTAGCACAAGCATAAGGTTTGGTAAAATCAATTACGGATATTTTGAGCATATGATCTACTGCTTATGAAAAGACGTTTAGGCAGAAAAATATATTAAGGTTAATATCAAGGAGTTTATCCCCATACAGTTAGCTTTAGGCAGATATTTGAAGTCGCCCATCTTATTTCTATGGTCCTTCTCCCTCACTCAGACAGCTAAATAAAGAGTGCTTGTGTTAAGCATTATTTCAATCTGTAATTAAATACTCGTTTTCTCACTACACTTTTGCATAATGAGCTCGTTATGATTTTTTTTTCATGCCTTTTCTTTTCATTACAGAAAGACGAGAGTGACAGTGACTCGGAATCTCGTTCGTCAGACGTTTCCCGCACAGAAGAATTGCCCGAGCTGGAGTATAGACCAGCTGAGGACATGGTGGAGGAGAATATGGTACCTGACCTCATGCAGTACGACTGACACATGGACCTCGGTCATATGACACTGGACGACATATGGAATGAGTGATTGTGTTGTGTAACTAGTGTGTAAAACTCAGAATATTGTGCATTTCAAAAGTGAATTTGTGGATAATTAGACAATCTTACAACTGTTTAAAGATTTAATAATTAATTTAAGTTTTCTCTTCCAACTGGTCTATTGTAAAAATTTGAGTTTTGTTCCTACAAATTAAATGAAGGGTGTTTTGGAATAACAACCTCTGTGACTTTGTGCACCACATGAAAAAAAGGTTTTTCATGAAAAAAAAGTACCCATGAATGTGCCGTGCCTATTATGTTATTCAAAGTAGACCTAAATGTTCCTAAAACTCCATTTTGTAAAATAGAGTAAAATCAAACCAGATATCATAGAAAATAACTCTCAGGGCACTTTTTCCGTAAAAATCGTGACTTTTTGTGACATGTGTGGTTTTTGCAAAGAAATTAAGAAAAATTGTTTAAATTATTAAAAAAGCATATTAAAGAAAATAAGACATGTATTATAATATCGACATAGTTCTTATAGCTAGGTATTATTTTAATTTTTTTTATTCACCATCAGTCTTTACAATCATCACTGTTATCGCCGTCGTCCACTTTAATAATAACTACAATATAAACTTCGACATGATTGTCATTACCTCATATCAATGATTGTAACCTATTTGTGTATTATATATAAATAAAATACAAATCTGACAGAAATAGTCTCGACTTTCAGAGCAAGTTAAGTACTTGCTGAGACTTGAGACTGAGGTTTGCTTTTTTTACAGCAGTCATTTCTATGAGTGCAGGATATAACGGGTCAAGCAGTAATTCATCTGGGAGTTGCTGTCTTTTGCATATTTCGCTCCTAAAAGATGGACCTGCGAATGTGTTTTTTACTTTGATAAAATATAACAGATGAAGAACACTTAATGGAACTTTCAACGGTAAAAATATAATATACAAGCCTATAAAAACTCACTAAATAACAAATTATGGAAAAACACTTGTTTATGCACTCAACCGGAAAAGCAGTCTCTAACCCGATAAACTTCTTCTATAACGGTCAAGCGCCCTGTAAACGATCAAATTTGTTTGACAAACTTGTTTGATGAAATTCACGTTTTCATCAAACAACAGCGCAGACGAACAAACGTGCATCTATTACAAGTTTGTCAAAAAATTAGCCAGAATCGGTTTTTTCCTCGTCGTGACTTGACGTCGTTGTGCTGCGTACTTAAAATGAGCAATATAGACGACGCATTTTTGGTGTTGACTCTATCACTATGTATTAAGAAAAAGAAAACAAGAAGATGGACTAGATAATGCCTAAAATTAAGATAAATATCTTAATTATTATGATAAATTTAATTATTAAGATAAATATACCCACGAAAATTTGCTACGAGAAATATTGTGCTCAGAACCAGAAGATTACGCCAACTTCCTGCGAATGGACCATGACACTTTCGAAAAATTATTAACATTACTCCGTCCTCGCATTGAAAAAATGGACACGATTATGCGCCAAGCCATACCAGCTTCTCAAAGATTATCGATAACTTTGAGATACCTGGCTAGTTAGCTACCTGGCACCGATTTTGAAGACTTAAAATTTAATGCGGTCATTGCACCTCGTACATTGGGCTACATTGTTATTGAAACATGTGAAGCAATAAATTACTTATACACTTAGGCACAATATTCAGGTAAGGTTTTAATTTGAAATTCTTAGAAAAACTTATTATTATTAATTTGAAATGTAAGAAACAGAAATATAAGTATAATTTTAAATTAGAATGCGCTAAAAGTTTTTATGAATGTTGCTGGTGACAGCTTCATTTGGATTAGAGCTCTTACACACGAGCGGCATGTTCCCAACGGCAGAGGTAACTGCAGCCGTCGACGCGCGTCGGCGGCAACCGTCGACGCGTCGACGGCTTCCGTTGACGCGTCGACGGCAGCCGTCGACATTTCAACTTCGTAGATCAGCGGCAGCCGTCGTCTGCTCTCTTAGTATAGGAGTCAGTTGTAAAATGGATTCCGAAGAAGAAACACTGTTATTGCTTTTACTTCGTCGACGCCGACGGAAACGAAAAATAAAAACACGTTCATTGTGGGTTCAAGAAATATTAATCAATAGAGATCAAGAAGGGCATTTTTTTACTCTCTATCCACTGTTACGAAGAAACGAGCAAAAGTTTTTCAATTATTTTCGAATGTCCATTGCTTCTTTTGATGAGCTAACGGCTATTTTAACAAGTTCAATTTCTCGCCAAGATACCATAATGCGGAACAGCATTTCAGCTGAGCAAAGGCCCGCTATGACATTGAGGTAAGTATTTTTTTAAATTTAATAGAAATATATAAGTAATTTAGATCATTCCTTTAATGAGATCAACATAATTTGGCACCATTTTCTATTTATTACACAAAGCTTACAATTTCAAATTAAAAGAATTTCACCTACTACCTATAGGAACAATAATAACTATTAGTTCTTAAATTTTAATTAAAATACTGTAATGTAATTGTAGAAAACCAATCAATGTTTTCTAACACATATTTTTACTAACATAATATTATTATTTTTTCGCAACAAAGCGAAACAAACAAAACATACAAGGAATTTAAAATAAAAAGGAAAGGAAAAAGTCTCCATGGGCGGGACTTGAACCCATGACCCTCGGGTTAGGTACGGGTGTCTCATTGCTCTGCCAACTGAACCACGGTAGCTCAGGGGGCTTATTACCTAACCGTGATAGGTCGTGGGTTCAAGTTCCAAGCGAGGAGATTTTGCCTTTCGTTTTCACTTGAAACATGTTTTTAGAATAAATTATCGTTAACAATGAATAATGTCAAAACAATCAAGTATACCCTAAATCTAAAGCAGTCACCATCAGAATCATTCATTAAAAAAAAATCTGAGAAGAGCTCCGTTATTATTGTATTGCACCAGAAACCTGAGATGACAAGCTATCATTAGATGCGAGTTGACATTTCGGTCTTACAGGATTTCTTCCAGAGGAGGTTGTGTATCCCATGTAAGAATAAGAAGATTGACTCGTTGAAGGCGTTGAAATTGACCTGTAGTTTTGCATCACCTTTGGCGTCCAATTTCCAATCGTTTGGTATTTTTTTGAAATCACTTAGTAGTGACAACAGAAATAACTTGTCTGCATCAGGAGGAGGTGAAGGTTGTCTCTCAGCTTTTTGTAGTTTATCGTTTAATCGCATGGTTAATGTTTCGATCAAAACACCATCGCTGTCAGTTTGTCGCTTTCGTAGTCTTTTTTGAACACTATCTTCTTCTGTTGATTGAACTGTTAGTGGAGGACACGTCTGCTGAGAGTAAAAGTTTGAAACGTTCTGACCTCTATCTTCGGTCACATCTTTTAGAAATAGTAATTGGTCATAGTACGTATATTGTTTTGGTTTGAACGCTGCAGATCCGCTTTTTTTCTTTAAGTTCCTACAGTATCTAGAGAAACCATCTCTCAATGTTTTCCATTTTAACTGAACATCTACTCCTGGAAAAAAAACAATACTTAATGACACTTTTTTATATTTCCAGATATTTAGCAACTGGTTGTTCATTTGAAGATCTGCAGTATGCATACCGCTGCAGAATTTCCACTATTAGTAAAATAATAAAGGATGTCTGCCAACAAATCTGGATAAATATGCGAGACGACAATTTGCCACAGAACATAACGGAAGAAACTTGGAAAAGTATTGCTGATAAATTTGAAAAACGCGCTCAATTTCCTCACTGCATTGGCGCAGTTGATGCAAAACATATTAGAATATTCAAACCGAAAAATAGTGGCTCATCCCATTACAATTATAAGAATTATTTTTCGATTATTCTACTAGCTATCTGCGACAGTGACTATAAATTTATCTTTTGTGATATAGGTTGTTACGGACGACATTCGGATTCAACTATTTTTGAGGAACCAATTTTTTATACAAAACTACAAGAAAACTCACTAAACATTCCAAAACCTACACCGATTACAAGTGATGGAATTGCTTTGCCTTTTGTGTTTGTTGGAGACGAAGCGTTCAGTTTGTCACAAAATTTGTTACGTCCTTATCCAGGCAAAAAATTAACAGAAAATATGAGGATTTTCAATTATCGCTTAACACGTGCAAGGAGATATGTAGAATGCTCATTCGGTATTCTGACCAATAAGTGGCGAATTTTCCATACCCCAATGAACTTATCTTTGCAGTTTTCTAAGGATGTCGTTAAAGCGTGTTAAACTGCATATGAAACAATAAAGTACCTAGGTACCTACTTATTTTTTGACCTATAAAAATATGTTATCATTTTTATAACGCATTAAAATGAATAATACACTTACCAATGGCGTTTTTTTCATTTGTGGATTTATTATTAAAATCATTTACAACTTCTTCACAAACCGCCATCCATGCTCTGTGTTTTATTGTTTTATTACTATAATCTTTCAATTTATACCTAATTCCAAATACAAGCATTTTTCTTTACTGCCATAATTAGCAATTCATTATCAATTTCGTAAGTAGAACTCATTTTACAAATTTGCGACGCGTGCACTCTTGAACTATTTGCAGTCGACTGACAAAAATGGCGGACGCGGCAAACTACAACTGCAAGTGTCGCTATAGGTCGACTGCTGCCGTCGACGCGTCGACGGTTGCCGCCGACACGCGTCGACGGCTGCAGTTACCTCTGCCGTTGGGAACATGCCGCTCGTGTGTAAGAGCTCTTAGACTCGGTAATATGAATCATCACAGGTTCCACATTCGGTAGGTTTGTTTGTTCTGTTGAAATTAATACCGAAGCTTGAGAAGCAGAAGCCTGAGTATGAGAGGGTTGAATTTGAGGGGTAGGAGATGGGATGGTACTGGGAGATGGTGTTTGCGGGTAAGGAAATTGAATGTGAGAGGTAAGAGATGGAATGTACGTGTCGGGAGATGGAGTGTGCGGGTAAGGAGATTGAGTGTGAGAGGTAGTAGATGGAATGTACGTGTCGGGAGATGGAGTGTGCGGGTAAGAAGATTGAGTGTGAGAGGTAGGAGTTGGAATGTACGTAGAATTTGGATTGATTGTTACTGAATGTCTGCTAATATTTCCTTCTCCTTCAAATAAAATTTCGTTTATGAACTTTTCTGCCAGTCGTCTTTGATCTGGAGACATCCGTTCCAGTTTAAAGCCCCAGTTTCTTGCCATTACTTGATATTTATTTTCAGGTTTTTTGAAATGGTCCCTGGCTAATATCATTAAGTCTTGTTGCAAGTCCTGTTTTTTCTTCTTCTTTAGTGGCAGTGGATTTGTATTTTCTGTAGATTGCAAAGGTATCGAGGTTGAAGATGATGATTCCTAGAAATTAGAAACAGTACCTATGATATTAATTTATGAATGTATTTATTTCAAAAGTTTAATCATTTTTATTTTATTACAGGTACCCAGAACCCAAGAAGATTGGAAAATATTGGCGGAACAATTTGGAAAAAGATGGAACTTTGATCATTGCATTGGGGCTGTAGATGGAAAACACTTCACACTACGAAAACCTGAGCACTCCGGTTCCTACTATTATAACTATAAAGGAACCTACAGTATAGTACTTATGGCTATAGCCAATGCTAATAATTATGAATTTATTATGGTTGATGTCGCTACAAATGGCAGTGTCAGATAGAGGAGTAATTAAAAATACAAAATTTTGGCATTGCTTTGAAAATGATCAGTTGCAGATTCCAGAGCCAGAAAAATTGCCAAGGAGTGATAAGAAAATGCCCTTCGTGTTTGTAGGCGATGAAGCTTTCCAGCTACTTCCTAATTTCATGAAACCCTACAATAAACAAGTACTGAATGATAACAGAAGGATCTTCAACTATCGATTATCTCGTGCTCGACACATAATTGAAAATGTATTTAGCATTCTTGTAAGTCGTTTTAAAAATTTCCAAAAACCTATCAAATTGAGTCCTTCTAAAACACGAACTGTTGTTATGGCGTACTGTCATCTACACAATTTACTTATGAAGCAAAAGAAATACATTCAACGTGAAGAAGTAGACGTGGAAGATTGTGTCACGGGGACTGTTACGGAAGGTACTTGGAGAATAGATCCACCGTTGTTAAGTATTGCTCGTACTCGGGCTGGAAATAGCGCTGCAGTAGCGAAACAAGTACGAGATGACTTTTGTGAATATTTCAACACAACGGGTGCTGTTTCATGGCAAAAAAAATGTTTGCAGTAATTTTAAATATGTTGTACTTGAGTGTGAAAATTGCTAATAAACAATAAACATTAGTAACTATTTACCTGTTCTATTATTGTGCTCATTCCTGATTCACACTCCATTTGGTCTTGCAGAAATTGTAGCTCTTTAAAATACCACACTGACGGCACATACAAATAATCAGTACCAGAACCAGAAAGCATAGACTTTTTCACTTTGTTTGTTCTCGCGATTAAAACTTGTACGTAAAATATTAATTTTCTTTTTAACTTCATCCTCTGTAATGTTTTGCCGACACATCTTCAGTAAGTTTGTCATTTTCTTTATTGCAGCGCTTCTCTTGTTTTTGTCCATGTAATCCTTAGATTTTATTTTCCACAAAACCGGCATATCTCGGTAAATTGTTATAAAAAGTAGCGTAATTTCTTTATCTGACATTATACCCATGCCTCCGTCATCCATCTTGCCGAGATTCGCGATGCTGCCACTCGAACTCGACGCAGCCGTAGCATCCTACATGGTGTCAGATCAACGACTGAGATCTTGTTTGACAAATACAGCGGAACACGTTCAAAGACGTTTGTCAAACGCTACGTCAGTCTAAATTCTCTTCAAACAGGTCAAACACGTAGATTGTTTGACAAACGCTTCAAACAAAGCTGTACACTATCAAATTGTTTGACAAACACGTAAAATTTGACAAACAATTTAATCGTTTACAGGGCGCTTAAGATGAAATGTAATTTTGACATTGATGCTTTTTCCAAAAAAGAATAGACAAAACATTTTTTTAAAAAAAGCGCACATGTCATTATGATATTGGTTCTTTTTACTCGATGCAACCAAACATGGGTTGTTTTTCCGTACATCCATAAAACAGTTTTTAGTTGACAAAGGCAGTTCTCGTGTTAGCCCATGGAAAGCCGTTATTCAATGCTAACCGTCTAAGTAAAATTCGACATCAAAGTCTTCTTTTCGATTTTTCGTGACAAGGATTGTACTTCCAAACAGCCCTTCAAATGATATCTGAAAATACTGGGTAACAAAAAAGTTTATCATTAAAGCTATTTTAATTAATAAATATGTATAAAAATAAGTTTAAATGTTTAGTGTTTATGTACTGTTGTTTATTGTTAGAGTCTGGCTAGCGAAAGATGAGACTGGAAAAAGGCGGCAAATTCAAAAAATCTACGTATGGCAACCTTGTCTATAGTCGGAATTATAGTTTTGATACTTGATTATTTATGACAATAATATTATATTTTGTTAGAGACAACTTATTTCAAGAAAATGAAGTTTATTGTTGTTTACTTAAATTTTATTTTGCAATATATTTTATGATGAATAATTAAACGCATGCAAGAGTCGTGCATGTTTTTGTCGGAGTATTAAAACTTCTTCTTTAATACATCATGAAATATACACAATATTACAAAATAAAATTTAACCAAACAATTATCTTCATTTTCTTAAACTAAATTGTCCCTACTGTTTCTAAGTTTAAATATAACTTAATTTAAATGTTAAAGAATTTCCTATATTAAATTATGCAATTAAAAGTGTATTAGCACACATGCTCGCAAGCATCATAGATTGTATTTATTATTAAGTATAATACTCAAATATGTATATTTATTATATACTTGTACATGCCTACAGGTGACAGTTGAAACTAATAACACCCCTTGCAAGTTGTTAAAAACCAAAGATTAAGTGGAGATGAAAAAACAACACAAAATCAAAATATACAATTGTTTTTATTGTTTAATCACTACAGTCAAAATCTGATTCTAAAAATTCTATCTCAAGTGAGGAATTCAAATACGAACTGCTAATATCGTCTCTGACCTAATTATAAACTGTTTCATGTCTGCAGTGATCCCGTCTCGTCTTTTATACTGCTCCTCAACATGCATCACATGGTCCGTATTTTTTTCCACTTTTCAACTGTTATACTGTTAAATGACTCGTGAATTAATCTTGCCATATCTTCTGCAGACAAACCAATATTTTTGCTGGCAATTCTACGTTTTGCCAAACTCCATATTAACTCTATGGGGTTTAAATCGCAGTGGTATGGCGGTAGTCTAAGGACTTCATGCCCATGCTGCTTTATAAGTTCATCAGCATTGGTGCTTGCCGATGTTCCTTTGTCAAAACTAATAGCTCTTCCCGTGTTAGACATTCCTCATAAGGAATGCCATTTGAAGAGAGCCATGCTTGAATGTCGGATTTCTCGGAATTAGTTGTTGGACCCTTATTAATCTGTACACAGTGATAGCTAGCATTGTCCATCGTGTAACACTTGGTTTGCTTAAATTCGGTAATAGTTTTTCAGATATCCATTTCATGAAATTTTGAGACTTCATGTCATGATGATAGTCTGCATTTTTTGATTTTGTACTAAACACAAGAAGAGCGTTTGGCACAAAACCTCTTTCTGAGCCGGCATGAATTATAATATATCTCTTGCCTGAAGAGATATTTGTTACAGCACCACTTGTGGAAGGACCCTGCCATGATTTTTTTGATTTATAGTTCTGATGAACATAAGTTTCATCGAGATATACAATTTCTTTGCCTTCTCTATGTTTAGTAGCAATGGTCCGCAAGAAACGGTGTCGCCATGCTGCTACATCATACCTTTCAATAAGGATTGTACGTTCATCTTGGTTTTTCTTGTATTCAAATCCGTTTGATAAAAGGATGCGAAGCAATGTTTCACGACAGCCAGTAAAGTTAATACTTTCCCTTAATTCACTTAAAAGAGACCTTAATGTTGGGATTTGTTTCTTTAATATATAAAACTCGTTGATTTTGTTTTTTATTGCATTAATATCAAAAGTATCTAACGCTGATACTGTTGGTTGATGTGGTCTTTTTTTTCCTGGTGTATTCCACACGCCTTTATTTATTTAACCGTCTTTTTTAATCCTTTTGAGGGTACAAACACTGACATCTGAAAATATGTTAATAAATAAAGTTAGCATTAAATAACAAGGTTGCTTCCAGGTATTTTTTAAAATAACGTTAGGGTCGTATCGGTCAAAGAAGAAATCTCATCAAGGAACTGATTTTGTGTCTTTAAACACTCTTCTTGGTAAGTATACATCTCTTAATTTATTTATGCTTGATATTATAGCTTGCATAACTGAATCCTTTGCATCATCCATGTTACCTGCAAAACAATAAAATCAAATACATGATAAATAATAATGATTTTTAATTAATTGTAATTGAAAGTATCAAAATCTTTTACCCGTACTTACCAATGGGATATTTCATGTAAGGTTAGTTGGGGTAAGGGAAACATACTTTATTTTTCAAATGTTATTTTGAGTTCTAGCTACTAATACTTAATGTCTTTTAATAGTTTTGATAAACGCAAAACATACCTATGTATGTCAGCTTTCCATGATTGAATGACATTTTAAGCTAGTTATAATGCTTTTAACCAGAAAATGCTAAATCGTTAGGCTACTTTTTTTGTTCCCCTTTCCCTGTTTTTGGGGTAAGGGGAACAGTCTGAATATAATTATGTATAAATAGTAGTATTGATTATATACCTGCACGATTTCATTTTTTAATATTTCGTTTATCAAATTTGAACTCAATACTTATTGAAATAAGAACTAAAATAGGAAATTTTGATTAAAATCGGAATTTGGGGTAAGGGAAACATACGAGTTCGAAACAGGGGTAGTCAACTAAAATCGAAATGCAAATTTTTAAATATTTATTCATACTAAACATACAATAGGCTCATATTAATCAGTCTCAATAGTAATTTTTGTTGCAGTAAGATTCCGTTATATTAAACAACGTGTTATTTAAATCACCTACTTAAAGTAAAATCACTTGAAATCTATCTACTAGGAACTTTACTTTGGCATTACAAGTTACTAATTAAAACATTTTCAACTTTGACTATTAACACTATGCACAGAGATATTTAGAAGGACTCTACTAAATATTATAGGAATTAAAAAAACAATTTTAAAAATAAATTGGCCTCTTCGGCCTATTACAGGTTTAGGTAATTTTGCGACGATGTCTTCTGTGTGTTTCACTTCAGAGATATCTTCCAGCACAGGGAAAGTAAAAATCGTTTCACCTTCTGCTTTTGATTTCTTTCTTGTGTATTTTACAACAGGAGAACCGGCGTTATTTATACTTAACACTACGCCTACATAATGTTTCACAGACTCTTTGGTGCAAAATTTTACCAAGACCCAATCACTCTCACAAAATGGCGCATTAGTATCAAAATTTTCCTTGTCAGCATAATTTAGTTTTGCTTCACCATCTTCGTCATTACTCTCTCTCAGTACATTCTCCCAAAAATCGTTATCATAGCTATCTTCGTCATATTTTATTTCCATTTCACTTTCACTTGAAGTTGTTGAATATTTTGTTTTTTTTCTATATTTTGCTAGTGTCTTATTTTCCTTCTTCTTTATTTTTGAATTTTGTTTAACTTTATGTCCTGGATCTTCAAATTTTTCTGTTGTTACCTTTAATTTGTCTTGTTGCTTTGTTAAAACTGCTTTAGCATTTGTCTTACTCTTTTTTTCTTTTTTTTTCACTTCAGATATCTGCGCCTCTAGAGTTCTTTTATAAACATCGTCACGCGTAATAACTTCAGCACCAGTTGCCATTCGTTTTCTCTTGGTTTTAGAGCTTGTTCCTGCTTTAATTCTCATCAATAGTAAGTCCTCAAATGTGACAGTCCGGTTTTCAAGTATTTGAATTTTTGACGTTTGATTCGAAATGTTAATCGTATTAAAATCTACGGATTCTGCATTGAGTTGGTTAGATAAGCTAACACAATCATTTTGTGAATATTGTGGCATATGAAATGTACGAGTATTACTATTTAGCGTCGAGTCCATACTATTTCTACTTTTGTTGGACGTTTGATTCGAAATGTTAATCGTATTAGAATCTACGGATTCTGCATTGAGTTGGTTAGATAAGCTAACACAATCATTTTGTGAATATTGTGGCATATGAAATGTACGAGTATTACTATTTAGCGTCGAGTCCATACTATTTCTACTTTTGTTGGACGTTTAATTCGAAATGTTAATCGTATTAGAATCTACGGATTCTGCATTGAGTTGGTTAGATAAGCTAACGCAATCATTTTGTGAATATTGTGGCATATGAAATGTACGAGTATTACTATTTAGCGTCGAGTCCATACTATTTCTACTTTTGTTGGACGTTTGATTCGAAATGTTAATCGTATTAGAATCGGATTCTGCATTGAGTTGGTTAGATAAGCTAACACAATCATTTTGTGAATATTGTGGCATATGAAATGTACGAGTATTACTATTTAGCGTCGAGTCCATACTATTTCTACTTTTGTTGGACGTTTGATTCGAAATGTTAATCGTATTAGAACCTACAGATTCTGCATTAAGTTGGTTAGATAAGCTAACACAATCATTTTGTAAATGTTGTGACATATGAAATGTACGAGTATTACTATTTAGCGTCGAGTCCATACTATTTCTACTTTTGTTGGACGTTTGATTCGAAATGTTAATCGTATTAGAACCTACAGATTCTGCATTGAGTTGGTTAGATAAGCTAACACAATCATTTTGTAAATGTTGTGACATATGAAATGTACGAGTATAACTATTTAGCGTCGAGTCCATACTATTTCTACTTTTGTTGGACGTTTGATTCGAAATGTTAATCGTATTAGAACCTACAGATTCTGCATTGAGTTGGTTAGATAAGCTAACACAATCATTTTGTAAATGTTGTGACAAATGAAATGTACGAGTATTACTATTTAGCGTCGAGTCCATACTATTTCTACTTTTGTTGGACGTTTGATTCGAAATGTTAATCGTATTAGAACCTACAGATTCTGCATTGAGTTGGTTAGATAAGCTAACACAATCATTTTGTAAATGTTGTGACATATGAAATGTACGAGTATTTAGCGTCGAGTCCATACTATTTATACTTTTTAAAGAAAGCGTGAGCAACGATTTGGGTTCAGATGACTTTTCATTTATCATTGGGTCAGTTTGTTTGGATGTGCCAGCGCGAGGCTCTTGCAAATTTGTGTATACAGAAATCTGGTACTGGTCACACAGCTGCATGTCAGAGAACGGCTGCTTAGTTGGGTCTTTAACGAAATCCGTTTCATTAGAAGTTGATTTTAGCTTCCATTCTCGCATAAGAATTTGATTAAACTTATCTTCTGAGATAGCATTTTTGTTTAAGGGGTAAATTCCCGCTTTACGAAAACCAGCTGCACATATAGCGGGATCCAACTCATCCCAAATTTGCCCAAGCATTTTGGCGAAATCTTTTTTTGGTAAAGGTTTACTATAGATTCATCCTCTGCCATTTTACTAGCGCACTGTCCCATCGGTCTTTAAATGATTTATTTACAGACAAATCTAATGGCTGTAAGAGATGGCTGGTGTGAGGAGGTATTTTTAAAATTGTAATGTTTGCTTCTCTGGCTTTTTTGATAAGGTTATTAACCCACATGCGTTTAGTGTCCATCGTACACTAAAAGGATCGGGCGTTTTTGTCCCACAGTAGTTAAAAAAACCTTTTCAAAAAAAGCCTCAAAAACCGCTGTTTCCATCCACCCAATACTTGTTGCAGCGTATGCTGTTCCGGGATAGCCTTCGTCTGTAGTCCACTCATCCCACACATTTTTGCCCTTGTATACAATCATGGGTGGAGTTTTCTCTCCTAGTGCGTTACACCCCAACAAAACAGTGGTGTTGTCCGTTCCAGAAGAAGCTATAGTTCGCGTAGAAGTAAATCCTTTACACCCTACTACCTTGGACTTGGAAGGGTCTTTGGAGAAACTGGTTTCGTCCACGTTCCATATATGTGATGGTTTGTCGCTTAACACGTTCCCTGTCCAATGACTCCAAAGGAGTCACGTTTGTGCCGGACTCGTACGTCTATGACTCTAGCTGGAGTCATACTCCAAAGGTAAATGTAATGATTTATTTTTCAGTGGACGTATGACTTAGAGTAAAAACATTACCATGGACGTATAGTTAGATAACAAGGTTAGAAAAAATTCAAAAGAGCCGCCGTAAAATGTCGCAAATTTGTTAATATATTAAGATGGTAAAATAAAATACTTTTTTTAGTAGAAATTGTAGTTTATTTAATTGAAATCAATGAAGTGCATTATAGCATGGACGGCAGAGCACTATTTTACACTTAGGGCACCACGTTATCACTTTTGACGCCTTTGTAGCAGGAAATTTTGATGATTGTCCCTCTGAAACGTGTTTGTCGTAGCACCCTTTGCACCGTTTTTTATTTGTCTTACGACTTGGATCTTTGGTCATTATGTCCAGGGTGTGTTTATCCACACGTGATGAAAGTGGATGTTCAATGGACTGTCGCTTTTCGTCACGTATTTCAAGCAGCCTTTTTATTATTATTTCATGTGCCGATAGCATTGAAAGCTTTTTTTGGCCCGCGTTTCTTTGAAGCTCATTGAAAATGAGGCACGAGTTTACCACTGCGATTGATAATAAATCCACGGCAATCTTTTTAAACCACGTTATCGATTTTCTTGTAGGACTATTATAGCTACTCAACTGATCAGACACATCGATACCTTTCTTCCCTTTATTGTATTCCAAAACCATTTCAGGTTTGAGTACTGGTCTTCGCCCGCTACTCATTTTCATTTGCTTTCCATTACATGTAGAAAGAAGCAAAACATCTCGTTTATCGTGCCATTTCAGCACAGTAATATTCCCTTTCTGCATAGCCGCAATCTCTCCTTTCTTTAATTTACTTCCAGTAACAGGTTGTGGAAGGCCCTTTCGCTTTTTATTTACAGTACCAAGTAAATCAGTTTTTCGGCCCTTCAAAAAGGTGGCTAGTGGTATACTGGTGTAAAAGTTATCAGTAATTATCAATCTACCCTCATCCAGCAGGTTTTCAGCAAGGCGTGCAACTATACTTCCAGACAAATCCAAATCGTGGACTCTTTGGCTTTGACCACAATAGATTTCATACTTCCATACAAAACCATCAATTGTGCATAGTTTATAAATTTTAACGCCGTATTTGTGGGCTTTAGATGGTATGTATTGCCGAAAGCAAAGGCGTCCACGAAAATGCACCATCGATTCATCGACCACAATAACACGGCCTGGCGTGTATATTGCATGACCGTTTTCCATGATCAGGTCCACAAGTGGTTTTATTTTATAAAGCCTGTCATCATCATTCCTCGGGGCCTCATTATCGGCAAAATGCCAACATTTTAATAAAACGCAGTAACGGTTGTAGGATAATTTTATATTGTGCATGAGGGGATGAAAATATAGAGGGTTCTTTTTCCAATAACTCTCAAGTGTTGGTAATTTGACAAGGCCCGTGAAAAGTACCATGCCCAAGAATTTTAGCATTTCATGCTCTGTTACATCAGTCCATCTTTTGATCCTACTAAATTCTTGTGAAGAACTGTCTTTTAGCCGTCTGCCGTATATATTTGTATATTCCACCATTAGTCTTATCACTTTATCGTCCACAATTTGGCGGAATATAGTGAATATATCTGTGTTCGTGTCAAAGTGAACAAATTGACGAGAAAGGTTATTCCAACCAGTAAAAATTTCTGAGCATAAGTCATTTACTTGAAACGACCATTGATTTTCTACTCGGGGATCTCTGGATATATTATTAGCATGAAAGAGCAAGTTTTCTTCTTGTTGCAGGTCATCCTCCTCAATAAAGTCCCTAATATCGTCGATTGTTTCATAAATAATAGTTGGTGCAGACTCACTTTCGAAATTCACCGCATCTTCGTCCTCGGAACTCGATAGGTCGCTGTTTTCCAGTAGACGGATTATGTCAGCAGCGTTCATAACGTTCCTAGCAGCCATTTCGGACAAAAAAAAATTCGTATAGTTGAAATTTTTGCTTCATTCTACCCTTCACAATCCTCTTTTCACAGATCTGACGTGTGACATTGACATTTCATGCCACAGACTACAAAAAAATCAAAATAGTATTTGTTATTTAGATCACACGTTCGTGACTCCATAGGAAGTCACATAATTTTTAGTTCACACGTCCATGACTCTATAGGAAGTCACACAATTTTAAAATCACACGTCCATGACTCCTTTGGAGTCATAATTTTTATTTTTAATTTTGACTTTAAAAAATTATAGTTTTTTAACTGGTATTAGTATAAATATAAACCTTTATATAATTACTGTTAACTTATAGGGAAATTGTAGATGGACGTCCGAATATTTTTTAAACTTTTGTTCTGGGACAGGGAACGTGTTAATTCTAATTCGTTCACTATTTTTTCCAGTAAATCAAAGTACGGGTAAATTATATGTGGACTACATGCTTGTTTGCGCGCATACTCCACCGGTTGTGGCTTTTTGATTGATAAATTATGCCTCTTCTTAAATGAAATAAACCAATCTGCACGGGGCACTCCATTTTTAAACGGATTTTTTATAGCATTAGCCGATACGTACTGACCCACCATCTCTAATATTTCTTTCCTTGTCAGACCAAAACTATACATTTCCATCACATGCAAATTTTTTACAAAATCTTCTTCTAATTCACGTGATAAGGTTGTCGCTCTTCCCAGAGTATTTGATTTGAGGCCTTTACGATCATATACCTAAGAAGAAAAAACAAAAGGAACATTAAAAAACAGATAAAAACAAGTCTTATAAATCCTAAAATGTAGAAAAACCTCAAAACAAGTTAAAACATCTAGATATTATACACTTACCCGGTTTATGATGGTTGATCGAGGTATTCCGTAATGTTTAGAGGCCACATATCCAGACAATGTGCCACTTTTAACAGCCCTTACGGCCTCTAATAATTTTTCTACGGGGTATGACGCATTGTCTGGTGTTCTAATATAATTTCTAGGCATTTTGCATTTTTCTGTAACAATGAATATAATAGGTACTTAGTAGTCTAAGAAAATTAGTTTTAAAATCGTCGATCAGACCGAATAATAGCTTTAACAGATCATAATATCGTATAAAAATCATTTGTCTAAACGCATTGTCCAGGGAGTAGATTGGGGAATACGTTTGTATGGAAAAACAGTGCAAGCGTACCCTTTTAATACTCTGTATTTCCTAAAGTAATGATCGTACAGTAAAAATGTTTGGACGTAATTTATAGGAAATTTAATGTAGATAATTAATGTAGAAGTCACTAAAGAGATATTATAAATAATTTTCGAGTCACAAGCAAAAACCTTGAAAAAGAGACCTTTCCCCCCCCCTCCCCCACCGCCGGCTCTTGACCCACCCTTGGGGACTTTTAGTATATTCATCTGGACACCTTTAGGAACAACTGTACCAACTTTCAAAACTACACGAATTATTCGGTCTGAATTCCTTAATTTTCCCAGGCTATAGTATGTGATCGCCACTTGTACAGTCACCCTGAATTCTAGTGCGTATTCTTAAAATTAGCGACTCTTAAAATGTTCAAGACCTCTGACATCGGGAAAGGGAAACATATGTTCCCCTTGCCCCGGCCATGATAGTTCCCCTTTCCCAATTTTGGAATTTGTAGGTTAGGTTTCGAATCATACTAAATTTGGATATTTATAGCGTAGTTTATACACGTTTGTATGCAAATAATCAAATTAAAGGTATAAAACAATACTCACTGACAATGACAGCCTTATTGCAGCACTTTTAACACATTAAACGAGCACCCAAAAAATCCGCGGCGAGCTCGTGATATTGTAGTAGTCAACTGAATTTTTTGTTTCTGTCACTTTTTCGTACTAAGTAGATATAGCGCCTTCTATGTTTTTGCTTTGAAACTAAAACAAAATTACTGCTTTATCGACCAAGTAATAATAGGGGTGCAGTCTATAGTTTTTGATTTACAAACTACTGTTTCCCTTTCCCCTTGGGCTCCCTTACCCCAACTAACCTTAAACAATCTTGTTTTTGTTTAAAAATGGCATCCCTTTCACTTCTTTTTTGTTCGTATTTACTAATCATAGCAAAAAGCAGCTGTCGCAAATCTCTTTTCAAAGTTTTCGTCATGTTTAAATTAGAAAATCACGTTAACCACAGAAATATTTTTCACTTTGACACATAAACAACACATGCTATAAGTGACAATGACGTTAGTGACAGTGTTACCATAATCATTTTTGGAATAAAAAGCCAGTCTCATCTTGCAGTAGCCAGACTAGCAATGTGATAATAGGAATATGCATTTGTTTTAATCAGCAAAAGTCATATATTTTCCGAAAGGAAATATAATTAATATGGACCGGAAAATGCAAAAAGTACAGTTTATAAGTTAGTAGTTTAAAAGTACAGTAATTAGTTTTTGCATTTTCCGGTCTATATTAATTATATTTCCTAAAAAGCAAACAAATAGTAGTTTTTAGTTTTTTAGTACTGTTACTTTTTAATTTGGCAAGTACAGTAATAAGTTGCCAAATTAAAAACTAACAGTACTAAAAAACTAAAAACTACTATTTTTTTGCTATACGTAATTGATAATCAAAAATTACCGTTCAAATCCTTATGTTTTTTGTGACATTTTTGACGTGTTAACGTCTTATAAATCGAAGAACGCCGGCTGCAACGAAAAATTTACATGTTCCGCCTGAGCCGCGCGTGCAAGCGAGAGCGCGGAACAACAGAGAGGCACGATCGGCCTAAACGCTCAGCTTGTGATGACGTTATCATGTTAAATTATCATTCGTAAACCGACATAACAGACAACCATTTTCTCTTACAACAATCGTATACAAAAACCCAGTAGTTACTAAAATCAATTTTCTATTATTCTCCATATATTTTCAACTGTGGTAGTGACCAGTGACGTCATTTGTCATGCATTTTTTGTATAGGGCGTTTTTATTGTTCTCCATTGACTAACGATTACACTTTTGTGATGACTTTCCTTTTGTGACGATACACCGTTGACGAACAATGGTATATCGTAGATATGCCATTGCAAGGAAAATATTTCCCAATTTAATCCCTATCGACATTAAATGATCGTATTAGTGGTAATCTAAAAGGCTGTTTTGTTTTTTCATACTGATATTGTGAATACAACCCAATATGAAAATTAAAACAATGTGGTTTCTTTTTAAAATAATATTTTTTATGTGGAAATAGAAGTATTGTGACTGCAGCTCATGCCATAGCAGAAATATTGCATTAGGAACTGTGCTTTGCATATTGTCTTTTGTATATTTTCTTTGCAGTTCTGTAAAACGTCATTATTATTCGTTTGTATATTTCAATTTCTTCTTGTCATCTTAAAATATAAGAAATGTTTAAACCCAACTAAATAAACAATTTTGATTATAAAATTTCGTTTGCATTTAATGTTTCACCAATCACATACCAACTTACAACAACTCTACCACAGACTACTTAGAAAAACTAACGTTTAACTCTACCTATTCAACAGTTGTGGACAGATAGCTACTACGTTCTACATCAAGATTTATTATTGAGGGTAAATGAAACAAAATAGGTTAAACAGAATCTTCGCTTTATTCAGCAATTTCCGGTTGAAAAAAAATAATCAACAAAACTACACTGAAATTCTGAACATGACTATTTTTACAAACAATTTACAGCAAATTCATTATAGCGCGAGCCGCGCACGCTTCCCCCTCCCGCCAACTAAAAATAATATTTACATAAACTAAAGTACACCGCTGCCCCGGAGGTCCCGGAGTGAAGCTAAGTAAGCTAATGTCCGGGAAGCGTGGGGCGCCCGAGCAGCCTAGTCTAAAAATCAGAAACTTATGAGGTACATCTTCCTATCCACATTACTAAGCGTATGATACCGGCCCCAAAAAAGGGGCCAATTTTTTTTTTACATTTTTCCAAATTTGCAGCCTTTTGGTATAGTATATGATACTTACTAGATACACATGTATAGACATCGTTATACCATTACATTTTTTTGTCGCGGGTCGTATTACGCGATAGGTCTCGGACCGACCTCGACGAAACGACTCGCATTTTTTAAAATTGAGACAACAGTATGCGCACACTCGATACAGTTCGCATAGCTAAAGTTAAAACCCCAATAGTTAAATACAATTTTTAACCGCAATGTTTTTAAGATATATTTTTTTATTTTCTTGAAAAAATCTAATAAGTTGAATGGACAAACATTTAATTTATTAAAGAAACTACACTCGCTTCTAAAAATTCATATTGATGACAGAGTAATGCAAATAAAAATTAGCAACATATATGTTATAAATACAATAAGAATCGAATATAAAAAGGCTGTGATGATATACAAACTCACTAGCGAGTGTAGTTTCTTCGACAAGATTTATACAAAATTTACACGAGGAGCGCGCAACTGTGTGCGCTGCGGGTGCGTGCGGGACGCGGACCAGCGTACAGCTCCGCCCACAAACGCCGTAGCGGAAAGCATATTCAAAAGAGTCGTATTAGTTATATTTTTTTGCTTTATTTCTACATTTAGAACTATATATTTTTTGACCGTAATAACTAAAAGCACATTGAAGTTAACTTTTATGTACTCATTTAGCGAGACAGATTAATGAGACTGCTTAAAATAAATACTATACATATTTACTATCATAAAATTATTATGGATGTAAATGTCTTCAAATTCCCCTAATGCCAATACGAGATACTGTTTATAATAACACAATATGTTCAAACTGCAAAATTAAGAGCAAAATAAATTTTAATAACCAATATTTTTTTATTTTGCAAACAAAATAAAACGAATACTGTTCCAGCAAATTTAGTAAAAATATAAATGTTACTTTTTAATGCTAATGAATACACTTTCATTACTAATGCGTCCCGGAGACGATCAAGTGCACTTGACAAGCGTACGCGATCGAAGCGAATATTGATCGTTTATCCCGTTGACACTAAAGTCGAGAGTCGACGGCTTTGATTGACGGCAATTGATGTACTCGTGCTTGACGAAACTTGACAAGTTTAGGCATAATTTCAAGGAATGCCATATATCTGCGTTGTATGTTTGCGACGACTTTCTTGGGTACAGATCGGTGGGCGAATGTGGAGTGCGCACTTGACGGCACCTTCAATGGGCGCCAAGACCCCTGAGTGAAAATTTCAATCACGTAGACTCGTCTGGTGCGCGCATGATGTGCGCCTTCGGGATACTTATGTTTATTTTTTGTATTTTTTTTATTTAAGACACCATACCAAGAAGTGAACATGACGAATAACTTAGCATTGTTAATCATTTTTACCCCTTAATTTATTACGTTTGAATTAACTGTCCACTTTAATAAAATACATGTACAGCTTGGCAAAAAGAGTTGGTGGCGTTGACAGCTGATGCAACTAAAAACCTTTTCAAGTGTTTCAGCTTTTATCTTTAACAGATTAGAATTATATTTTAATATAATAAATACGTAGTACAAATGTCATGCCAATCTTTAATGGATAAAAGATGATACAGTTGAAAAAGTTTTTAGTTCCATGTGTCTGCTGTCACTGCATCCAACTCTTTTTTGCCAAGCTGTAACATGTCAGGGGTTGACTATGGGACGATTTAACGTCACTACAGCGTGATACAGCGCCACGCACGCGCAGAACCGGCGCTCGTCGACTATATGGCTTTACGTTTAAAAATAGGTACAAAATAATTATGTGACAAAATTAAATTACTGAGGTATCATTTTATAAGTTAGACTTTACTAATTGTATGTATAAAATTAAATAAATATTATCCAATCCATATTTAATGTATTTGAATTAATCTACATGTTTATTTACGGACAAAGTATCCCTTCATGGAAAATTATAAAAAGTACCTATACTAAATGCTTAAGAAACAAAATAAACGGAGCCTATGCATTCAGGACTCGAGAAGAGAGTAATGAAATGTTGGATCTTCCTCAAATCCAAAGCAATGATCTATATTTCGGTCCTTTTGGAATTTCGTTAAAACTTACAATTATATTTTACACAATTAGTAATACTTAAGGAGCTGGGGACAATGTAGGTTAATAATTTCATCGTCGTTGATACCAAGACAATGTAGTCTGCAACTACTAGTGAACTAGAGAAAAATAGTTAATTCTAAATTTTACATAAAAATACTTTGAAAAATTATATTATCGTTACGGCCAACAATTGTATCTTACTAAATATATTCAGAATGTAGTATGTAGTGAAAATTAAAGGTGTCAGAAGTCAGAATTGTGGCAGTGAGTGTTATAAAAAAAAAAGTGTAAGAAAAACTAATTAGCACTATATATCATTTTATGTTTTTATGTTTTATAGAGTATTTAAAATGTTAAGTTCACATACTTGCAGACAAAAGTCTTAGTATCGACAGCGATGAAATCATATGCCTAAATTGCCACCAGCTCCCTAGCTGTAACATTTACAACAAGCTATATTTATTACAATCATCCACTTTAATTACACGTTTAAAATGTATTAAACATATTGGCCACACTCACCGCTGAAACGTCTCAAAACGAGTCACGTACAAGTGCAGTTTTGTCACGAACGTAACAAGTTACGAACCATATAGCGACCACTATACACGAGTCGGGGCGGCTGGTCCCGCCAGCCGTAAACCAATTTACACAAACTATATAATACAGATATAATACAATTCATACATTACATTAAATATACACTCAACGACTACTTATCGTTACAATTAGTTTTTTTCCGTAGTTCCCTGGTTTGAAAAATAACTAAAAATTTCGCTAAAACTAACCAAGTGCCAGCCATTTGTTGCAAAATATATTTTGTATACTATGAGTTGATACAACATCTAAAATGCTAAACGAATATGTGACATGCCTGCTGGAGTATTCACTATATTTGAAGCCCACGCTCTGTTTATACACGAAATTAATTAAATTACAGATTTTTTATAAAGAAATACACAGGTAAATATTATACATAATACACATGTGACCTCGTCTGTATGTGTGTGAAGCAGGAGGCTGGCAGCCGCAGTTTTAAATGTATTAACTATGTCACAGCCACTAAATTACTTTCAATGAAGCTTGTTGCATTACAATAGTTATGGACCATATTTCCAAGTAATTATATTCGTTTTCCATTAAACAGATAGTCACCCATGTCAAGAAACGTATTTGCACTTTAGTTGCTCCGTACATTTACATATTTTGACACACCTGTACCATGTCTACATACATGTCAATATAGAACGATTGGATCAGTTCTATATTGACACAAACAGTATAAACTGTAATGCCAATCCACCCATACACTGTCAGTTCCAACTGATCCAATCGGTAGTGTCATGTTCATTGGACGATAGGTAATATGGTGTATGGCTACAATTAGATTGAGATGAAAATAGTACGAATTTTTCGTAATTTCCTTACGTCTTATAGGTATTGATTTCGAAGATTTTTTTTATTCTGAAATTATTTCCATACTCCACTTTTGGTTCTATTACCAATCGTTTAAAAAGTGGTAGCTAATGGGCATAAAAGTATCATTATACTGAGAATTGAGAAACAATACATCAGCAAAGATGATGGAAATTCTTACTATAAAAGCAAATGTTAACATGAATTTTGTTACCAATACGCAAACTAATTATGTGAACTAAGTAACATACAATTTTGTCTAATGTAGCGATACATGATTCCAATAAACGATAACTGTCAATTTGTTACACAAAATACAGCAAAGCATATTAAGGTTTAATTAAAGTACAGATTATATGTCAAGTTATTAAAAGAGCTAAAAAAGGAAATATTAAATACATTTTACTGTAAATATTTTACTCAAACAATTTTACAACATTAACATTTGCAAATTACGTTGCAGTGTTTAATCTTATCACACTAAATTATAGAATATGTTTATATTCTTTAGAATACTGTGGCATATGTATGCACAATGCAATAACTGACAAATGTTTTTTTTTAACTTGAAATATAATCTATATATTCCATGCACATGCACCTACAGCGGTTTCTGCTAGAACACTAAGATTGGTAGAGCCTCCGAGCGAGTATCGACTTC
This sequence comes from Phengaris alcon alcon, assembly GCA_037179445.1. Classification (NCBI taxonomy): domain Eukaryota; kingdom Metazoa; phylum Arthropoda; class Insecta; order Lepidoptera; family Lycaenidae; genus Phengaris; species Phengaris alcon. Next base: position 1,032,481 of record JAYRCH010000003.1, on the reverse strand, counting down.
GGAGACTTTGCTCACTAAATTATTACACGTTACTTCCGCGGTGACACCCGTATCCTCGTTTACATGAATAGATTCGGTTATCAACCGTGAATCGCTCCTTAGAGAATCTTGTTTGTCTTTGGATACAATACTTTTCTTTGTCCCATCTGGTGTATCACTTTTACCCTTGTTAATAATATATGTAAAAGGTAATTTTCTTAAATCGGTCACGTGAAATTCGCCACTAGAATCGATACCTTTAGTATCATTCTTCGTACAGTTTACCCCTTCAGGTATATCGTCCATTAAAGGTGGGTCAGTAGGGTCCGCTTCGTGAGCGTCTGGACGTTCACCGGGTGTGTCGGATGACGTCGCCAGCTTCGATGATGAACGGGTTTCATCCGAGGTGATACACTTGCCTCGTTTGTATTTATCAGCTCGTGTGGCGGCGTCGGCAGCGGCAGGGCGGGGTCGGCGGCGGCGGGGCGGCGGTGGCGCGGGCTGTCACGTGACCTCCATGGGCAGCGTGTCAGCGGGGCGCCGCCGCACGCCGCCATTGGCAGCTGCCTCGCCATCCCCGAGCGCCGCCTCGCCCGTCGACGACGTCGGCGCCGGGGCCGTCGTCGCCTCCACTATCTCACTGCAATATAAAATGCCGCATTCAGAATACTATCCGGCTTACTGGTATAGAAAATTCAGATCTCTTTTGCAACGCGTAATAAAATATTTTTTGCTCGAGAAAAAATATTATACATTGATAAACAATAAGTGTTTTAAATCGTCAAAAGAAAGGAAACTTACGCGACAGGCGTGGCGCGTGGCTGAGCTATGAGGCGTCCCTGCCGCGCCTTCAGCTGCGCCGTGGTGAAGGCAATGGCCTGCACATTAGCGGACAGCGGTTGTCCGCCCGGCCCCGAAATCGCGATCTTCTGGCCCTTAGGCAACTGTACGTTCTTCTGCAGCAGGTTCGCCACCACGGAGCCGGGGATAGTCGTGGTCTTAGGCGGGACGGCGATGCTCGTGGAGGGCTCGGCGGTTCGCGCCAGAGCCCCGACTTGGATTCGATTCTTTAATTGGATGTGATGGCGCACCGGCACCGCCGCCCGCACCAGCGGCCGGCCGTCCAGGCTGACACTGACGCGCTGCGGCCGCGGGCCCTTGAGCGTGCCATCGAGAACGACCGTTTGCTGCTGGCGTTTCCGCGCATCGGCGAGGTCGAGACGCGCCACCGAGGCCTTCCCCGGCTGCGGCTGACGCAGGACGTTGACGAGGTGCGGCCCTTTGCCGAGCTGGCCACCCTTGATTTCGAAGAACTGCGTCACAGAGCCCGGCGCTGCCTTCAGCAGCGCAGCGCCGGGGGGCTTGGCGTCGCCGAGCGCGGCCAGCGACACGACGGTGGGCAGCTGCGCTAGCGAACGGTTCTGCGCTAGCAGCTGCGCGCGTTGCGAGTGCGTGAGCGGGTGCGCGTGCAGCACCTTAAGCTTACTGGGCGCCACGTGGTGCATCTGTGAGTTGACGACAACGGGCTGCTGCAGCTGCAGCGGCTTGTGCAGCGAGCCCGGCGCCAACTGCACCAGCGGCGCCGACACCCGCCTTGCGCCCGCGCCACCTGCCGAACCCGCACTCACCACGCTGCCCACGCTCGCCACGTTCGTCACGCTCGCAGAAGCTGAAACACGAGTTGTTTTAATTTTATTTTTTAATTTATATCGTCAACAAACAGTCATTTACAAAAGTTGATAAAAGGCGGCGTTTAAAAAAATATACAAGTACTTACCTACATATTATAAAAATGTCCTGTCTATACAGATATTGTTATAAACCTCAACCTCATCACAACAGTTCAAAAAATGTTTATGAGTTAAATATTAATTTGATTATAAACTTTCATAAGTTGCTTAAAAATCTCAAAAGATTTAATATGACTATCACTATTGTAGTAAGAACATAATCACCTAAAGAAATTACTTCTCACGTAGTTAAACGTAAAACGTATCATGAGGATGGTCACGGTATTTCAAAATAAATTTCGCTTATTTTAAAATACTGCGTACCGAGTAGAGGAATTTAATTCATTATGCAAAATTTTCTTTACTGAGGCGCACCAACAGTAAACAAAATTTAACGTAATAACGTACTACAATAAAAATTCTCACCGATATGCGAGTGTGGTATAGCGACGGCCGTGAAGGGTCCGTTCTGCAGCAGGCCGACCACGGTGCCGCCAGTGCTCACGCCCACCGGACCCACGCCGCCCACGGACCCCATCGACGTGATCGTCCCGCCCACGCTCGCGCTCTGGCTCTGCAGTCGTACCTTCAATATAAATACACAGGTCACTACTGTTACATAAATCATTCAATTGCATCACATAACAATGTCATATCGAAATGGTGATTTTCATGAAGAAGAGAAAAAAATCCATACTAATATTATAAACAGGTAAAGTATGTCATTTTAATCTACTGAACCGATTTTGAAAATTCTTTTATTATTAGAAAACTAGATTATTTACGAGTGTCATAGGCTATTTATTAACCCGATAAATAAAACTTCTAACGAAACGCTGCCTTAACGATATGAGATATATGATTGAGTTCTATGAAATGTTTATTTAATAAATGTTTATTTTATATTATATATATGTACGTCACGTTTTGGTCCGCCAGTACATATGCGTTTCTGAAATTTGCGCGGGATTATAAAAAAAAACACTTTTTGATGATTATGTGAAAAACGTGAAAAATGAAAAATCATCAAAATGTGAACATTTCACCATTAATTCACGATAAATTTTAGCGATAAGATATTTTATCCATTTTCGTGTCAAATGCATATGTGTATGTACTCTTAGTCTTAATCTATTAGCGATCACTTTTAATTTATTTTTGTTAAGACTTAGTACATAGCTTTAATTCAAGGTTAAAATATTTAAAAATAAAAAGGTCGAAGTAACTCAAATATCGATTTGAAATTTTGACTTCCGGTTTATTATACGCAAAAAAATTCAAATTTAGTTTATCGATAAAAAAAATAAAAATTTCAACTATTTAACTATAAGAAATAATACTTTTTGGTTTTTGTTACAAATTAATTGATGAAAATATATCCTAAATTAACCGACTGAACTCTTAGTAATTTTTTAAAAGCTTATAAGTCATAACTCAGCAATAAAGCATGATACGAAAAAAATATTGTGTGTACACATCCACGTCTACTTAGAAGTATATCTGACCAGAATATACAGAAAATTCACGCCCTCATTTTTTTTTATTGTCCGCTTGACGTGAAATGCCCCATAGTGTATGGTGAAATTGCAATAGTGTGGTACTGTGAACGTGCCAAGTGCCAACATAATTATATTTACCTATACTGCTACTAAATTACACAGGGATTTTAATATGGATAGAAATGGTTTATCTTAATTCTCTGACATTTCCACAAAATATGCAGTCCACCTAAAGAATAGAATAAACACTTATAAGGGCCAAGCAATGCATAAATGCAAATAATTAGGATATGCAACATCCATACAAACTAATTTCTTAAAAAATGAAAATGTATAATTTATAAGTGTAAAAAAATATAAATAAATATATAATCGGTTGCGGACTGAGCAGCAAAGTGTAAAATATTAGCATTTTCGTATTACATTTGCTTTTTCCATGTGACTTCTATTTTATTAATATATCATTAAAAGTTCCATCCATGGCTTACAATACAGCGTGGTGGTTTTTTTAAATCGTCTGTTATTGTCAATGATATGTCCACGAGGTTCAGTTCACACCGCAATGACACGCGGCGCTACACGGTACATCATTTTTAAAATAGCTATTCAAAATTGATTTTTATTCACTACATAAAAATATACACATATCATATGACATACATCAGTCATACACTGCACATGCGCGCGATAATCTCCATTCTTGTCACCTTTTAAATTTTACAAATAAATTCTGAAAGAATTGATTTCGGCAAAATATTAACGGGAAAAGTCGAGAAACAACATAATATGAGCTCACCCAACTTTACAAAATCCAAAGGAGTCGAAATTTTTTATGTTATTACGGCGAAGACAAAAGGGTGATGATTTTGGCAGTCTATTTACGTATGTTTGTTACACCGTAGCGCCTAAATTATTGAACCCAAATTCTCGTAATAAACTTACACTTACATACATACTTTTATTGAATTATAAATGAATTGTCTTGATATCATAAAGAGATTGGACCAATCAAAACGGGTTTGACGTTTGTGAGAATTCCATTTTGCAGTTTTAATATATCGGTACTGTATCGTAACTGTATTATTGCAGGCAGCAGAATCGACCTTTTGGTCCGATTTTAATAAATGAGTTGCCAATAGATTTGTAATAATAGCCGGATAACATAGACTATATAATTTACGTAGCTGGGTTATAGTATTTTATAAAAATAAAAATTATAGTTATTAATTTTTAACACACTGTATATGAAATTGCATATGTGTGAGTAATGTGAACGTGCCAACTTTAGAATAACCACCTATAACTCTGATCTAGTCGCATTATTTACCTTAAGGCCATCAGAGACAGCGACTGCGCGTATCGTGTGGTCTGCGGGCGCGGGGTTGGGCGGCGCGGAGGGGCGGGTGCTCACTAGGTGGCGCTTCACGGACGACGATTTGGGCGGCACGCTCTTAGGTGGGCTCGGCTTGGGCGGCGCGCGCGCCCGCACGCCCTCGCTCGCCTCCTCCACTACGACGGCGCTAGCCGCCGGCGACTTTATCAAAGGTTTCGTCTCCTTTACTTCCTTGGGCGTTTCTATCTTCTTAGGCGACGGCGGTCTCACCTATAATAAAACAAATTAAATAAATATTTATATAACAGAGTGTGCCTATGAAAGTACTACAATCGACAGTAAATTTACCTTCTCCATATAAATGGGCTCCTTATCCATTCCGGATACATGCACGACGGTAGAGCCGAAACCATCCGTCCGCTTCCTCTTTTGGCCAGAGCTGGCACGCCCTTCCGAGCTCTGGCCTTGCAATAAAAAAGAATCTTTTCCGTCCACGTCCTTTACGAGCTCCTCTAGTAAGTCATCTCCCATTCCTTTCTTGTCTTCTTTAGTTAGATCGACGTCAGCTAGAGCCTTCAAATCGGTTTCGGAAAGGATACTTTCGACCTGAGCTTCGGTCAATCCTGTGAAATTCTCTGTGAGAAGATCTTCTCCGCTGATATCTAGGCTACCGCTGTTGTCCATATCCGGGTTGACGTCATATAAATCATTCAACGTGAAATCTGTGGTAGTAAACGTGTCGAGACCACTGCTGGGCAGGCCCGAGGTGAGTTCCACTGAGATGGGCGTGTCTTGCGCTATGGGAAACTGATCATCCATAGGGGTTTCTTTATGCGGTGGGGACGGGGGCGGTGTTTTCGGTCGGAAATGTAACCTGAAAGATTTTTGGTGTCTTTAACAATGTTATAAGAAAGAGTTGAAAATTAATGTGATCTTGCATAAAAAAATACCTAACCTAATAGGCATGGGAAGTCAGTGACGTACAGCAGGTCTAAAAAGGCCAGGGGGTCTAAAAAGGCCACTTTAGGTGTTTCATATTGTTTCATACATTTTTTTCCATACAAAAATCGTGAAATTGTAAAATGGCTACATGATTCATCTGATTTCATCATATTAGAAAACATCAATTTTTACAGTTTTCAATAGAAATGCGTAAAATGGCGCACATAATATGTGGCCTTTTTAGACCCCCAGTTCGAGTGTTCATATTTCATTCATAATTTGTTTAATTTCAAATATCATAAAACGGCTATATGTCAGATGAATCATCAAAAACAGAATCATATTAGATATTCATTTTTTGATTTTGATAACCAACAGGTCTTGTTATCTATGTTAGTGCCTCGTAGCATCGTTAATTAATATGATTATGACAAAAAATAATATATACAATAAGTTGCCTCTTAAACAACATTCTATAAGACATATTTTGTCCTCTATAAGTTGGATGCTGCAATTTTTTACTTACCATTTCGTACTAACTTCACTGAGAAACTTTTCAAATTCTTGCTCCACAGGCTGCAAACTGTCGTCGGAATTATAACTGCTATCACTACATCCACTCCATGATCTCTTTCTTATCACCCTATGCAAGTTCTCTCTTACACTTTCATCTATTGTCCTTGGATTTACACTAACACTAATATCACTATCTTGAGGTAAGTCCGGTAACACTTTATCAACCTCCATGGGTTCCACTTTCATATCATCAATGTCTATTTTTTCATCTACATCCAACTTGACCTGGAAGTCTAATTTGACGTCGTCAAGGTCCATTTTAATGTCATCCAGGTCAATTTTAAAATCGCACAGGTTCGGTTTCTCCTCTTCACTGACAGGCACTGTCCACAGTTCAGGGTTCTTTGCGAGATGTCGTCTGAAGGCGTGTCTCCATGGATGTTTGCCACTTGTGTGGTAATCCCTTGTCATTACTTTAGGAGTCCGATGTGGCTTGGTTTCCAATTCAACCTGTAATACAAAAGTACCACATGTAAAAGTTATGCTCATTTTCTGAAGATTTTGCATAAACTCTAGATAAACTAAGTTTAACTGGCTCCGAGTTTTCGAATCACAAAAGATCGATCTAGAAGTCACTAAGTAGATGAATCTTTTTCTAATTCGAGGATGTTATTTTGTTTTGCTATAATTCGGCAATGTAACTAGTTTTATGAAAAATATTTTTTAAAAATGAGTATTTTTCTTTAAAATGGTTTAAACCATTTTAACTAAGAAAAATAATCATTTTATAAGCACTCGTCCAATACGCACGAGCGTTTTTTTTCTTCGCGTTAAAAAGCGTAGCATAGACCAAAATTTGCATTTCTATGTGTCTGTTCACACGACAGCGTGTTCCATTTTCAGCGCTAGGCGCTGGGCGTAGACTATACATGAATTCTTAAAATTTACCCCGCGGAACTTACGGGTTCGTCATCAGGGTCCCGCCAAAATTATTTATTATTAGCTGCTTAATATTATCACAGTTAATAGTATTATTTTCAAAAATCGCTATTTTATTATATATTTGATGAAATAAAGGTATTTGGTTGGTGATCTATTATCTTTATGGAGCCCCTGGACTATAAACTATAGAGTATAGACAACAGAGTAAATAAAACAGATTGCTTCTGACTGTTTGTCAACAGTAGCTATAGAATTTTTAATAATAGTTTAAAAATATTTATTAATCATGTTTAAAACATTTGGTAAATTTAGCAACAGCCGGTGCAAGGTACTAAATTATTTTTGTAAATTTGTTTTGATTATAATGTACTAAATTATGCTGATAAAGTTTCGAATTGATAGTTTATTAATATCTTTATACCTTTTAGGCTTGTATAACTTTCATAAAGTGGAAAAAACTATTCTTATAAGTATTTCTGTTCATTCAGAGGAATTACCCAGAATGCCTTTAGTTGCCCTTTTCGTCTTTTAGCAACACAAAACGCTATTACCGGTAATTTTGCACAAACCATTTACAATTTTACTTAAACCATAGACAAAAGTGATTAATAAGCGTCCGTCGGACCTGAAAAATGAAAATGTGGCCGGCGTTGTATTTACCGTGTAAAAAAGCGCTCATGCTAATGAAGGCTAATTCCTTTCTGTGTTGCCACCAACTATCAATTGCGAGTTATGGAATCGTTAAACTGACCACGTTATATTGTCACTTAATTGTTGTTCAGACACGCAATTTCCATAACTTAGCGAAATAAAAGCGCTAATAAATAGACACACTAGCGACAAATTCAACTCAGAAACCTATTTATAGTTTCTTCAAGAGATTTTTGCATGTTTCTAATAATGCCACATTACCTCTTCATTTCTTAGCGCCTTATCTTCTGAACTATTGGGGTGCCTGAACGGTAGTGTCGTCCACAGGTGGTCTAGAGGCGTGGCAATGCGGTCTAAAATCACTCTACCGCCACGCCCCAGTCTTCTGCGAGCGAAGCCCACACACCTTGTGTATGGATGTCTGATGGATGTCAGCGTAAACCTACAAAAATAATTTACTCTTTAAGTATTTGAGCAAATTAAAAAATATCATGTTTAAGCTGTAAAGCTATATATACAGGTATTTAATAATTGTAATTTCCTGATTTATTAAATATGTAATATTTATAATATATTATACCTAGTCCTCTTATCCAGTTCATGCTCAAGAAGTCCGTCTTTTTGTGGGTTATCAGAGTCCAAGGGATCCCCGAATAGAGTTGAAGTTGGCTGAAAATCGAAATAAAAAGTTGGAATGAAAGTATTCTTCAAATTCATTCATTTTTCGAATTTTTACTTTGCAAAATGATGGTTAAGTATCCTGCACGCCTTGAGGGCTTAACAATAAAATGCTTATTGACTATTTTTACCATCTCATAGTAGCACCCTGGTTTTCTCCGGAAAGCAAACGGTCCATCGTCAGGTGGTGTTGATTCCTCTTCTGATGATGTGCACACTCCAGAATCTGAAATTATTATGAGTTATTTATATTTAACATTTCTTTACGTTTAATTTTTGAAAGTATATTTGGTCAATATATTTGTTATCAATACTTTGATTTCAGTCACATAGAAATAATTATTTATTTGGTTAGTTAGTAGCTTATATTTAAGCTTACAAGTCGATTATTTATTACTTCATTTGTAATTCAAGTTTTTATTTTCACAATCGACACACACATCCTATGTGGTTTTTCAATTATGTAGGAATTAATACATTATACTATATATTTAGCAATTGTTACAATTTATATTGTTATAATAAATATTGTTTGTATCCAACATTTATAATGAAAATATATAAGAGTCAAAACTTAGGGTTAAGTCGGTATAGTCCCTTATCGTAGCGACACATCAGGCTGAACTTAGCTTGTTTAATGTATAAGTTTGGCTTTATACGCTAGCAGTGTTTTCATACGACCTAAACTAGTATTCAAAAACATTTCTGGCAAATGTCGTGGCGCTTAATTAAGGCATATAGTGGTGTAACAAAAAGAATGAAGATTCTTAACAAAATTTTAAGCCTTTAGGTGATCTATTGAATATTGTTCCAAATTACACGCTGCTGGCATATCAGCCATATCTCATTTTCAGCTGATGCGTCGCAACGAGGCAGTACAAGCGTTCGCCCTGGCCGGGGCGGCGCGGAGGGTGCGGGGGGTACCTGGCGGCGGCGCGGCGGCGGGGCACTCACCTCGCGGGACGGCGCCGGCCGCGTGATGCCTGTGTTTCCGTCTCTTGTACGGACGCTTCTCGCGCTGTAACGGAACCAACCACGCCCATAACAACACGCTCACATGCGACTGAACGTTACAGGACTTTCCGACTACATATAGATATAGTATATAGCCTGTGTAAAGGTACCCACTTGACTCCTACGTTATAATTTTATTAATCTTTGTACTTTCAAAATTACTGAAACAGTTGAAATAATTGGGAAGACAAAAAAATCCTTACGCTTTTACCTGCCTATTCTTTAGGACATTGTTAAATACAGTGTATGCAATTATTAGCGTATTAAAATAATCGTATACATTGTATTTATCTCTATTGCGTACTAAAGATGTGTAGTTACCTGTCTGGGCTGATCAATTGGCGTAGAGGGCGCGCGCGGCGGGTAGTGCATGGTGGTGTAGTCGCGACGGAAGTTAGCCGTGGACTGTGGTAAGGTGTACTGTGGCCTGAAAGTAATATGTACATGTTAGAGATGCGATACTTTATAAGGGTGTTTGATTAAAAAACCCGACGTGTGAGTAGGATTTTTGGTTATTATTATCGTATTCAGATTATACAATGCAACGACTCTTCTACTCTAGTTTTCTTGTAATAAGTGTGTATGTTTAATTCTCCTTTAAGTAAGTTATGATCGACCTACCATTAGAGTAAGCTATACTCGAACGGTAGGTCGATATTCAGCTTATGGTACGAGCCGAGAGTATTTTTGAGAGAGTTGCATTATAATGACGGCGTGCAGTCACAATACAATTGTTAATGACATGTCAGTTTGATATCATAATAATAAACAAATAATAACAACGGTCAACCTGCTTAAGAATTAGATTCCCCGATAGTATAAGTAATCCACACAGGTGTTACTTTTTATGCTAAACATACTGTACTGTTAGTGAGGTATTCTGAACTTATTACGTCGTCATGTTGCCATTGCTCAACATAGTAACAGTACCATAATATGTGGGCGTATAGCGGTACCTGGGCGGTATGTCGGGCTGCAGCTGCGCGGCGAAGTCTCTGGCGGCGTAGCGGCGCTCGGCGAGCAGCGCGGTGAGGCGCACCAGGTCGCGCTTGGCCCGCTCGCGCCGCGTCACCAGCTCCAGCAGCGTGAGCGCGCGCGCCAGCTCGCGACGGAGCTTGAGCATCTTCTCGTACGAGCTCTCGTCGTTTTTTCTGCGAAAATGTTTCAATATTATTAAGTATACACGCTCTCACACCAAATCAACATGACGCCTAACGCCTAAATAATAAAAACTAACAAGTTCTTGATTTTGCAAAATATTTTGGCGTCACAAAGGAGGTATTAGCCGAGGCAAGGAATGATAATTTTATGTAAATGTACCGAAGACGCCGATTTGTTTATGTTGGAGGAAATAAATGCTTTCCCCCACTGATGCTCTAAAAGTGTTAGAAGGCCGTCGGCGTCTTGAGCTTGCTTGTATAATACACATACCAACTAATTATTTACTGCTGAATACTGAAACGCTACTTAAATTAAGAGGCGTTCAAGTCACATGCCGTCTTTGTCACTCTGCCAAACAGTGACAAAGACAGCCTTCATATGGGGCGCTCCTAATTTTATGAAGCGTTTCAGTAAATTGGTCGTTAGAATATTGCTACTAGAACTGTATATCTATACCTGTTTTTGCGCGTCTGCATCTTCTCCGTCCGTCTTCTAAAAGCCAGATAGGGGTTGTTGGTGGACTGGCCCGGCCTGTTCTCAGTTTTGACAGACAATACCAGCGCATGTTGCTAGAATATAAAAAATCTATTATACCAAATGTATTTTAATTTCAAATCTTTCGATTTCAAAAAAAACAAACAGTTTGCGCCACAAATTCGTTATTGCATGGTTCGATCTCATTAAAAATAATATACTTCTAAACTTTCAATCGTCTTTTTCCCAAAATCAATTCATTGGGACATACCCTGTTTTTGTCTGTAACATATCTTTTTGTCTATGGTATTTTAATTTCTAATCATTAGATTTAAAAAAAAAACAGATTGCGCCATAAATGCGATATTAAATGGTTCGATCTCATTAAAAATAATGTAGCTACTACTAAGCTTTCAATTGTCTTTTCCTCAAAATCAATTCATTAGATACATACCCTCTTCTTTGCCTCTATACCCTTCATATTAAAGTTGTCACAGAATAAAATATATTTTTAAAATTCAAGGATAAAGTTATTTTTACTGTAATTAGTTTTATGAAAAACATTTCTACTTTAGGAGTGAAATGGAGCTTTAAACTATTTTAACTAATAAAAGTAATAATTTTTTGCAAAGTTTTTTAACCCTTTCGGAATATACGCCATCTATCAGTAGTAAAGTCAATTACGAGTCATGGAATCGATAAACGGACCTTTGACCACGAACATTGGTCAGTTAAGTTAAACTTAGTTTTGGACAGAATTACTATCGGACAGAAGATGGCGCTTCTCCAGCCGCTTTGTAAATCAGAGCTTACTTCGTGTTTATAAATAACATATTATCCGATGTATTTCTTAGCAAATGTGGCATTAGCTACTGAAGTGCAAGTGTTGAGTTAGGCTAGGAATTGAGTTTTTATTAATAAGACGGTCGGAGTAGACTGTATATATGAACTCACGGTAGTGAGACGCTTGTTGAGCCAGTAATCGTAGACTGCAGTGACGAGGTCGTCGTGCCGCTCCAACAGCAGCTTGGCCTCGCTCAGCGTCACCACCGTCTGCCCCGAGCTGCGCTCCAGCTTGTCCATCATCTGCTCGAACTTTAGCTCTGTTGGGAGAAAGATAGAATTTTTATAATTTATCGGTAGAAGTTATAAATGTAGAAGCGAAAGAATTTCAAGTTTCAAGAATTATATTTTTTATCAATATATTTGACGAGGCTTATGGTGCGCTTGGCATCTATACAGCCTCATAGTTTTATTCAAATTAATAAATACATGATAATGTATTCAAGTGCGACCCTTCACAGATAAAATATAAAATTTAATTAACAAACGGGCATCCCGTTGAGCATCCGCATCCCAAGAGAGGCGTTGCCAAAATAATATTAATTTGTTTTCCGAACAAATTCTTCGGGAACATCCAGCTTCTGAGGTCACGATTTCGGCCACAATCCACCAACAAGTGCATCAAGTCTTCCATAACACCACAGTGAACACACTGAGGGGACTCCTTTTCCCAATCATATGATTAAACTTGTTGAGTGGAACATGGCCGGAACGCAACCTCGTAGCTGCAACCAAACGATTTCTGGAAATATTAACGCCTTCAAACCATGGGGCTCAGACCTGGTTCGTTATTCAAAGTCATGTTACCAGTTTTCCAGTTATCGATACTAATTCGTTTAGCTACTTGGAAAATATCTGTGTAGTATGGTTGTATATGAGCGGACATATCCCGGTCATCACAGATTGCTTCCTTGGCCAGCCGATCGGCAATCTTGTTGCCTCTCACGCCGATATCCATTGCAATCTAACGCTGTTTTATCAAAATCATTTAGAATTTTAAGAACTTCACATGCAATGGGTACACCTCTTGCCCACGAGACGCAACGAGTAAGGTGCTGGAGCGCGTACATTGAGTCTGATAAAATAACAACTTTATCCAAACAGTTACACAGGTACAGTTAACCTGTGCATATCGAAGTGCTTCCAGTATTGCTAAAAGCTCAGCTCGCATGATAGAAATGTTTCCCCCAAGTTGTAATTTGAAAGAAATATTTCTTTGCACATCAACGAAGGGGGCACCAACACTCCCATCACTTATAGACCCATCGGTGTACAACCTGTGGTAGCCGGGATATGTGATATCCAAATCCTTGACAGTGAGAAATCTTAATACTGAAATAATAAAAATTACGCTTGGCATGTGTTACTCCCTCGACTCGGAAGTCTCACAATATTTTTAATATCAATATAAGACAACCATACTTCGAAATGGAAGCTTATTATCTTTAAAAAGATTATGTATTCCAATTAAACTAGGTGCATTCTTATTTCTCCAAAAATTACTCAAACGTTCTACCTTCTTGTAATTCTCATTAGACAATGAAGCGACTTTCAACCAATATCTACATCCAAGCCAAAATCGATGAATGTGTATTAATGGTGAAATACTCAGGTCACTCTCCATTACATGAATTGGAGTGCTCCGTACAAAACTACAAATTCTCAGTGCTTTGTTTTGTATAAGGTTAAGTTTATTTAAATGTGTTTTATCTGAACTCCCATATAAAAAGCTACCATAATCAATACCACTTCTGATGAGAAAAATGTACAGTCGTCGTAAATATTTCGGATAAATACCTCGTGAACTCCCTGATAATACTTTCAAAACATTGAGAAGCTTGTAACATTTTTCAGTGGTTTGATTTATATGAGCACTCCAATTCAGTGAGGAATCAAGCCACATTCTAGGAATGAAAGCTTAAGCCAATATCACCTAAAACATTTGTTAAAACTAAAATCTCCTCACTAAATATCCTTTCTGCTAAATTAAAATTCTTATAATCTAAGGTCATGTACTTAACAAAATCATCAGCGTATTGTGATACATTGAGTTTGACAATAATATTACTGATATTATTCCTTGTTAGATTATTAAATAAAAGTGGAGATATAGGGTCACCCTGAGCTAAACCTCTGCAGGTATATCTACTGATGTATTTATTTACAATTGACATAATACAATTTCTATTAGAGCAAATTCCATAAATAAGTACAAATCTTATGACCAATTATTACTTATCCTGTTAAAGGCATAACATTATATAAGAGCAGCAATATTAACATTATTGTAAGCATTAGTGATATCCACAAAACATGCTATTGTTACTTTATTATTAGCAAAACCTGTCTGAATATCAGTAACGAAGCCAGTAAGATTGTCAAGACCTAGACCTAGTGCGCCTAAATCCAATCGTGGACTACTCAAGATAAGATTGAATAATTCTACTAGAGCTTTTTTGGTATTAATTGGCAAATTAAACAACATTAAATAATATATGTTATCTAAACCTGGAGATGTATCCTTCCGTTTGAGACAATTATTAATTTCTGCCACAAAGTAAACTTAAGTTTCTAAAATAGAAGGCTGATAATTAGCTAATTGAGATTGCTGTTCCTCAACTGTATCCGGCGTAAGAAAGTATAACAAGAATTTAGCTTTGATTGGACCTATAGTAGCATATTTACATCCTTAAACTATCTCATCTTACGCCACATATCAGGAGAAGATGTTTCGTGGTCAATGCTAGAGCAAAATTCAGACCATCCATCATAATTTTTTAAATGTATTTTTTATTTGTATTAATCGAAGTAATCACCCATGCAATCAATGCATCTTTGCCAACGCAGTGGCAGTTTATTGATGTCCTTCTTAAAGAAATCAGCTGGACGGGAGGCAACAAATTCTTCAAAGGCATTTTGTACTGCCTCTCGGGTATTGAATTTTTTTCCCGCCAAGAAGTTATTCTGTTAAAATTCTGTTCCAAATTCTGGAAAAAGTAGTAGTCTGTAGGCGCAAGGTCTGGTGAGTAGGGCGGATGACGGAGAGCTTCCAACCCCAGTTCTTGCAACTTGGAGACCGTCTGCTGTGCAGTATGAGGTCGCGCGTTGTCGTGCAGGAGCAGCGGAGACGAGCGATTGACCAATGCTGGTTGGAGATGTGCCAGCTTCTCCATCATTGTGTTCAGTTCTTCACAGTACACATCTGCAGTAATGCTCACCCCGTTTGGTAAGAAGCTGTGATGAATCACACCGGCGCTAGACCACCAAACAGTGATCATCACTTTTCTAGGGGTAAGTTTTCGTTTAGGGCATTGTTTAGGTGCTGAACCAGGATCCAATCAACTTGCTGAGCGCTTGCGGTTAACAAACAGAATCCATTTTTCATCGCAGGTAACAATGCGGTTTACAATTCCTTCATTTGTGTGTCTGTTGAGCAGTGCAAGGCACGTCTCGAGGCGTACTTCGCGCTGGCGATCATTGAGTTCTTGGGGCACCCATTTGTCAAGCTTTTTTACCTTGCCAATTTGACGCAAATGGACCAATATTGTTTTGACGCTAACGTCGAAAGCTGCTGCTAATTCAGCCGTAGATTGTGTATCATCAGCTTCCACAATCGCCTTTAATTCGTCATTGTCGACCAGTCTTCGGACGACCGCGAGGTTCATTTTTCAGGTCGAAATTTCCAGAACGGAAGCGAGCAAAACAATAACAGGTGGTGCGTTGGTTTGTAGTGTTAGCTCCGTAAACGTCGATGATGTTGCGTGCCGCTTGTGCCGCGTTGCTGCCACGACGGTACTCATATTCCATAATTACTTGAATTTTTTACGTATCCATGATGACGAAAAAGATTGAAATGCGATGAAAATGTAACACTAATCAATAAACAAATGACTACTTTGGGAAAAGAAATTCCATGTATTTAAAATAAAATTAATTTGAAATTAGAATTCTTTGCCAAAAAAAAATATTTTGATTTAAAATGGTCAGTACTGCAGAACGGCAATTTCATACGTAAAGACCTATTATGTGGTCCCTTACAATTTACACATTTAAACTGATCAGTTGTGCAGTTAACATGTTCACCACCACATTTCGGACATATCTGTTATTTAGCTGGAGAAAAATGTTTCATATATGGTCATATGACATGCCTCCGACATTTTGAACATTGTGTAACAGGAAAAATTAATGACTCCACTCTCATACGGCAACCATATGCTTTAACATATGTTGGTCGAGTGGCTCCTTGGAAAGCGATTCTAAAGGTCTCGGATTTCAACCATTCACCTTTCTCATTCCTTTTTAATAGTCGCTTGACTGCTAACATCTCCACATTCCAAAATTTCCTTTATTTCTTTTTCATCCATATCAATATCAATGTCAATCAAATGAAGTTGTTTATTCTTACGGTATAGTAAGACTATACCGTAAGAATAAACAACTTCATTTGATTTTCTGCATATCCAACCTCTTTTCTTATTTTTATCACTATTAATAAAACTTTCTCGACTTAAGCGAAGTAGAATTTTGTAAGGATATTTATAGGAATCTTTCAAAATATCCTGCACATTTTCCGTTCTTAATGGGTTCGCAATAGTTATTTCGGTAATGGATCCTGAGAAGAAACTGCAACTTCATAAAAGCTAGGTACAACCTCCGTCACTTGATATAAATTTCCATCTTTATGTGATGGTGAATGCCTCAAATTAAGTTTCTTCTTTCTCGTAATCATGACAAATTCACATTATCTTCTTCAATTCCTTTGATTCATGCCTTTTGCTCATCAAATTAATTGGTACACTAAAATTTTCTTCACTCACTATAAAATGAAATAACAAAAGTCGTCTTCACGCAATGACAATTGACGCGAAACTGAGTTTGAAGCATTAAATAGAAGTTGGGTCTCTAGTTATGCTATATATTGTCATGGGCTTTTATAGTATAATAAATATACAAAAATTTCGACCACGGCTAGGCCACGAAATATCATACAGCAGGAAATTATGTATTTTCACTATCATACAGATAACTGTTTTTAAAATGTTTACTATTAAAAATAATAAATTGCTCGTTGTATCCTGACAACTCATGTCCATCGTAGATTAGGTAATCCTAGTAGTGTATCCGCCATATTTCGTCATCACTGTGACTAATTCTGAATTTAGAGATTTGTCATATTATATTTTATGGAAAATACCTGTAGAAAACTATACAAATACTTGACATTGTATCTTTGTATCTTTGTATCTCACCATATTCTCATTAGACACATTCACTCATAAACATGAAACATCATAATAAAAGTTTGGAAAATGTAAGTAAATTAGAGAACAGATTGTCTTGAGGGATCAAACCAGAGAATAGGGCCTATATGTAAAAATTTAGTTTTTTTTTTAAACATTCAGAAAAAAATAGGTATCACAACTTGATAAAAGTGTGGCGGTCCAATTAGCGCCACAGTACTGAATCGCACTATCGAAATTTTCTAATATCGGAGGTATATAATATACAACATACGAAATGCATACAAGTGGGCTTCTGCTTGACCGAGCATACCATCTCACTCGGTCGGAGATCTCCCTTTGGGGCATCCACTCTTCCCACAAAAGTAAAAAGAATTAAGACTTTCAATGTTATAAAAAATTGGACTTTTTTAAAAATCACAAGCAAGTACCCTATTGTATATAAAATATATTATTTTGTACATTTTATTGAATAAGCAGATGTACCTGTGAGCTCCGGATGCCTCTGCTGTTTGAGCCACTTCTCGTCCTCCGTGTCGATGTCGTACTCCGGTGTCTCCTGCTCCTCCCATAGTGCTGGAAATTGTACAGAATACAGTGAATACTAACGTAATAATCAGATGGACATAGTTGAGGCATATTCGATCATTGTAAGTATATTACAATTGGGTGACTATCATTACAGTTTAAAACATAAATGAGTTAACATTTAGAAAAACAATATTACTTAAATATACAGGAAGCACTGTAAAATTTTTAATATGAGGACAATGTTATCTTTGCTTTTCCTCTAAAAAAATTAGTTTCTCATGATAAAGAATTCAGTATTAATATAAATTTCTAAAATTAAAATCCAAGACATAAGTAGTTTTGTTCCTCATTACTAACCTAACCAAACTTCTAAAAATGCATATACTACTGAACTTCTAAAAATAAATCAATCTATTACTACAACCTACACCTACATCTATGCCTACAACAACACCTACAACCTACAGGGGTCGGACGATTTTTTTAAATTCTACCAAACAGATAAACAAATTCTATCGTCGTTTTTGTATTTTCTCCGCAATTTATCCAATATTTCTCACCATTTAAAGTTTAAACCGCCCCCGAACATCCACAATTATTTCAATACTAAAAATAGCCAAACCGTCCAGTCCAGCCGAACTAGATCTTTAGCGAGACTTAGGAATTGTAATCCATTTTTATACATAAGTTGAGGAAAAAAGATTAAACCGCTTTTTATATACAGGTAACTAATTTTACAATCTGAAATTTTCTCTACAATGCAAGATTATTAATAGTACACGTCACATCATAAAGTTAAGTTTAGAAAATTCTTACACTCAGTCTACACTCTATGTCTATACATGTCAATTCTATTTGCGTACACAATAGTCTATTCGCGTTAAGAAGTCAGTGAATTATGTGTACAAATATCAAAATTGACCATTGACGCATACGCCGTGTCCACATTAGCCAAATAAAGGCATTTTGACATATATACGCATTATTCACTCATAGAGTCTAAAGTGAAGGAGTACCTTTTCCATACATGAAATAACCGCCCCTAGTTTATTAGAAGTCAGTTAAAAAAGCAGCAAAATTTAAACGGAGAATTAAATATTAGCATTTAGCATCATCTTGGTTATATTTTTTTTTATTTCATCTACGCGAGTAATTATAATTTTCGTGGTTTTTTAATTAACTACTAGAGTCTATTAAAGTCGGTAATTTTTTTTTATTAACTAAACTCAACTCACTTCACTCCATCTCTTAAAGCTGACGTCATATCACACACAGACGGCACTTCTGACTCTACATTTTGCTAGTTTTGAAACTATTATTGAATGATTTGATTTTTCGGACACTTTTTTAGTTTTTCTGTCTTAGAGAGATGAGCTCCTTTACTCTATTCTTCATGGATTCAGTGACTCCTAAGCGCGAATAGACTATAGTTGCCCATAGATGGCGTTGGTGGTATGAAAAATACATTGTACAGTCAAATGTTTATCTTTATTGCACAAAATTACGAAACTGCCTATTTTTGTAATCTAAGCCCAAGGAACAGTTTTTAGTCAATTATATTTTAAGCCAATTAGCACAAAAAAAAACTAAGTGCATGTAAAATGTATTTTTCTATTTTAATATGGGGATGGATATTGAATAATCATACTAATCGGTAGATAAAAAAAAGTAATAATTTTCATATCTATACTAATATAATAAGGAGGAAAGGTCTGATTATTTGCATTGAATAGGCTCCGAAACTACTCGACCGATTTTGATGAAGTTATATGGCACATATATAGAATAGACCACGGGAAGGACATAGATTATTTTTTGTAATTATGAATATAAATGGATGAAACTTGGGTATCTATATAGATCTGTTACATACACATTTATAATATCTTCCCCGTTTTATTTTTTTAATGTTAATTAATATTTGGTATTAGTCAAGATTTTAATTGACATGCTTGTGACGTCCGTCAAATGTTTAAGACACTTGACAGACTTTATGTCATTCATGTCAAAGTCAAAGAAACTAAGGTGATTTCATGATAACGGCCATCACTTCTGAATGAGCCACCTTCAAGGAAAGACAGATTAGTAAGACTTGTTGATTATTGTAACTATCCAGTTTAGGTTTAGTAACTTGGTGATGATATTGAATTCGAATTATGTTTTGGTTGAATTATTTTATATGTGGAAAGTTGGTGATCGAATGTACTTAATTAGCTATGTATATTAAAATCATAAATATAAAATAAATGGCATAAAGTGATGTGATCTTTTGTTTTTACTCCCTTCCGAGTCTTTCTTAACAGATCTCAGTTTTGGCATCAAAAAATAATAATAATTTTGTGTGTTGTCAATTATTTTGTAATCGAATTCGAATCGAATATATTGTAATCGTGGATCAGGTCTTTTAAAATAAAGGTATCATACATTACTTTTTTACAAAGTCGACGTCAAAGTCGAAAATTATTTTGAACAAAATCAAACGGTAACTTTTGGAGTAATTTGAAAAACCTATTACGCGTTGATAGTAGATACGGAACCCTCTTTAGACATGTTCTGACATTCTCTTTTTAGGTATTTCGTTAGGTTATTTTAGGGTTCCGTACCCAAAGGGTAAAAGATGACCCTATTCTTAAGACTCCGCTGTCCGTCCGTCTGTCACCAGGCTGTACTCATGAACCGTGATGGTTAGACAGATGATTCGTCCGCATAAAAATACTCATAGTTCATACAGACGAATTTGTAAAATTATCTTTTGCTTGTCGTTTATTATGATTTATGACACTAAGGGTAACTAATAACCATACAGCATAATGCCTATCTTCCAATCGGCTTGACGGTGGATCAGTAAGAACAGACCGTGTATAGGCAATAATTTGGCAAGACAGTTACGTACGTTTGTGATGTATAGACGAACTGCAGATTGGATCAACATGCTTGCAGTATGTTCTGTCCAGGCTACTGTAAGAATTTTTTCCAGTCTCCGTGATGTCACAAAAACTTTAAATGATTAATGTGCTAAGTGAATGTATGTCATGAATCTTGATAAATTAAGTATGTCCTTATATTGAAAACAACCATATTTTTATTTAACTAAAGTGCTGGAGGCACGGGAAATGTATTCTAAATCATAAAGGAAAAAATAAAATAAACTTACCTCCTTACTAATAAAAAAATTTACACAATGGATAACTTAAACAACGTTGCTGTCTTTGTCTGTCAAGTGACTTTTCCAACGCATCAGACAGAGACAGCAATGTTGTTTACGTTATCCGTTGTGTAAATCTTTTTATGAGTAAGTGGGTTAATGTATAAATTGAGACTCCATTACAGTTTTATTTACTCAGAAGATTGCTCACTTTTATTATACATAAACGTACTTTCATTTCGTTATACATTTTATGCGACACTGAATTTTAAACGTCGCTTCTTTACAAGCGAGAAGCAAAAGGTGGTTTTAAATTAGGCCATAAACATTTTTATGAACCACCGCAATATTCTCATAATTCTAAGAAGCAATAAAGTCCATAAATAACTTATAATAACTATAAACCAGTTGATAAGAAGTACCCATACAAAGAATATTTTTTTTTTTTCAGATTTTAATTAGCTACGCAGGAAGAAGGATCATTGCGACCTCAGGAAGATATTGGAATTGGGAATTGTAAGTATAGCCCTAGTAACTATACCACAAATGTGCTTGCAGATTTTTGCGGTGGGTCTCGGAATCAAACCAAAAATTAACATAGAGCAACATAAGTTTTTTAGCAACATAAATAAGCAACATTAGCCTATTTTTTGAAAAAAAAATAATTAATTTCCAATAAAATTCAATTCATAATTTAGGCTGGGACTATATGATCCGGAATCCGACGGGCCCGGGAAAATTCAGAGCACTGAAAATAGAACTTTGCCATAATAATGGGTGCCCCAATAAGAGTGCCCGATTTAAATTTGGCGCCATTTTTTTTCTGAGCAAGTGGCAGCTCTGAAACTTGACAGCTGTCATCTATGATTGTTCCGATTATTAGATATGGAGCGTTGCACAAAAGAACAACGCGTTATCATTGTGAAAACCCATTACAAAAATGGGGAAAGCTACGCTGAAACCGCTCGCAAACTTCGCGTAATTTTCGGTCGTGAAAGAGCACCAAATGTGTCAACAATTCGAAGAGTGATCAATAAATTTGAGGAAACTGGGTCGATTATGGAAGGCAAGTCTCCTGTGCGTCGGCGTACCGGTCGGTCTCTCGAAAACATAGCTGCTGTAAACGAGAGTTTCGTCGAAAACATCAATTCGGCATCGTTCACAACAACTCCAACTTTCGAGGAATACCACGCAGCGAATTCTAACGAAGGACCTTCACCTTCATCCTTACAAGATTCAGCTGACCCAGGAAATTAAACCAGCAGACCATGCACAGCGCCGACAATTCGTTGAATGGGTGTGGGAGCAAAATGAACTGAATGCCGATTTTTCGAAAAAAATCATCTTCACCGATGAGGCGCACTTTCATTTGAAGGGGTTCGTCAACAAACAAAATTGTCGAATTTGAGGCTTACAAAATCCACACGTGATCCAGGAGAAACAAATGCATCCCCAGCGAGCCACTGTTTGGTGCGGATTCTTCGCAGGCGGCGTGATTGGGCCGTACTTCTTCGAAAATGAGGCTGGAAATGCTGCAACTGTCAACGGTTTGCGTTACTGCACCATGATAACAAAGTTCTTGTGGCCCCAATTGGAAGGACTGGACCTGGACGACATGTGGTTCCAACAGGATGGCGCGACCTGCCACACCGCCCATGAAACAATTCATTTATTGGAGGAAAAATTTCCGGACCGAAAAATCTCCCGAAATTCCGATGTCAACTGGCCACCGAGATCTTGCGATTTAACGCCTTGCGACTATTACCTTTGGGGTTTTGTTAAATCTCAGGTCTATGCGAATAAACCACGAACAATTCCCGAGCTAAAGGCCGAGATCCACCGCGTCATCGGTGAAATAGAGCCGCCGCTCTGTGAAAAAGAAAGTCATCGAAAATTTCATGAAAAGAGCAAGGGTCTGCCGCCAGAGCCGTTGGGGCCATATGCAGGATATTCTATTCCATACTTAACGGAACATGTGTACTTTATAACGCAATAAAAATATCACCTCTCGCTCAAAAAAGTATGTGTTTTTTCTTAAAATTAAATCTGGCACTCTTATTGGGACACCTTTACAATAGAGTTGAAAATTGACGTGTCGAGCTGCGATACATGTGATTGATATTTGACCCGACACGTGTGTCTCTCTATTGTTTAGCCCAGAGTTATACTAAAAAAGTAGAAATAAATCTTCAGAAGCTCATTACGATTATTTGTTCATAATATTAAAAAATTTTGTTGACGTAACAGCTCATCTCTCATTTCGTGAATAATGTAATCAACTTGGCTCGCTTCCCGCGTGTTATTGTCGAGTCCGTTTGCACTTCTCGTCTGATATGGACGTTGCACGCCGGACCGTGGACACGTTACTTAGTAATTTTTAATATTAAAACAGGTTTTGCTTACGCAAGTTTCTTTAGAAAATAAACCGTAAGTACCGTATTTACTAATGAAACAATTAATTAAATAGTCATGGCCTGAACACGTTAGAAAAACTTCTTCGTTTGAAATACGCATAATAAAAGTGCTGATTAGTTTTATACATTTATACATATAACTTGCGACTAAGAATTGCGAGTTGTTTTTAATAATGTTACCTATCCCACAACGGTTTCACAAATGCATAGGTATATTTTAAAATTAATTTATTCGTTAATTAGGACCTATTTTCGCAATTTTATTTACTGTTTTAAGCATTTACTTAGGGTTCGGTACTCTCAAAGTTACACGGGACCCTATTATTGAGACTTCGCTGTCTGTCCGTCTGTCTGTCGTGATAGCGACTGTTTCAAAAATAGGTTTGTTAATGGTCCACTTATGTTACGATTAATGATAATCTACATAATGAAAGACGGTAGTTTAAAATCACTAAAACCAGAAATAAAATATCTTAGTATGCAGTAACATAATTCAAGTCTAGTTTCAAAATAGTTAAGATTGGAGACAGAATAATGTTGCATACGGTAATGAGATAATGACTCATAATGTTTTTTTTTTTAATTTATAATATCTATGGGCGCTTCCGACTTTTGTTAGAGGGACAAGACAACGGAAACGAGCTTGAGCGCCGACGCGCAAACCACTGAGCCACAGAGGTCGTCATAACTCATAATGTATGTTTTGCCTTGATTCTTCGTATTGGTATAATATTCATTAATTCATTACTATTAATGAATAGTTTAAAAACACGAAGATGTATAAAATGGTATATGACTATGAATCATACAGGGATAACTATGGATGTTTATTTTGTTTCCTGCCTAGATGTCGCAATTTTACAAGGAAAAGGTCATCAAGACATTTTTCCTCTTACCTACTTTTTGTACATTGTGGAAGTGATTTTGTGAAATATGGGAAATGTGTAGCGCTTCCGGTGTGAATGTATTTGTAAAATTAACAGTATTGTGTAATGTGTTGTGTAGTGGTGGTAAAGCTAGCAGTATAATATGTTGTGAGTTGGGGCAAAGGTAGGATGATAGATCATAGATGTCACACATCATAATATGCTACTCGTCGGTTAAAAGGTAAAAGGGGATAAGCAACAATTTGGTCGAAAATGAGTTTTGACGTGATAACGTCTTATAATTAGATGGAGCCGGCTGCACGCACGAAAAAACATGACTCATGCGTTACCGGCGTTACCTCGCTAAACATGACTTACCTCGCTCGGTTCCATTTCTTATGACGTTGTCACGTTCAACTATCGTCAGTAAACCGACTTTACAGACAACCGATTTTTTTTAGTATACATTACCTTATAAATGTCATCCTACTTAAAATTTTCCGCTCTTTCGAATGAGCTCTTTCCCATGTCTCTACAATGATTTTCTTGTCGCTTATATTATCCAGGCAAAAAATTGCTTAGTCGAAGTGGCACTTTGTGTAACCGACCGAATTTTGGATATTTTTTTCCATGCGCCGAACTACAAAAACTTCGATAGCGCCATTCAGAATTGTGGCGTTAAGTTTATAGTTGTGTCCATTTTTCTGAATTTTAAAACTACTGCCCTGAACAATTTTGTTTTTGGCGGTTTTTTATTTCAATTAAAGGGTTTTTTATTTTAATATGTTTTTTACCTTTTAACCGTCGTACTGTTTTTTTTATAAAACATGCAATATTTAGATGAACCTGATGCAATAACAACAGCTTTAGAATTTTAGACAGTCTTTTTGTATTTATAATTCGACCTTAAGATGGAATACCGCAACTATTGCTGACTGTGCGTAGTTAAAATACTCTGGAGTCTTGTTACACCTACTGACGTTCACATCCTGATTCCTGTATTGTTTTTATAACAAACGCATCGAGCCATAGTTGCGATAGCCTACGCTCTATTTGGAACGCTTCGCTTTTGGAGCGCTCGCTTGGTATGTGGTCTATGGCAGTACATAAATATATAGTAAGTACATAGGAAAGGTGCAGTACGAAGGATTCATTTTATCGACATCATCATGACAACCAACAGATAAATAGTCGCTACTGGTTAGGTAATAATAATCAATACAATATACATCTATACAAATAAATAAAATTGAAGTGTCTGTAACAACTAGTAATTAATATTTGTATTGTAATATAAATCTTGTATTTCTTTTAAATGAATGAGATGTTGTCTTCACAGTTCACACTTCTTAAAGCTCTCTCTACTCTCTACATTGCTAAATGTAGCAGCTACTAATATTCTCGTTAAAACGATGTAGGTAATGTATTTATTTCTACTGTCTGCTGTCTGCGGGTTTACGTAGCACGCACGTTATGCGTTGTACAAGGCCCGTCATACATACGAGGGCGGCACTGAAAATTTCGGGAATCAAGGAAGTAACACAACATTACTATTTAAAAATGTATTTATTGCTTTTCGAAGTATTCTCCGCGAAATTTGACACATTTTTCCATACGATGGAACCAATCATTAAAGCAACCATTCCATTCGGAAGTTGGGGTCTCCAAAATGGCCGTTTTGTAGGCGTCCACAGCTTCTTCAGGTGATGAAAATCTCTGACCACGCAATTTATTCTTTATTTTAGGGAAAGTATAGAAATCATTAGGGCTTAGGTCGGGGCTGTACGGCGGATGGTCTAATAATTCTATGATTTCTTGCTCTAAAAACTCTTTTGCTCTGTGCGATGTGAGAACTCGCATTGTCGTGATGGAGGATGATGCGGCGGTTGCAGTTCTCTTTACGGAGTTCAGAAACGACCTGTGGCAAACAAATGTTAGCATACCATTCTGCATTAACCGTTCTTTGTCCTTCAAGAGGAATAGTCGCAACATGGCCGGTTTTGGAGACAAACGTGGCCACCATTTTTTTTGCAACACTCCGTGAACGAACAATTTTTGTTGGCTTTAACTCATT
This sequence comes from Phengaris alcon alcon, assembly GCA_037179445.1. Classification (NCBI taxonomy): domain Eukaryota; kingdom Metazoa; phylum Arthropoda; class Insecta; order Lepidoptera; family Lycaenidae; genus Phengaris; species Phengaris alcon. Next base: position 1,006,446 of record JAYRCH010000003.1, on the reverse strand, counting down.
TTCGAACACCCAAACTCGTGACTGGTTTTTTGTTTCGGGTTCGTACGCGTATATCCAGGATTCGTCACCTGATACGATGTTGTATACAGCATTTGAGGATCCTGCGTGGAATCTTTCGTGAGTTCTGTCGCACCAAGTAACGCGAGCCGCTTTTTGCTCTTCACAGAGCAAATGCGGTATCCATCGGGAAAACAAAAACAACAAACAACAAAAAAACAACAACAACAAACAACAAATAATCTTGCATGAACAATTAGGTGTAACCTAATTGTTCATGCAAGATGTAACCTTAGGTGTAACCTAATTGTTCATGCAAGATTATTTGTATTTGACTCATGCCAATGTCTAAAGTTGCCTGAATTTCGCGGTATGTCACATGTCGATCTTCCTCAATCAGCTTACGCACAGCACCAACGTTTTCTTGGGTGACTGCAGTTTTTGGACGACCTTGACGGGGATCATCACTGAGCTTGACACGTCCACGTTGAAATTCAGCAAACCAGCGATAAATTGTGGTTTTGGATGGGGCTTCATCACCAAATGCAGAAATCATCCGGTCAACACACTGTTTTTGTGTTAAACCACTTCGAAAGTCATAATAAATCATCGCTCTAGAATTTTCTCGAGTCAATTCCATTTTCTCAACGACTAAACAAGTTTGACAAGACCTTGTGACAAGACCGAGAATCTTTTTTTAAATAAATAAACGGTATTCGATTTTTAAAACCAAGGAGTTTTAAATTAAAAAGATTTTAATATGACAGGAACAGTGGAAATATTCCATTCCCGATACTTTTAGTGCAGCCCTCGTATTATGCAGGGGTCGAATTCAAGACAGCTGGGGCCGCGGCATATGGCAAGTGTCTACTTCCTCGGTAGTTCGAGCTTATTATTAGTCCACTATGGGTCCATCAAACTAAATGAGAATTTCAGACTCAAGTACACATTATGGAAGTACATAATATTTTAATTTCAATAATTATGAATTTTGTCTAGATTTCTCCGCGCCGTGAGCCCACGTTACGCCTGATACCCTTAACCCTTACACGTACAAAACTAGTATAAAAGTGTTTTTATGAATATTAGTAGTTTAGGGTATGCTTTGTGGAGTATTTTATCGATAGGATATCGATAGGATTGGAAAAAAATAAAAAACACATCGTAGATTTTTCAAAAATAGCTGGGACAAATGTGTCCCAATATGCGATAAAGGGCGACTTTGACCAGTTTAACTAAGTATATTAATTACAGGTTTTTATATACTTTAGGCAATAAATTATAAGACTTTTTAATAGAATAATATAAATTTATTGATAAATTTACACGTGAAACTCTGCAAAGCAATTTCTGTTTGCTGTGAAGCACAAATTTACGTTGCATAAATCGCAAATATTGTTAGTGCGATTCTCAACTCCCACCTTGGCGCACTTCACACATCTTTTTCGTGAGGGTCCTTTCTTCATCACGTGTGATGGCAAGGATTGCTTGTGTCCCAGATTTTGAATTCGTTTCTTCGTCATAGAGGTTGACGGTAATGCATGCTTTCTTATAGAAAAACTGCCTATCATCGCTCGGGCCACAACTTGACGAAATTCAAGTGACGAAAGCAAACAACCCTCTACTCGGTGATCGGTATGCAGTTTTTCGTAAATTTTATATGCATTGTTCATTGCAATATCCAATAAATCGAAAAACAACCGAAGATAATACTTTATTTTCGATTTTCTGTCGACTTCATAAGTCACTTTCTTTTGGTCCATGAGGTCAACACCTCCCATATTTTTGTTGTATTTACAAACAATATCGGGACATGTGACCTCTAAAGATTGCGCCGAACCTACTTGTTTACGTTTGACCTTTTGAGTAGGTATTGGCGACAAAAAATTGGTGAGGAGATGCACGGCCTTATTGTCCATCCACTTGACAAACGAAATTCCTTCGAAGCTAGTAGTATAGATATCGCCTCTTTTCATGTCCTTATCTAGTGGCAGATTTTTCGGCGTATGTTTTCGCTGTGTACGGACTGTCTGAATGAAGTCTGATGCAGAAGCAGGCTCAATTATTACTTCGGATACACCGGCTTCTATATCTCCTTGGATAAACGCCTGGTCTTCCTTATCCAAGATAAGGGCATCTTCATCATCGCTGTTATCAGCCATGAGATACTCTTCCACTTCCTTATCGTTCAAGTAGAATATTCGTGTTCCTCTACTGGCCTAAAACAATAAAAAAATATATAAAATACGATCAACATTGAATAAATAAGTCATAAAATAATATCAGTAATAATATAGGAGTACGACCTTTTACGCATAGTGGGACAGCAGTGTCCCTTGTTGTAAATATCGTGTTTTAGTTACTTTATTTTCATAAAATCTGATAAATAGTAGTAAATTCACAGCTTTTACTTACCATTCTCATGAAATGTTGTACTAGAAGTTAGTAATTACCGCAAAAACATAAATAAAATCACTCCTGAAAAATATGTAAGAAGCGCGCCAAAACACAAGTAATAGGGAACAATTTACTTTTTTTTCGCGCAGAGCTACCAACTTATAGAAAAAAACTAAAGGCTCGTTCAAAAACTACGATTTCGACAGATTGTTTTTTTTCAATAAAGTTATTAATTGGCTAAAAAATTACAATAAAAGTTAGGGACACCCGTGTCCCTTTTACGTCAAAGGGTTAAGGGCCGATTCACACCGAAATGTACCATCATGGTACATAAAATATTTAATAAAATGGCCATTTATACACTAATACAAGAGCTACATAATGGTTTGTACAATTTTAAGTTACTACTATCTTGTGACTATTTATGAAAAATATTTATGACAAAACATGTCCTCAATCCTCTTATTTATCGTCTGTCTGTCTGAGATAAACTTTGTTGTTAAAAATTTAATTTTTTACAAGTTTCTCTCAGACATGAGACTCCCGGTACCGTTAATTATATGAAATAACCCGTTGTTTTAGCACCGCATATTAAAACAGTTTTTATTCCTATCGTCTTAGAGCTGAAATCCTTTCGAGTAGGTTCACGGCAATAATTAAATTAAATTTCAGACCCCATTTCATAGACCGTAAGGTCCTGTATTGAATTAACTGGTTATTTGCACGAGTTGTGTTCTTACTTTTTAGTATGAGTCAGACAATTATCTGTAAATGCACTACAGCTGATTGTTTAGTAGGATCTATTGTACATCGAAAATTATGTCTTATTTCAATTGGACTATGTCTTATTTCGAGTTAACAAATAGTTATTGGTACTATAGGTTATTGAAACCGGCCGTAAGTGTGGCCATTTTAGACCTGTTATTCATTTTAAATATCTGCAGTGTATAGGTTAAGTCGATGTTGATCCTTTAAGGCCGCTCTTCACTTGCGCAAATCTGGGTTAAAGTTAACCCCGGGTTAAATATCAGGCTATCTCTCTCGTTCTTCGTATTTATGAAAGAGAAGGCATGATATTTTTTCTCGGGGTTAAGTTAGATCTGCGCAAGCGGGCCTAAGGTATTGAAATTAATATAATTTCCAATATATTTTCTTCAATAAAACCCATTTTCCAAAATCATATTTTACGAGATTTAGGACTTCTAAGTTTTAATAAAAATTACAATAATTTATTTTCTTCGCCATTTGTTTTTTCCAAATTTGTGCTTTTGATATTTTTTTTTAAACTTTTTATGTAGCTAATAAGCTCTTTTAAAATGGGAACTACAACCCCTTAACGAATCAACACCGACTTAATATTTTTTATTTACTCATCGACTTAATTTAGATCATGGGCCAATTTCGACCACAGCTCAGGGTGACCTGTGATAATTTAATGATTCATTCATACGCATAAGCTTATCATGAATCAACGATGCGGTACTTCCTACTACCTCTACTATTAACGATTACTCACGTTGCATATGTATGTGCTGTTTGGGCATTTTGTAGTCGGGGGGGTAGCATCTTTCGTAGAAATCGACGTCGGTGACCTGACATACTTCCGGCGTTGGTATAATGAGCCCCGTGCCTGATATCGCCCTCTGGAGATGGTGCTCCTGTGGACAACAAACGGATTGGGTGAGGTTACGAGAATAAACAGCGAAAAGTTACGCACCTTCCCATGAACCTGTAAATACAATGTAATCCGCAGGGTTACGTCACTTTATCGTAATCGTGCGGCGCGGCGCTCACTCAAGTGACGTCAGCACAATAATATGTTATCGATATCAACTGGGCACAAACTGCTTTTGAAACTCGTTGAACGACAACTTTATTATTATTTGGATAGCGGCTAAAACGTACCTTCTGTGGCTACTACCCACGTAAACTACGTGAAAATAATTCATTAATATTATTCATGATATATGAATTGTACCTACTTATAATTTTTCCCGTAGGTGAATTCTCTATCTCCATAGCTCTTTGAGCGACATGAAGCTATGGAGAGGGCTATGATCGGAGTCTCTCTACGTGATAGAATCAGAAATGAGAAAATCCGTAACAGAATCAAAGTTACCGACATAGCCCACTGCCCAACGCATTAGCAAGTTAAAGTTAATGGGCTAAACATATAGCCCGTAGAGTTCTACGTCCGGTGTCCGGTGATGTCCGCTGTGGCCGAAAGGTTCCCAAGTGGAGACCACGAAATGGACGTCGAAGCGTAGGACGGCCTCCAACCAGGTGGACAGATGATCTGAGAAAAGTCACAGGGAGTCGGAGGATACAGGCCGCGAGCAATCAGTCGCACTGGAAATACATATATGGGGATTGGGCTAGGACTATGTCCTGCAGTGGACGTCACTAGACTGAAACAAACGAAACGAACTCGGTATCTCATCAGACATTAGTCATTACACACCTCAATTATTTATTTACATAAAGTATGATTATTATGAATATTATGTCACATTACAGGCATTTTTTCGCACATAATAGGAACATACGAGTTACCTACCTACATAAATACATACCAACTTATGAGACAAAAAAATGATTATAAATTATAGGTAAAGCATAATTAATTTACAGGCAGTGTGGCATAAAACTTTCAAATGGACAAAGGTGGTTTTAACGGAGAAAGAAGTGTAATAAAACCGCATTAGGTATGTGTTCTAGCCGTCAGAAATAGTCTGTTTAGGCTGTGTCTACAGTGTGGTAGATGTATTGCTTTCATCTTCATTGCTTGATTCGTTTTACTGGCTTATTGTTTAACAAAATCGATAACTTATAATGATAAGGATTAAAAAATCCTTATCCTAGACCAAATTCTATTGTAGATTGCAACATGTTATGGTCGCTCAATTTTCTATGGTAAGTTGATCCTTGGATTGGTTAGTGATAGTTATATACTTCGCTTCCTAAACCTTAAGTTTTATTTTAAATAGCAATGAATCGAATCAAAATTGATTACTAATTTTGAGCGTAAGGTTTCAGCAAAAAATTGAGCTCAGTCAGACTGCAGTCTTCTAAATAACACAAGGTATATAATGCATAATATGCAAGATACTAAAACGTATGTCGTAAAAATTGGGGTCTTTGTTCTAACTATAGCTTGACAATATCGGCTAGACTGTGGAGACTCACACAACGGTCGCCTGTAACAGCTCTTAAGATGTTGCTGATATCCGCAGCCGGCGGAGTCGGTGACCGATCGAGATCAGATGACCTGCCTTCACTTTGTTGATTATTCCAAGACCGTGCAGGCGTAAAATTGAAAAAAAAAATACCGACCCGGTGCGAGTCGTAGTCGCGCACGATGGCTTCCATACTATTAGTTCTAATATCGAGTACTAGTATTATTAATAAGAATACCAATCTTTTTACCAGTGAATGTACCTAGTGTAATTCTCGAATAGTATTTGGTTATGCATAATGCAACAGATTATCGTTTTAATAGGCACACGCGGCACCACTACGAATAATAAATTATAGAAAAACTTAGGGATACCCGTAGGTACTCAACAAGCAGGTAGTGTGTGCAGTAGTAGCAACAACCAGTAGGTATTGTGTATGTACTATGTAGGTGTTATGTGATATGTACAAGCAAACTCTAGCGTGCCCATATTTTACCAAAATTATGGATTCTCTATAGAGAATACAAGCTATAAGCTTGGACCCTAAAGTATTTATAACAATTTCTGCTATACAATTCGAGTATCTGTTTATAAAAGAGAGATAAGGAAGCCGGTTTCATCAGACATCGTATTACGCTGCGGGCGATCCCAAAACCACAAAAAAGTCTAACAAGTAATCTCAATGCGAAAGGAGATAGGAGTAGGAAAACACCACAACCGCAGGAACGACTAATCACAAATGTTTACGGCGTTATTATTGAAAGCCACCGCGATATCGTCGCGAGATCAAATTTCCGGTCCACACTCCACAAATTTAGTATTACACCTGCTAAAATTAAAAGTTTTCACGTTATGCGACCTATAAAAGTATATTATGTTAAAAAGTACGTCTAATAATTTGGCTTAAAATGAAAAAAAAAAAGATTTTGTATAGGGCTTAGAGCAATAACTATTTCCTGTGTCCATGAAATTATAATAGTAGCCAGTGATGATATCATTATATTTACACTTGACTAGTCTTAGCGCGTGACTTCGTCCGGATGGTTCCTCATTCCTTATTGGGCATTTTCGAATACATACATAATCCTTTTTTAACGCATTTTTACGTCATAATAACTATCTGCGTGCCAAAATTCAACGTAATCCGACCAGTAGTTTATAGATATTTCAATATAAAAATTTCTAACCTCATTCCGCCCCTTTAGGTGACGAATTAAACCATACAAAAAACCCACTCAATAATCCGTAAATATTAAATTTCATGTAAATCAGGACAGATTTCAATATTTGTCATACAAACTTACTCTTATTGTATAAAACTAAAACTTAAAATACGTATTTAATTAAATGTATTTGCATGAATCTCTTGTATGGAAAATCTTTAAATTAAAATTGTTCACCCCCTTTAAGGGTGGAATTTTCACGTTTCACGTTTCTACCAATAGCGGTTACGGCTTTGCGAACGTCTATAAGTCAGTCAGTGAGTGAGAACATCTCCTTTTATATATTATATATAGATGGTTAATGACGGGTTAGCTTAATGTCGTATGTTGTTATGAATGGGTGATGAATCCATGGATGATTAACGTTATCAACAAAGACAACGTACAGTGAAGTGTAAACATTGCGTGATATGAATGCGTTTCTCATAAGATCAAAATGTCAATTGATGAGTTTTATTATCATCATACAACTTAAAATATATTTTTGGTTGTTAAAAAAATCGCAATCAATATAAACAAAAGAATGCTGAAAGTACGAGTATCATACAACCGAAAACATAAACTTCCCTTTTAAGCAAAAAAAAAAATCTTGAAATTAGTGACAACTTTCAAGAAAATATTAAAAAAGTTTTGCATTACCCGAGGATTTAACAGAATAAGGATACCGTATCCTGTCCTGTCACGCCTCACCCCTAACGTGAGTGTAGAGTGGAGATTTTATTACAACCTGTGTTCCTATATTTAGTTATTATTTTGAAAGTTTATGAACATCACGATAGTTATAAGTATTTTTGTGTTTGCCGTCTACAAGGAAATAGTTTTAAATCGTTAAATGAGTAAAATTCATAAATTCTTTGAAAATATGTAAATATCACCACTGTTAACGTAACTGTTAATGTTCAGTTAGCCATCACAGTTCAGTGGAGGTCATCTGTACAAGTGTACACATTTTGTACATGCAATGGACCATTATAGATGGGATGGGATACAGGCTACATCATATTCAAGCTGTTGTGTTTAATCCAGAAAATGTTTGATTTTATATTATGGTAATGTCGAAAAGTTAAAGTTAAAGAAAAGTTACACTCTTAGGGCGCGTGTATATATGACCACAAGAATCACAATTCTACCACCGCAAATGGAGCTTTTTTGGCTACGCCACAACGTACACATTTTGACGTGATAACGTCTTATAATTCGATGGAGCCGGCTGCACGCACGAAAAATCATGACTAATGCGGCGTTACCTCGCTCTGAGGCGTTCCATTTAAGGCTTGAAGTGCAAGCGAGAGCGCAGAATCTGTCTCTCTCCTACTTGAGTGAGCGATCCATCAGTATTTTCTTATGACGTTGTCACGTTCAACTATCGCCAGTAAACCGACTTTACAGACAACCGATTTTTTTTACTAGTAGTAGTGGACACGGTGTACCACTTGTCGATCTTATTACTATGGCAATACGGTCCAAAAGTACAAAAGGTACACCGGATTTGTCGGTGACTCTACATGCAGATTGTACATGCAATATAAAACACATAAAACTCGTAAGCAACGTCTATTATCAGCTATTTGTTTACCCACACTATACCATATTCTATTTACCGTATTTTACCGTATTTACAAAAAATAATACACAGTATCGATAAGGGCAGCAAGCCAACTAGGTCACACCCAAATTATATAGGTAGAAGGGAGTGTAGTCGATACTTGATATACGAGGGCTGCACTAAAAGTATCGGGAATGGAAAGAATCCACTGTTCCTGTCATATAAAAATCTTTTAATTTAAAACTCCTTGGTTTTAAAAATCGAATACCGTTTATTTATTTAAAAAAAGATTCTCGGTCTTGTCACAAGGTCTTGTCAAACTTGTTTAGTCGTTGAGAAAATGGAATTGACTCGAGAAAATTCTAGAGCGATGATTTATTATGACTTTCGAAGTGGTTTAACACAAAAACAGTGTGTTGACCGGATGATTTCTGCATTTGGTGATGAAGCCCCATCCAAAACCACAATTTATCGCTGGTTTGCTGAATTTCAACGTGGACGTGTCAAGCTCAGTGATGATCCCCATCAAGGTCGTCCAAAAACTGCAGTCACCCAAGAAAACGTTGATGCTGTGCGTAAGCTGATTGAGGAAGATCGACATGTGACATACCGCGAAATTCAGGCAACTTTAGACATTGGCATGAGTCAAATACAAATAATCTTGCATGAACAATTAGGTGTAAAAAAGTTGTTTTCCCGATGGATACCGCATTTGCTCTGTGAAGAGCAAAAGCGGCTCGCGTTACTTGGTGCGTCAGAACTCTCGAAAGATTCCACGCAGGATCCTCAAATGCTGTATACAACATCGTATCAGGTGACGAATCCTGGATATAGGCGTACGAACCCGAAACAAAAAACCAGTCACGAGTTTGGGTGTTCGAAAATGAGTTAAAGCCAACAAAAATTGTTCGTTCACGGAGTATTGCAAAAAAAATGGTGGCCACGTTTGTCTCCAAAACCGGCCATGTTGCGACTATTCCTCTTGAGGGACAAAGAACGGTTAATGCAGAATGGTATGCTAACATTTGTTTACCACAGGTCGTTTCTGAACTCCGTAAAGAGAACTGCAACCGCCGCATCATCCTCCATCACGACAATGCGAGTTCTCACACCGCGCACAGAACAAAAGAGTTTTTAGAGCAAGAAATCATAGAATTATTAGACCATCCGCCGTACAGCCCCGACCTAAGTCCTAATGATTTCTATACTTTCCCTAAAATAAAGAATAAATTGCGTGGTCAGAGATTTTCATCACCTGAAGAAGCTGTGGACGCCTACAAAACGGCCATTTTGGAGACCCCAACTTCCGAATGGAATGGTTGCTTCAATGATTGGTTCCATTGTATGGAAAAATGTGTCAAATTTCGCGGAGAATACTTCGAAAAGCAATAAATACATTTTTAAATAGTAATGTTGTGTCACTTCCTTGATTCCCGAAATTTTCATTGCCGCTCTCGTACGTATCTTACTTCGTGGACAGTAGATAAAGAAATTCGTAATTAGTAGTGGGTAATGGATTCTATCCACTGTGCTGTTAAATATTGGGCTTCGTATATTTAATACATTAACAAACCTAATACCAGCTTTTACCCGATTATACGTCCGCAGTGGTAAATCGACGAACCGTGGTCCGCGGTGGCCTAGACGACTTTTGTTCATTAAAAGTGTTTCTGGGCCATGCAATAATAAAATTGGAGGTGCTAAATGGCACCACCAATAAGCAATATTCAGTAGTCAAGTTTCAACATTTTTTGCAAGACAAATGGACGTATATGTATATTTTGCTCATCGACAAATTTTCGCCCTAACTTCATAATCTCGTGACCTTTTCTCAAAATTACGGCACCTTCCCATGTACCCATCTGACCACTATCTCATCATGCAACCTTTATTAAATTTTGATAAATATCGGTGTGTTTATATTACCTTTATATTACTTCATACATTAATTACTGTCGTTTGGACAATCGAGTTTCTTTGTAAGGTACAGTCAATTACATTAATCTTCACTCTTCAGTTGTGACAGCTATTTTTCATAATACTGGTATGTAAAAATGTATCTAGGTATATAATATAATATAACAGCTATTAAACATTAATAGTAAACAACTAACAATTTTTTTTTATTTATATACCACAAAAAGATTTACGTTTAAACAAGTTACGGTCACAAAAAATATAAAACAAACGATTCTGTTATTTCAGAACCCGAGGAGTACCTCTCGAACGGAAATGACTGTACACGACGATTTCCTTTGGAGGTTCATGGACCGGGCACTGCCAAGGGGAAAAAGAACAGATAGCCGACACAGTAATTTCATTGGACGACCGTATTAAAGCTACGGCCGATAAGCGCGGGTTACATCATACGTTTACAGTCTTAAAGAGTCTAGAGTCTGTGAGTTCAAACTACAATCCCTGCTAAAAATTAAACTTTGATCTACATCCATCCGGTTTTCCAGGTCACGATCGCAATTCGTAGCTAACTTTCAGGGTAGAGAAATACATAAGCGTTATAAAAGTGGAACAAAATGGATGTATCTACTTAGTTTAGGATGATATTGCTAATCATTGTCACAGATTACAGAGACTGAACAGATAAGCAGCTACATAGTAAGCTTAATTAATTCAAATTGAAGTCGTTCAATAAGTGAATTGAAATCGAGTAAAATTGTTTTGCATATTTTAAATTGAATTATTTTTAGGGTTTTTCAGTGGGCGGGTTTTTGAAGGCGGTCCTCTTTTTTACCCGACTACGATGCCAAAAGGAAGGGTTTTTAGCAGTCTATGTATGTAATATGTATATATGTTTGTTCCCTCGTAGCGTCTGAACTACTGCTCCGATTTTAATAAATGAGGAGTCAATAGATTCGTAATGATGCCGCGGGTTACATAGGCTATATTTATTTTTAAATTTCGTATTTCGGGAATAGTACCTCGGATTCTGACATAAAAAAAAATTAAACCGAGATTATGAAAAAATAGACCGAAACTCTAAGCACTAAATTAGAAGTAAGTTCTACAAAATTTATAAAATAACACTAATACAATAATAGGTTTTTATTATTATGAATACCTATTGCAACGCTTTTTTTAACCGACTTCCAAAAAAGGAGGCGGTTATGCATTCGGCAGTACATATATATATTTTGTATGTTCAACGATAATTCCGCCGTCTGTGGATCGATTTTCAAAATAATTTTTTGATGTAAAGAGTAAAATCCCAAGTTGGTTCCGTTTTCAGCAAAGTGGTGACCTGATGATGTGATCCATGAGGAATCGAGGAAACTCCTCGAAATTTATATGGACACATATGGTGATTTTGACTTTTTCTGAAGTAGTCTAAGCATATGCTACCAAAAAGTAAGCTTCTGTACCAAGGTATACCCTGGATCCAAAAGTACTGAACAGAACTCTTGAGTCCTTATAGATACATGTTTGGGGATACCGGCGTTGTTTAAAGATTAAATTTAATGAACTGCAAGTATATGCCATCATACCACTTACAGTAATCATCATCATCATCACCACCATTTTCACAAGAAACACCAACATATTATTATGATGACATAAGTACTCGCTACTCATCAGAGCTTTGTGCACCGATATCAATGTGTTCATAATAATAAAGCTAATACTTAAATTTAACTAAAAAGAGAAAAGCTATTATTTTTAAACAAAAAATTAAAACCGAGCAACAAGCCGGTACCAGCAAATTTGAACGTGAGTTCTATAAAATATTATAGGAAAATATTTGGGCTGATACCGACTTCAAAATTAGGAAGATCGAGTAAAGAAATAGTTAAAAATTTTATCCGAATTTAAAAGGGGAATTATTTATTAAATAAGTTTTATTTCATACTTTTTTGTGCATTTTACTTTTTTCCAGTACAGTATGACGTGCTAAAACTGCGAGCAAAGCTCGGTCTCCCAGGTACTTTACTTAAATTTGGACGTTACGCAACACTGGATGGGGGGTTATCGACCGAGGCACCGTGTTTTACGCGTAATATTACTGTGCTCTTACCTCGCGAATACCTCTTATAAATAGTTATTTGTAAATATACTTAAATAAATAATATAAGGAAAAATAGACGTTGCCTAAGACTTAAGGTTTACAAAATGTGTTGTTTGGCAGCGGCCACATGAAAATATTGAGAAGACTATTTACGCTTTTTCCAAATCAATTTTTAATATTTTTGAATTTCCTTTTTAAGGTGATTCGCTATCGTAGGGTATTTTGAAACAAACAAAGTAATCTACATAAGAACAATAAAATGTTCATAAAATATACGACTTCCTTTTATCCGACTACGGCGAAGCAAAAAGGAAGAGTATGATTTTGACAGTGACAGTTTGTAGATTTGGGTGAAGAGGTTCTGCAATTATTTTTTTTAAAGATTTTTGAATTTCCGACCAAACGGTCGAAAAAAATCTTTTCAACAACAAAAAAACAAAATTTACTTATTTTTAGTTAAGACTTAGGATTAAATTTATTAATTTTAGACGAGTATCCATGATAAAGCATTTTACCGTACTATGTCGATATCATATCGACATTCATGTGAAACCTTGTGACCGATATCTTCTTTCGGTTAGAACTTAGATATCATAAGCCGAATCACGAATATCTGCGTCACCTTTCACGTGGTATTTATTATACTTATCACTAACATTATATTAGGTCCTTACATATGAAATTGGCGTTTTGTCGTACTGGCCACTTTGATCTCAAATATATCTTCTTTGGTTAGGAATTCCAATGTAAAATTTATACCGCTATTTACTCATGCATTTGTGTTTCGAAAACCGTAATTCAATTGTTTTTCCTCTTTTGTTTTTTTTCTTTGCGTCACTCTGTTTACAAAATAAAAAACTTGAAATATCGTATTATTTTCGAGTACGAGTTCCACCGTGGCACCAGTGCTGCAGAAACGGCTCGAAGGATTAATGATGTGTATGGCGGCGGTGTCGCAAAAGAAAACACAGTGCGTTTTTGGTTCCAACGTTTTCGTTCTGGAAATTTCGACCTGCAGAACAAGCCGTGGACGGCAGGAGACCAAAGTTGATAATGAAGAATTGAAGGCTATTGTGGAAGCGAATCCATCGCAAACCACGTCCGAGTTAGTTGCAGGCTGCGGTGTTGTTAGTGACAAAACTGTTTTAATCCACTTGAAGCAAATTGGGAAGGTGAAAAAGCTTAAAAGGTGGGTACCTCATGAATTGAGTGCAGCAAACCGACAAACGCGCATCGACTGCTGCGTTACATTACTCAACCGGCACAATAATGAAGGGATTTTAAATCGATTCATTACCTGTGATGAAAAGTGGATCCTGTACGATAATCGGAAACGCTCATCGCAATGGCTGAACCCTGGCGAACCAGCCAAAGCCTGCCCCAAGCGAAAATTGACTCAAAAAAAGATACTTGTAAGCGTATTGTGGACTAGTGCCGGTGTCGTTAACTACAGCTTTCTTAAATCTGGCCAGACGATTACGGCAGATGTCTATTACCAGCAATTGCAAATCATGATAGAAAAGCTAGCTGCTAAACAACCGAGGTTGGCCATTCGCTCTAGGCCAGTGCTGCTTCAGGACAACGCTAGACCACACGCTGCCCAACAGACGGCTACCAAATTAGAGGAGCTTCAATTGGAATGTCTTAGACAGTCCGAATGGTTTTTTTAGTAAAGGAATCAATGACCTGCCTATGAGATGACAAAAGTGCATAGATAGCAATGGTATATACTTTGATTAAATAAATATATTATGTTTAAAAAAAACGACTTTATGTTTCGTTCCTCCTTTACAAAACGCCAATTTCATATGTAATGATCTAATATATATTTGACTTCAGTCAACATTCACTTTTTATAATAAGGATTAAATTTCAGAGATTAAAAAATGAATTATTACTGGATGCTAATTTTATCCTGCGAAGTATCGAAGTTCCGGGATGACCCGGAACAAACCCGGAATGACATCGTGTGTTGTCTTGCATGATGTTTCTTGATCTTTATAAAAATAAAGAGAATTACTTACCCTTTGCTTATGTTTACAAAAAAATTATCTTCCAATATGTAATTTTTCTTAATTACCTAGTCTTGCCATAAATACTGAAACAAAGAAAAAAAATATTTTCTATTGCAAATAGCATTTATTACTTTTACAGTGTGTTAGTTTAATACATAAATATAAAACCATTTAAACAATATAAAAAGCTTATTCGAAATGTTCTCCATTGGCTGCAATACAGTCCTTTAAGCGTTGAGGCCAGTTATCAATAGAAGCACGTCCATGGGAAAATTATTCACTACCAATCGTACGGATTGTTTTAGGGACTCCAAATTATTATGGCGTTTAGAATAAGCCGTACTCTCTAAAACTGACCATAAATCATAATCCAGCGGATTAAGATCGGGACTAGACGATGGCCAGTCTTCAGCTCTGATGAAGTCCGAAACGTTCGTTTCCAACCAAGACTGCGTAGACCGAGCTTTACGACCCGGCGCCGAGTCTTGCTGGAAGGACCATTCTTGGTTATTGAACATGGTGTTGTTAAGGGGCTTCACTACCTTCTCAAGAATGGTATCTTGATACACTTGTGCCGATGTTTTGATACCTTTTTCACAAAAGTATGGCTCAGTTACTGCTTCATAGCTAATTCCCCACCAAACCATCACTGAAGTCGGATAGTACCCACGTTGCACTTTGTCGACTAATTGGGAAGCTTTCTTAGAGCTTTGAGCATAAATAAGGTCATTTTGTTTGTTAAAATGTTGCTCAATTGTAAAAAAAATCTCATCCGTAAACAAAAAATTTCTGTGACCTCCCTTTGCGTACCGCTTCAGTAGTTGTTTCGATTTTACCACCCTATTCTTTTTTAAATTATCAGTTAAGAAATGATCAGTACGTCTCTTATAGTCTGCAAGTTATCATTATTTAAAATACGCTAAATGGTTGTAGGTGCTATCTTCATCTCCCGAGATAAAATCTTTTGCATTCGGACAGGATTTCTTCGAATTCTTTCCCATACTGCTTTGGCCACCTTTTTCGTACGAACACTACGTGGACGGCCAGGTCTTTTTCTGTCACAAACAGGGGAGGTCTCTTGTACCTATTAACCCTTAATTAGGCGTATTAAGAAAATCACATAATTAGGCGCCAACATTAGGAAAGGTTTATCAAAAATAAATAAAACTAACTGTATTTCATAATAATTGTAAAAATTCTATAAGAAAGTTAACTTTAAGAAACAAAAACATAACTTGGACTTTATACTTAACCAAAAAAATAAAATAAATCTAACCTCTCTTTTGTGGCATAGCCGAGATCAACGTAAAAAATAATAATTAATCAGTCTCATCAGCGGATTCTTCTGTTCTGCATCCGAAGCAGTAAACCCTCAAGTGTTGCTGACAAATAAATTTACCACACTTGAAGCATTTTGTTGGCACTTTTTTGTCGTCCTTTCTACCGGACGTCGGACATGACGAACAGCGCCCGCGCTTAGCTGTCGATTGTTGGACCGTCTCGTTCACATCATGTACTTCACGGAGCCTTTTTTGTTCACATAGGGACAGCACGTTGTTCAATGTGACGTTTTTGGTGATCTTCAACAAGTGCTGCTGCTAATTTTTTCAAAAAAATCCGTCTAGTATGTGTGATACTCCTCCTATCAGTATCCGCTCTGTGTATGACAAATGAGTTGATGCCAGATACATTTAGAAGATGAAAGAGAGGCCATCTTTTTATTCTTCTTCCAACATTATAATTGCTGCAAAGTTGGTCATTGCAATCCACACCACCTTTGGTACTATTGTAATATGTATTTTTTCTGGTTTCTGAGCTCTGGCTGTTTGGAAAGTAAAACAACAGCTTTCTTTGGCTTAGGAATATACGAGACTATAGTCATTTGATTATGAAATCCAAAAAGTGAACTAAATAGTGGTCTATTTTTGTTTGGCAAGAATTCAGTTGGGATGTCAGGCTTCCTTTTATTCAATGTAAATTGACTCTTGTTGGTACCAACAAGAGTTAATTTACATTCAGGCGTTAGCAACTCCTTAGCTAGCTTTGTACTAGTGTACCAATTATCAGTAGTAATGTTACGGCCGCTGCTTTTATCGGTTCAACTAGGCGTTTTACAATCTGATCTGGAGAATTAGATATCTGATATTCTCCATCTGGTTGTTTTCCGGAATATACTTCAAACTTGCATAAGTAATATGTTTTTGAGGCAACCATGGCTTGGGACTTTTATGCCGTACTTGTTTGGTTTATTAGGCATGTAAGCCTTCCCTCTAAAGCGACCATGAAATTCCACCAACTGTTCATCGATAGTTACATTTTCTCCGGGGCAATAAGCAGCTAAAAACTTGTGCTCCATAATTTGACACAGATATCTAATAGCTGCCAAATTATCAATTTTCAGTCTATCTACTCGACCTGAGGTATCATCAAACCGCATACATCTCAATAACACGCGTTGGTGTCCTGGACGCGACTAATTTGCGTACCCCACGAAGAGTTTTTTTTTTTAATTCTTATATTTTATAAAGGCCATAAGGAAGCTATAAAAATCACGAGCGCGCTCCAAATACTGTAAAATATTTTTTTTCAATTTGAAATAGCCTTGACCCCATGCGCCTAATTAAGGGTTAATACCCCGGTACACAAACATTTTACTAATACCAAACGTATGGAGAGTTTTAAAAATTGCATTTGGCTCCATACCTACTTTGTGTAATGCAATCACAGCGATTCGGTTCTCTTTATCACCCCACTCCATTTTAATATTGCAAAATATTGTACGATGTATGGCGCCAAAATGAGTTTTCTCATTTTGGCGCCAATACATTGTACAATATTTTGTTTATTTTTAATTGTAACAGTATTTATGGCCAGACTAAGTATATGTATATTTTAAAAAATATTTGTAAATTGTGGTAATTTTTAAGTATGTAATTTTAAAGAATTAAGTTTTGTCATGTATGACAAAGTTCGACTTATACAAAAGCAGTGCAGTGCCATAAAGAAGCCTCGCCCGGAGATTCTTCACATCCCTAACCCCAGCGTCAGTTCGACGTCGTTTGTCAGGTGTTGTCAGGCACTTGAAGCCTGTTTCTGTGAAAGTGTGCCATGATGAAAGGGCGGTTCGAGTATATGGTTAAACCATATTGCCCGCCACGCTGGTCCAATGGGGTCGCCAAGGCCTCGTTCGTTGATTAGCAGGGGGGTATACCACGAGCAGGTGAGGTTGGCTTGGGCTCCGACAAATGTTCGTTGGGCAGTTTATACCCCGTTACACTTATAAACCGTTTTTTGTAACTGCGTTAATTGATATTAATTATAACATTGCTAACATTGAACCAACAAGTGGGTTCCGCAAATAAAGGGAAATATATTAGCCTAAAAACTTGCAACACTGACAGCTTGATGTTGACATTTAGTGTTCCGAGAGAACCGCAAAGTTAAATTGTAATTAATTAATTAAAGTAATGGTACTAACAGACTGCCATTTGTTTTTTTTTGTTCAAACAATTTCTAAAACTAAAACATTTACTAACAAATGTTACATTTTGTTAGGAACTGTTAGATGTTATAACTTATAAGTGCTCCGACACTGATGGAAAGTGTTTACTAACATTTTATAATATTTTAAAACTGTCATTGACTCGCAGTTTGGTTTTGTGTTCTGAGGCGTCTACACGAAAATGGAAGAAGATTTGCTCATTGGAATAGTTTTTATTTTTTGTTTAAAAAAAGAAAAAGCGCTCTTTTTGGATGCGCTAAACGACAAAAGATAACAAATGTTTTATTATGTTACAATTTTTTAACTAATGGTGCTCCCACACCACTGTTAGAAAACGTTTCTAACACTAAAACATTTACTAACAATTGTTACATTTTGTTTTGGTGAGATGTTTCGCAACTTTAGCGCCTTGTATCTAAAAATTGGCCCACGGCACAATCTGGCGGGTATGCATACGACGTTCATTGTACACACTAATATTATAATATGACATAATATACATTTTATCACTAAGAATTTAAGGGGAGTCTGGCGGGGCTGGTATCTCAGTCCATTACTAATAGTACCTAACATGAAAACATTTTTTAACATTGTGATCAAATGTTTGTGAACAAATGTATACTAACGTTAGTTAACATTTTCTAACAGCAGTGTGGGAGCACCATAACAAAATAAGTTACCTGTGAAAGGATATTCCATCTTCTCGACCAAAAGTCCTGGCTAATTTTATTTACAACTCTTATCTAATTTTATTTACAATAAAAACTAAGTACAACATTATAAAAATTTTAAATAGCCACAAACATATTTTTGAAGACAATATATTTTATATATTTTTAATTTACTACATACATATTCTATGAACTCACGGAGTGATTTTCAGTCGCGCCTGCCGCGATCGTGGAACTGCGATTTTATTTCAAAACTCACGAGACCGGTTATTTGCGCGATTATAAGTCGCCTCGGTTGCAATTTTCGCCCGCAAACGTGGCGAGTGAAAATCGCAAGACAGGCGACTGCAAAACGGCCAAAGAAAAACATAAGAATTTCGCCCGCCAATCGATCGCAGAGCGCGCGATCATCACAATTGGTCCAGTAGTTTCGGAGCCCCGAGCCTACTCAATGCAAACAAACATACAAACAAATCTCTCCTCTTTATAATATTAGTATAGAAAATACGGGTTGTGTTTTCGTTTTTTTTTTCTTTTTATACTCCTAAATGCATAATTATGTTTTTTATTTATTTATTTGTATAAATATATAAATGAAGGGTGGTCGATACAGAGCATGTACCTACTTTAAATCTTTGGGGCAAATAATTGGGGGGATGCTTACAATATCTCTTCCCCTATTCTCTTCTCATCTTCCCCTATTTAATATTTTAGTTTATTTTTATCCGACTACGGCGAAACCAAAAGAATATTATTATTTACGGTAACAGTGTTTTTTCGGAGATACGTCATATTTAATAATTAAGTAGTAGAGCTTTGCTCGGTCTCCCAGGACCCTGTAGTAGAACGATAATAAAATAAAAAAATATGAAAGAGGAAAAAAATTATAAGAATGACAAAAATATTTATATTACCGGTTTTTGGACCCACTTTTAATTCCGAATTTCCAAACAATGCAAAAATTATACGTAGGTACGCATACCAAGCTGCCAATCAAATTGACGTAAGAGAGTCGAAATTATTGATATATTGTTACGATGAAATTAAAAAAAAATTGATTGCTTAAAAATGAGCAGTTTCTAGGGATAAGACCTAGCTGGATCGATCTTTCTCCCCCAAAACTCTCTTCATACTAAATTTCATGGTAATACGTCTTATAACCGTTGTCGAGATACCGATTATATATTATTATATATACAATATCGTCTCGTTTAAAGTTTAAGATATAATATTATAAAGAGGTAAGTATGTGAGGTTGTAGGTAATCTCTTTATCTACTGAACCGATTTTGAAAATTATTTTAGCAATAGTCGGCTACGTTATTTGTGAGTGACATCCTACTAATATTATAAATGTGACAGTTTGTGAGGATGGATGGATGGATATATGGATGTTTGTTACTTGTTCACGCAAAAACGACTGAACTGATTTCGATGAAATATGGTAGTAGTTTAGGCTCTGGATTAAAACAAAGGTTACTTTTTATCCCGATAAAGTACAGTGTTCCCGAGGGATTCACTCAGGCGGAGCTGCGGGCAACAGCTAGTAATTAATATAAAGATACGCATATATATTATGTCACCGTAAAATTGTAAATACCGTTAGATTGTAATATAACTAGCGAGATTATAAAATGTCGACAGGTTGTCAAATAAACATTCTGCTTACAATTTTACGCATTATTTTTCGTTATATTAATTATTATAATATAACGAACTGAAACTCGTCAAATTGTAAAACGGAAACGTAACTAGCGCGCTGATTGGTTGAACCGTTAAGGGCATATGCCCCGTGCCGCCATATTTGTTTGTTTATTCAGTTGTTAACGAATGTAAACAAACAGTGTTTTGGTGATTTTAAATTGGTTTCGTGTTTAAAATAACTCAGTTTTAGAATTAGGCATATAAAATTTTCGTGGAAGTAAATTAAATCTGTGATTAGCCAAAGAGGTGCGAGGTGCAGTTTCAATGATAAAATAGTGTTAGTCACCGAACATAGCTTAAATTGTAATATATTTCACTTGTTTTAATATTTTTGTGATTAAACCTGTGGTTTTGAAGTTAAAATAGAAACAATATTCGATAAAAAATTAAATAGCAAACAAATATGGCGGCGCGGGGCATATGCCGTTCAACCAAACAGCGCGCGAGTTGCGTTTCGTTGACGACCTCTGTGGGTCAGTGGTTAGCGCATTGGCGCTCAAGACGGAGACTCGAATCCCGCCAGGGAACAAAAAAGTTTTCTGTGTACCTGGGTCATGGATGTGTATAATATAATAAAAATCTTAAATATAAGTATAGTATAAAAAGTGTTAAATGTATTTTCGTTGCTGGTACCCGTAACACAAGTCTTCGGATACTTACCACGGGACCAGACCGACGTGGTGTGAAGCGTCCATAGATATTATACTATTATTTTATAATCTCGCTAGTTATATATTACAATCTAACGGTATTTACCATTTTACGGTGACATTATACATTACGTACGCGTGCCTAGTTTCCAGCCAAGTTTTGTCACTAACAGCAAGCATGTCAGTTTCAGCTCAATGTGCGTCAATACTCAATAGCGAGCAGAAGTAGGTGAATTGAATTATGTAATTACATTTGTTTACAAGTCTCAATTTCATTCCTTTCCAATACAAGTCTTACCTAACAACCATAGACGTATATATTAGGTCTTTACCTATGAAATTGCCGTTTTGTATGAAAAAATGTAAACGAATTTTTATCATGTATTTTTTATTTGTATTAATCGAAGTAATCACCCATGCAATCAATGCATCTTTGCCAACGCAGTGGCAGTTTATTGATGCCCTTCTTAAAGAAATCAGCTGGACGGGGAGGCAACAAATTCTTCAGAGGCATTTTGTACTGCCTCAAGTGTATTGAATTTTTTCCCACCAAGAAGTTATCTAAATTCTGGAAAAAGTAGTAGTCTGTAGGCGCAAGGTCTGGTGAGTAGGGCGGATGACGGAGAGCTTCCAACCCCAGTTCTTGCAACTTGGAGACCGTCTGCTGTGCAGTATGAGGTCGCGCGTTGTCGTGCAGGAGCAGCGGAGACGAGTGATTGACCAATGCTGGTTGGAAATGTGCCAGCTTCTCCATCATTGTGTTCAGTTCTTCACAGCACACATCTGCAGTAATGCTCACCCCGTTTGGTAAGAAGCTGTGATGAATCACACCGGCGCTAGACCACCAAACAGTGATCATCACTTTTCTAGGGATAAGTTTTCGTTTAGGGCATTGTTTAGGTACTGAACCAGGATCCAACCAACTTGCTGAGCGCTTGCGGTCATCAAACAGAATCCATTTTTCATAGCAGGTAACAATGCGGTTCAAAATTCCTTCATTTGTGTGTCTGTTGAGCAGTGCAAGGCACGTCTCGACGCGTACTTCGCGCTGGCGATCATTGAGTTCGTGAGGCACCCATTTGTCAAGCTTTTTTACCTTGCTAATTTGATGCAAATGGACCAATATTGTTTTGACGCTAACGTCGAAAGTTGCTGCTAATTCAGCCGTAGATTGTGTATCATCAGCTTCCACAATCGCCTTTAATTCGTCATTGTCGCCAAAGTCTTCGGACGACCGCGAGGTTCATTTTTCAGGTGAAATTTCCAGAACGGAAGCGAGCAAACCAACAACAGGTGGTGCGTTGGTTTGTAGTGTTAGCTCCGTAAACGTCGTTGATGTTGCGTGCCGCTTGTGCCGCGTTGCTGCCACGACGGTACTCATATTCCATAATTACTCGAATTTTTAACATATCCATGATGACGAAAAAGATTGAAATGCGATGAAAATGTAACACTAATCAATAAACAAATGACTACTTTTGGAAAAAGAATTCCATGTTTTTAAAATAAAATTAATTAAAAATTAGAATTCTTAGCCAAACAAAAATTATTTTAATTTGAAATGGCCAGTATTGCAGAACGGCAATTTCATAGGTAAAGACCTATTATTATAGACGCTCAGGCATGTAGAGTCCACTTAAATGGCCCCACTTTTGGGGTTTTTGGGGCCATTTTGACATATACCTGGGTGAAATCAAGATAGCTGATATTTGAGGTATGGTGAAATCAAGATGGCGTAACTTTTTTCTAGTATGATGATTTGTTTTGTCAAATGTACGTCATAGCCCATCCTTAGTTTTGAAATCATTTCTAACAACCATGGAGTTAGAACAAAGAGGAGAGGGCATAAGCAACTGTGCACTGTGATTTTTTGTCGGTCCCAACGTCATCACAATGGGCGTGCCCTAAATCAGTGTACTGTCTAGGGTTGCCCGATTTTTTTTTTCATTCTATAAGGGACAAACGTTTACATAAGCCAAAAATACGGGATTTCAGTTTTTTATCCGGGACAAAAAAATAACAAAATTAATTAATTAGGGACAAATTTTTAATATTTTTCTGCGAGCGAGTTTTTTACATTTTTGATTAGTTTAAGGGTGCCTGAGCAGCTCATATTTATCTATATGGGAAACTTTTTAGTTTTTAATCCTAGATTGCTCGATTTACGGGACAGCGTTTGTCCCGGCGGAACGTTTTAAATAATACTTAAAATATGGGACGTTCCGGGAAATCCCTACAGTACTGTCTGTGTTCGTACTGTGCACAACTCTTGTGATAACGATAACTTTTGTACTTTTCGAGTTTCTAAGAAAAGGATGAAGTGTTGTGTCTTACCTTGTAAAAATTACTCGGATAGGCTTTCAGGTGCTATTGAGGACATTACATTTCATGTGCAAGTAAAAAAGTCATTAAAAACTAAATTTATTATAATTGTTCTAAAAAAGTCTCTAAGCGTCGGTTATATTAGAAATTATTCTACTTGCCAATAAATGGCGTTTTTAACCTTTAAACACGGGGATTAAAAACATATTCTAGACTGGCTTTTGCCCGCAGCTTCGCCCGCGTGGGAGAGTGTTTGTGGCAAATAAATATTCTCAAATAATTCTTTTTGCACCTTACAGCTCCCATGAATACGCGTCTTTTAAATATATACCTTTTTTTAAATATCATATCTTTACAACTCTTTGAGATATAAGGGGATTGCACTTTTTCGTGAAATCGGAGCCTACACTGAAGCGAACGAAAAGACATTTTCAATGTCAAAAAGTGAACCAAACCAAATCAGCCACTATATTAACAATAAAGTCTGATTTGTCTAAACTGTGGTTTCTTCATGATCACTCCAAAATTTTTCGGACAGATCATAATGAATATGTCGCAGAGTTGCCACTTAATTATGTTTTATCAAAGTCAGACAAAAAATAATATATTGCTGTATTCCTACTTGAAATGGTCAATGAAAACGGCCGGCAAAATATTCTTCACGTGTCTACTGGCAATGGGAAAATAGACGCGCCTTCTCGAGGGTTACTTACTTACCGCCGAATATTAAATTATTAAACGATAGTTAAATTAAGCGACACTCGTGACTCAAGTCACACATGCTGTCCTTGTCATTTCGGCTAGCAAAGACAGTGACAGCCTGTGAATAGGACGGTTCTTAATTTTGATTAGCGTTTAATATTTTTTATTTACATTGTTAAGTTAATTTCGACAACAAAGCTCTGTATCAGTATGCTGCTACGTTCCATTTCACCCTTCCAGTTAAATCTCCGATTAGGGTCACCTAATCCCCTGATGTAGAAATCTAAATTAGGCAACCCATTCCTCGGGAGTCGGGTGAAACTTGAGATTAAAAGCAAAGTCCTGAAATGTATGACCCTCTAGAAATTAAGCTCAGATCAAAAAAGCTATATGAAGATTGTGTAATATCTTAAAAAGATATGAGAAGTATCTTTATACTTTTATATAATATATTAAACAAAAGAGCTGTATTTATAATAATAATACGCATTACCATTATTTTTATTGTGATAGGTAATCATGTTTTGCACGCCTTGTGAAAGTGGACTGACCGCGAAGAAATATTGTAGGGAAAATTACGCACTATATTAAATTTTAAACATTCTGCATTAAATACCATCCTTATAAATGATAAGGATGGTATTTAATGCAGAATGGTTCAGGTTCAGAAATTCTAGCGACACATAGTTATTGAGTTTATTGCACATATTGCAACTGCCTATTGACTGTACATAATTTCAACGGGTTTGATATTGCACAACGATAACTATAGTATTGCGCACAGAACCGGTTAACGTGTGGCAGTGACAACGTTTATCATGACGGCCGTGAGTCAGCCGTCACGTGGTGGGCGGCGCAGCCGTACTTGGTTTACTATGCCCGAGAGCTCATCTAATATGTACCACGTGTATACTGCACATTGGCTAGACGAAGAGTTTTAAAATATATTAGCAGATTTAGAAATTCATATATTGAATTGTTTATGTTGATGTAGTGGCTGTTGCCCGAATTCGTATTCTAAGCATATATTGAAAAATAGATCTAGCCCAGGTAGATTTGGACATAAATTATAAATCAAGCCTGTAGGATTAATTTTTAGGTCAAAATTACGAAGAACTTTTAAGCTATTATCAGCCTAAAAGACGCAATGAAATTACTAACTCGAGAGCTACTACCAATTTCAGAGCAGGTATTTGAGGCAAGCTGAAAACTTGTCCCAAGCGATTCCGTGTCGGAGTACAAAAGAAGAGGTCTTTTGTACCCGACACAAAATCGCAGACCTGGCTTGTCAGGGGGCTGGCTAAGAACTCACGGAGCGATTTATAGTCGCGATTGCGGGCTCGCAGCTTCTGTAGAATGCAAATATATATGTAAAAAATTAAAGCAAAACTCACAACGCGATTTACGCACGCGGCGTGCGCGATTGTTTGCGGGTGTCGCTGCACCGGCGGGCGAATAGTAGAATCGTGCGGGCCGCGATCACCTGCAGCCTCTGCCATTAGCGCCCGCGCGCTCTGCGATCTATGTTTGCGGGCGAAAATCGCAACCGGGGCGACTTGTAATCGCGCAAATAACCGGTCTTGTGAGTTTTGAAATAAAATGACAGTTCCACGATCGCGGCGGGCGCGACTTAAAATCACTCCGTGAGTTAATAGCCTAAGTCGAATATGTATGTAGTAAATTAAAAATATATATAATATATTTTATTCAAAAATATGTTTGAGGCAATTTAAATTTTTTATAATGTTATACTTAGTTTTTGTTGTAAATAAAATTAGATAAGAGTTGGAAATAAAACTAGCCAGGACTTTTGGTCGAGAAGATGGAATATCATTTCACAGATAATTTATTTTGTTATGGTGCGTCCACACTGCTGTTAGAAAATGTTAACCAACGTTAGTAAACATTTGTTCACAAACATTTGATCACAATGTTAAAAAATGTTTTCATGTTAGGTAATGTTAGTAATGGACTGAGATGCCAGCCCCGCCAGACTCCCCTTAAATTCTTACTGATAAAATGTATATGTCATATTATAATATTAGTGTGTACAATGAACGTATGCATACCCGCCAGATTGTGCCGTGGGCCAATTTTTAGATACAAGGCGCTAAAGTTGCGAAACATCTTACAGTTCCGAATAAAATGTAACAATTGTTAGTAAATGTTTTAGTGTTAGAAAAGTTTTCTAACAGCGGTGTGGGAGCACCATTATTTAACAAACTGTAACATAATAAAACATTTGTTATCTTTTGTCGTTTGACGCATTAAAAAAGAGCGCTTTTTCTTTTATTAAACAAAAAATAAAAGCTATTCCAATGAGAGATTCGTGTAGACGCCTCAGAACACAAAACAAAACTGCGAGTCAATGACAGTTTTAAAATATTATAAAATGTTAGTAAACACTTTCCATCAGTGTCGGAGCACTTATAAGTTATAACATCTAAAAGTTTCTAACAAAATGTAACATTTGTTAGAAAATGTTTTAGTTTTCAAAAAAAAAACAAATGATAGTCTGTGAGTACCATTACTTTGATTAATTAATTACAATTTAACTTTGCTGTTCTCTCGGAACACAAAATGTCAACATCAAGCTGTCAGTTTTTAGAAGAATATAATATTTCCCTTCATTTGCGGAACCTACTTGTTGATTCAATGTTAGCGATGTTATAATTAATATCAATACATGCAGTTACAATAATAAAAAACGGTTTATAAGTTTAACGGGGTATACA
Organism: Phengaris alcon alcon; assembly: GCA_037179445.1. Lineage (NCBI taxonomy): Eukaryota > Metazoa > Arthropoda > Insecta > Lepidoptera > Lycaenidae > Phengaris > Phengaris alcon. Next base: position 979,789 of record JAYRCH010000003.1, on the reverse strand, counting down.
GTGCCTAACGAACAGTTTTCGGAGCCCAAGCCAACCTCACCTGCTCGTGGTATACCCCACTGCTAATCAACGAACGAGGCTCTGGCGATCCCATTGGACCAGCGTGGCGAGCAATATGGTTTAACCATACACTCCAACCGCCCTCTCATCATGGCACACTTTCACAGAAAGAGGCTTCAAGTGCCTGACAAGACCTGACGAACGACATCGAACTGACGCTGGGGTTAGGGATGTGAAGAATCTCCGGGCGAGGCGTCTTTATTGCACTGCACTGCTTTTGTATAAGTCGAACTTTGTCATACATGACAAAACAAAGTGAAAAAAATTACCACAATTTACAAATAATTTTTAAAATATACATATAATTAAGAAAAATTGTAAATGTAAACATAAGCAAAGGGTAAGTAATTCTCTATAATTTTAAAGATCAAGAAACATCATGCAAGACAACCCACGATGTCAGTCCGGGTTTGTTCCGTGTCATCCCGGAACTTCTATACTTCGCAGGATAAAATTAGCAGCCAGTAATAATTCATTTATGTAATCTCTGAAATTTAATCCTTATTATAAAAAGTGAATGTTGACTGAAGTCAAATATATATTAGGTGTGTGTAAAGGAGGAACATAAAGTCGTTTTTTTTAACGTAATATAATATTTATTTAATCAAAGTATATACCATTGCTAACTATGCACTTTGCCATCTCATAGGCAGTTCATTGATTCCTTTACTAAAAAACCATTCGGACAGGAATCAATAAAATCTTTGAAGGCGCTTTGGACTGATCCAAATTTCGAAAATAATGGTAATCTGTTGGAGCACGGTCCGGGGAGTAATCTCTCCTCTCCTCTAAAGGCTCCTCTAATTTGGTAGCCGTCTGTTGTGCAGTGTGTGGTGTAGCGTTGTCCTAAGGCAGCAATGGCCTAGAGCGAATGACCAACCTCGGTTGGTTAACAGCTAGCTTTTCTATCATGATTTGGGTGGTTCTTCAAAATTTGGTTAACTTATAGCCTAATTTTGACAAAGGTATTTTTTAAAGGTTATCAGTAAATTTTAATTCTATACTCTGGGTATAATATCTACTTTGTTGCATCTAAAAGGGCCAGTCACTTTACTAAGTATTTTAAGAGAAATTCCAGATTTTTTGAAATTAGTGATTTAGGGACTGACGAGATATGACGGTTGTATGTTTAATCACATTTTTATTGCAAAATTAACTTTTAAAAAACAAAATAACTTACATATTATTATTAATTATTGTAAAAAACCGTCAATAACGTCTGGACAATCTCGCCAAATACTGTTTTTTTATCAATTCTGCTTTTTGATTAGGGTCGTTAGTAGAGATGGGCAATCCACCTGGGTGGGTTTAAAGTCTGGTGGGTAAAAACCGGGTGTTTTGGGTTTATTGGGTTTAAACCCCATAAAGACCCAAATTTTTGGGTGTTTATGATTTTGTACTTCATCATCGTCATCTCAGCCGCAAGACGTCCACTATACTGGACATAGACAATATTATTATGCAGCCTACAGAATAAAAAACTTTTAATTTGATTTTGAGTTTATTAAGAAAGAGATGAAAGTAAAATGTAAAACTACAGTCAATCACTGTCAGATTCAGAGTTATTACAAGCGATGAATTGTATAGGTTCGATAGGCTCTATTTCGTCTAAACTGTTATGTTCATTTACTTGCTCAATGAAAGCTTCTAAGGTATTTTCTTCATTAAACTGAATGTCCTCGCATTCAGCTTTATGTTTAAGATTCCAGTTATAACAAATGAATGAAATTTTTTCAGTTCTTTCAGTTGTAAGTCGATTTCTTTTGTTATTATGTATGTAGCCTTGGATACTAAAGGAACGCTCAGTGGCTGCCGAAGTACAGGGAGCTGATAGAATACGAATCGCTACTTTGCTTAACTCAGTGGAACCACAAATACCTTTCCACCATATTAGGGGCTCAATGCTATCTAATGAGCTCCATACAAATCCTCTGGCCCAAAAGTTTTCTTTAGCTTTATAACACGCCAAATCTGCCATTACATTTGACAAACTTAAGTGTTGGCTTAAATTGTAGATAAACTCCATACCCTTCAGTTCTTCCTCTTGAGTAAGTTCGACTCCTAGAGTCCTGGGGTCTAGAATATATGCTGCAAAATGTATTGGCCTCATTGCCATATTGCATCTTGAAGATACTGATGTTAGAATCTGCTGTTTGCTTTCTTCGCTCAATGTCGAAATCTCATTTAATGCAAAACGTATCTTAGCTTGTACATCTCTAAATGTAATGTATGTGCGATGCAAACGATTCTGGTCGCTCTCTAAGTAAAATATGCTTTCAGTGACTGGTTCCAAAATACTTATACATTCCCCTGTCTTCGTCCAGAAATCATCACTTAGAATTAAATCTTTAATATCTCTTGAAATTACCACATCTTCTCTAACTGTTAATATTTGCAAAGCTATCTTATTTGCTTTCAAACTTTTTAACGAAGTAACATGACTTCCCCATCTTGTAGCACAAGGCAATTTTAGTGTTTGTGTAGAATCTTCACCCTGCCTTGATTTTATCAACAAGGAACTTAATCGTTGACTCCTTTTAACAGTTTTTATTATATTTATGGCTTGCATAATAAACACAGTTACTTCTTGTATCTTTACAATATCTTGGCACAACAAGTTAAGGATATGTGCACAGCAACCGAGAGGAACAACATGTGGATATTTGAGTTTTGTTAATTCGAATGCCTTTTGTATATTTCTAGCGTTATCGCCAATAAGTACAAGAAACTTATTTGCTCCATATACTTTCATTACTTTTTCAACTTCTTGGCTAAGGTATTCACTAGTGTGAGGATTACTTTCTGTATTCAAACTTTTAACGTATGCAGGTTGAGGTTTTGATATAAGAAAGTTTATTATTCCTTCATTTCTTAAATTAGACCAGCCATCGCACTGAAGGTGTAAGTAACTACAAGCATTTAGTTCCTCATTTAACTCAAAACGCATTTCTCTATATATTTTATCTAAGTATTTTGTCGCTAAAGCTTTACGTGAAGGTATTTTAAATTTTGGTTGCAATTTTTCGAAAAATTGTATCCATAAAGGATGTTGCACCATCGATAGTGGCGTCCCTGTTACAAATATAGCTCTCGCTAATTCTGTTTTTATATAATCATCGGTGTCTTGAAACTCAGCATTTATTGTAGTGTTAGCAGACGACGAGGGGCTTATAAAAGAATCATTTGTCTCTATCTCTGACAGTCCAGACATTTTGGTTTTGGACGAGCTATCTTTTATAAGTTTCATAGAGTATTTTAATGTTTCTGGAGATTTTGGACAAGTGATAAGATGTCGAAGCATTTTGGCAGCATTACTGAATTTGTAGACCTTATTACAAAGCTTGCAAGAAACAGACTTGTTTGGTAAAGTACGGTAGTGCTCCCATATGCGTAAATCTTTAGGTCTCCCCATTGAACCTAAAAAAATGAACGATGATTAGTTGGTCTGACGAAAATTCAACAATAGAGTGCCTATTTTTTTACAATGATTATTTCTTGTTATTTACAATAAATTTATTAAAAAAAATTAAAATAAATACAAAAAACCTTTGTAAAATTACATCTCCTCGGAGGATTAAACGCAGACGCTAGTTTATTATCGTATTGTTCTGTATTTTTCTCAGCAACTTCTTTAATTCGATTAGGTACTTACGCATATTATGTTAAAAATAAATATCTAGTACACATCTTAGGCTATCCACCATTATTATCCAATGACGACTCTCAGCTAACTATGCACTATCATCCAAAATAAACGTGTATGGAAAATTTTATCCCAGTCGGTTGAGGATTGAGGATAATTGCATCAACATACGAACATACCTACATACTTTTATTTACATAACGCAAGCTAAATAAAAGCTTGTAATAATACATCTAATTTTAAGTTAAAATTGTTAAGTGATCATGATATAATTGTATCATTCAAAAATCCACTTACCTTTAATTATTTCTTGTTAAGTATAAATATTATTTCAAATCTGCTCCCTTAATATGCACTTTTTTACTGCTTTTCCTACCTAACACGTTACCAGGAAGTCACGTTATCAGAGTCAGAGTAATAGTGAACACGTTTGACAGTGATTGTCGTCGCCTCATATTCAGCGTCGACGAATAGGGGAATCCCCAGTCATAATGTATTGCATGCGTGGCGGTCTTACTTCAAATCCATAAACAAAGAGATAATTACAGAACTCGATACTAGATGGCGCTGTTTTTGTTTGAAGAAAGTTTGCGGGCTAAAATACATAGAATTTCATCAATGACTTCCACAAAGAACAACATTTCTGTTTTTTCTAAGTCCGTATCTCTTCCGTATATTTCATAAGATATAAGCTTGGGCTACATTGTTATGCAACGTGATTTTGTCGCTGTCTTGCTAGCAGGGTTGACAGATATACGATTTAAATCGTACTCATACTATTATTTGTCTATTTTTTAATGTACGATCGTAAAGATTATGATCGTAATTCGCACAAAAACATACGACTTTTTGGTTACCTGGCAACATTTTTATTATGAATAATGAAACGAACATGCTCACATCATCAGTCACATGCAACAATTTATTGGGGATTTCCCCTTCACATCTGGCAGTCCTGCTTGCTAGAATATAGGTAAGTCAGCCACAGTTACTGACGATCGATATTTAAAGGGTATTGTTTTTGTGCTAAATATTTCATAAAAACGTTATTTAATACTTTGTGGATTATTAATTTAGTTGATAATCACTGGAAGTAAAATGGATGCTAATTTGAGAGATCAAGATCTTCGTATAAAACAGTTATTAAAAGAAAATCTACGTAAGTACTCTTTTTATACCTAGGTAGGTAAGGTATAATAAACACAAAAGGTACTTAGATCGCGTGAGTTCGAAGCATTTATTCTAATAAATTTAATTTAAAATTGTAGAAAGAAAAAAATGTCTGCCAAGCCGTAGCCGAAGCCGATCTCCAAATATATTTGGCGATAGTGAGACCCAGTGTCCAGATGATTTACCCAGCGTCGTCGCAACAAAGAAAAAAAACGAGGATAAAGTAAAAGAAAATTTACTGAAAGAAGAAACAAACTGTTCTAAATGCTTAATTTATGGAGAAGAGGATAAAAGAAATGAGTATTTCGGACTGTTAGTGGCTCAAGAATTTAAATATATACGGCCATGTGTGCGAACGAGGTGTTATGAAGAAATTTTAAAGTATCTACGGGAAGCAAAAGGCCAACATGTTGATCAACTGCAACATGAAAACACTGAAAATTAATTACTTTCATTTTATTATATATAGATTTTTAAAATTTCCTGAAATATTATTAGTTAACGTTTTATTTAATATTGTAGAATTCATCAATACAATTTATAAAAATAATTTATTGGTATTACTTACATATTTTCAAAAAAATACGTAAAAACCTATTTTTTTGGGTGATTATGGGAGTTTATGGGTGTTTATTGGGTTTTTACCAAAGCACCGGGTTTAAACCCGGTGCTTTGCCCATCTGTAGTCGTTAGCCATGGCTTCAATTTTACTTCTTGGTTTAAGTGCTTTCTTATTTTTCGTCATTATACGTTTCAGTCTTCTGTTTCTTTGTTGTTCCCTAGTAAGTTTTTTCTTCAAATTATTAATGTATTAGTCTTTACTTTTCATTTTACTATTTTTTTCCGTTGAACCATACTCCTTCTTTTAGCTTTAGCTCTTCTTTCATTGTTTATAATAGGAACTTCAGGAATATTATCCTCCTCCGATGACTCCGATTCCGGTCTTCGAGAGGAAATGATGTGGCGGACGAATTAGCGCCACGATCATGAATCGCGCTATCGAAGTTTTCACAGTTCGGCGCTATATATATATATCATCTGAAACGCTTACAAGCGGGCTTTGGCCTGACCGAGCATACCACCTTGCTCGGTCGGAGATCTCCCTTTGGGCTCCCACTATTCCCACAATCCTTTTGTCTGTTCCGACATTTTTTTGGCCAGTTCCTCTGTAGACAGTAATGTTTTCTTTTTAGGTGCCATAATTTTTATTATTAAAACCATGGATCACGCAGTATGACCGTCAGTTACTAGGTGTGGCATCAGGACCCAGTCACTTTTACGACGAAGGCCTCACGGTCTAGCGACTGACGAATCAAAGCAAAATCAAACATAGCCTATTATTTAAAATAAACATTAAAACCAGCAGGAGATCAAAATAACAAGGCAAACAAAGCTCAAATTTAGAATATGTAATGAGATCAATTATTAATTAACTATCTTTGAAATAACTTACCTAGGGGCTGAGAGTTTGACTGGCACAGCACGTACTTCCGTAACAAAGTCGGCGACCGCACTAAAAACGAAATGGCTGACGCGGCATTGGTCGTGAGAACAACTAACTTCAAATCGATGCTTTCGCTTGCGCAAGTTATGAAAAACGCCATAAGCTTAAATGCCGCGCATTTTCGAATTTCGCAAATAGCTAGGGACTGATATTTTTTAAAGCTTACACTTTTTAACTTGAAATAATATGATAAAAGTTATTGTTATTAAAAATTAAATCGCAATGACTAGGTTAGTAATGTAATAATATACGTGTTTCAAACGAGTTAAATCAAAGTATTATTTAGAGACTTAGAATAACAATTAAATATTTGCTAAATTTGGGAGATCGTACATGGCTAGGGACAGATATTTGAAGTAGGAAGTAGCGATTTTTGGAAATAAAAAATATTGTGTATCAAAGTGAGTGACCAAATAACATGAACTTTATACTATCGCTTAATAGTTGCAAATATCGGATAAAATAGATATAAATATGTGAAAATTGCTGCTAACACCAAGTTAACCAAATTTTGAAGAACCACCCATTTGCAGTTGCTGACAATAGACATCTGCCGTAATCGTCTGGCCACATTTAAGAAAGCTGTAGATAACGACACCGGCACTAGTCCACCAAAGGCTCACAAGTAACTATTTTGAGTCAATTTTCGCTTAGGGCAGGCTTTGGCTGGTTCACCAAGGTTCAGCCATTGCGATGAGCGTTTCCGATAATCGTACGGGATCCACTTTTCATCACAGGTTCAATGATTCGATTTAAAATCCCTTAATTATTGTGCCGGTTGAGTAATGTAACGCAGCAGTCGACGCGAGTTTGTCGGTTTGCTGCACTTAATTCATGAGGTACCCACCTTTCAAGCTTTTTCACCTTCCCAATTTGCTTCAAGTGGATTAAAACAGTTTTGTCACTAACACCGCAGCCTGCAGCTAACTCGGACGTGGTTTGCGATGGATTTGCTTCCACAATAGCCTTCAATTCTTCATTATCAACTTTGGTCTCCGGCCGTCAACGGGGCAATCCGAAACGAAACGAAGTCGAAATTTCCAGAACGAAAACGTTGGAACCAAAAACGCACTGTGTTTTCTTTTGCGACACCGCCGCCATCATTAATCCTTCGAGCTGTTTCTGCAGCACTAGTGCCACGGTGGAACTCGTACTCGAAAATAATACGATATTTTAAGTTTTCCATTTTGTAAACAGAGTGACGCAAAGAAAAAAAAAAGGAATAAACAATTGAATTACGGTTTTCGAAACAGAAATGCATGAGTAAATAGCGGGATAAATTTGAAATTGGAATTCCTAACCAAAGACGATATATTTGAGATCAAAGTGGCCAGTACGACAAAACGCCAATTTCATATGTAAGGACCTAATATATGAATATTATACAGGTATTATATAGATTTTTGAGACGTAAATATAAGGGCAGGTATCTTAAACGTTGCAATTTCAGGAAAACGTCCTTAGGAGGCCATCACTAACTTTTTACCCGACTACGGCGAAGCCAAAAGGAAGGATAATGATTTTGGCAATCTATGTATGTATGTAACAAATATTAATTTTTAAGAATTCGCGAAAACGAATGCAGATGCGAATGTCTGCCATCGATATTCGCGAATGCGAATATTCACTTTTGAATTTGGCGCTATTTATATATGCCGTCATTTCGACAGCTTACTCGGCGCACGAGTCACACGCACACATTTGTCGTTGTTTGCATCTAATTCCGAGCAGTATCGAGCCGTTCCGAAAAAGGCCGATTGGTTTTGTTTGTTTACTTATCGAAAGATCGTTATTCGTTAGCAAAGACATGAGAATTGTGAGGTTAGAGTGTGTTTTGTAATTTGTTAAGATGAGTAAGTCAGTTACAAGTGAAATATGGACTTATTTTACGCTTAAATGCAAGATCTGTGACAATAAATATTCTCGAAAAGGAAGAATAACATCGGCTATGAGAAATCATTTAAAGTCAATGCATCAAGTCGAATTTTCTGAATTAGAAAAATGCGAAAAACTAAAACAGGAGGATGTAATGAGTAGAATTGCAACATCTTCCCAGAAATGTATTAAATCTGAGGTTAAGCATATGTCGCTTCAAGAGTGTGTTGATAAAACGAAACAGTGGGATAATAAATCTATGGAGTCCCTGGCAGTTGATAAATCAGTACGTGAGATGATTGCGTTGGAAGACCTTCCATTTAGTTTCGTCGAAAGTGCTGGGTTCGTAAGACTTGTGAAACATTTATGTCCGTCCTATAATTTAAAGTCTGCGACGAAATATATGGAAAAGACAGAAAATCCTTGAACTGCTGAACTCTTTTGAAAAAATGTAATTTACTAGTGATATTTGGCCTGATTCTTCTTGAACTTGAAGACTTATTGTCGGAATGGGAAATACCTAAAGAAAAAGTAAAATGTTTAGTTCGGGATGCTAGCTCAAACGTGAAAAAAGGCATTTCTTTACTAAATATTGAACATATCGACTGTACTTCACACAAAATTCAAAACATATAGGTTTGAAAGCTCAAGAAACTGTCGTGATTGCTGTGACCAAATGCCAAAAGATGGCAACACATTTTCATCATTCGAATACTGCTCAAGACGAGCTTAAAACTACACAGAAAAGACTTAATCAAACCCCTCTCAATATTTTACAGGGGTGTACGACCAGATGGTGATGCTTGAGCGTATTTTGCAATTCAAAGAGTCTGTCTTTTGAGTTTCCGTATCATCATTAATTCCATTAATCGCCACTTTGGAAAAAAATCTTAATGCTTTTGTTTATCTTTGAGGGACACGATGACTTCGCTGATGGATACGAGTGACAGTGAAGAAGATGATGACATTCCTCTAATTGGGTACCAAAATCCTATTAATCTTTTAATACGAAAATTTTCAGTTTAAGAAGATGATATTGTTTTAAGTATAAGGTTTTTGTAACAATTATAATACAACCTTAGGCGAAGAATATGTTTTAAATTTTTTTTTAAAGAGGTTATCCTTTTTATTATGTTAATTAATATTCTAGTTTGATAAAAGAAGATTATTTTATGTTTAGAATAGTAGACAATTTATGTAAAGACTGTTAAAAGTACCTATCTATATCTTTTAGTTTGATGTATACATACATTATATATTTTTTGTTTGGTAAATTGTTATGAAAAGTTGATTATTTACAATACAAAACTAATACCAAATATTAAAGTGAAGTCTGGTTACTAATAATACAATAAAAAATTGATAATTATAATTGCAAGACTGCGTAGGTAAATAAGAAGGTTTAAGGTTTTCTAATAAATATTACAAGAAATTAATATTTCTTTGTTTAATTTACCTTTTTTATTTATTTTTGTGGACGTTCATATTCGCGAAACATTCGCATAAAATTGGCGAATGCGAATACGAATATCAAGAAATATGCAAATATTCGTTACATCATTAGACTATGTATGTATGTTTGTTCGTAGCGTCTAAACTACTGGTCTGATTTCAATAAATGAGGTGTCAATAGATTCGTAATGATGCCGCGGGTAACATAGGCATTTTTTTTTTAAATTGTATTTCGAAAACTGAACCCCAGATTCTAACATCTAAAAAAAAATTACCGAGACAATCATGACGTGTTTGGTATCAAAAGAAAGGTTTCTTCTTGGTAAGCACATCACAAATATGTATTTGTGTATCATAATTATATCATATTTTTTAGTCAAAATACACGTTTAAAATGCAGTCGTACAATTCGTACGAACCCAGTTATCCAATTTTCGAACATTTCGGAATATAAGACTTTAAATGTATAATTTATATTATACACTGGCGGACACATAAACTGCATCATAGTGCAAGAACACATTCAATCAAATTTTATTACGTAATATGCAAACTTTTTACATTTATTGGTATTGGAAAATAAAGGCTGGTTTATAAACACAAAAACAAAATCAAATTTAAATATGGTACTGTCACAAAAGAAAGAAAAAATATAATATAATAGAAGAAATCTTGTCAATTTACTAAACATTAACTCGTTTGTTACGTTAATGTTGTGATTAATGGTTATTTTTTTTTGTTTTGTTACATGTTGAATTATCGTTACTAATTGTTTAATTGCTAGTCTGTTTTCATTTTAAACACGTTTTTCTCTCACGAATATGGACGTATCCTCCGAAAAAGCCGCACAAATTGTTGCTCTAGTGCAGCAAGGCCTACCAACGAACAATTACTGCAGATTTAAATGTAAACCAGTCTACGGTTTCCCGAGTTTACAGAAGGTTTATGGAGACAGGTTCATTCAAAAGAAGACGTGGAACCGGCAGAACTCGGGTGACAACGTCTCGTGACGACAGGTTTAGCGTGATATCACACCTTTCAGATCCGCAAATGGACCAAAATTGTCTGCAGCTCACAGGCAAGCTCGACTAAGATTTGCTCGTGAACACTTAAATTGGACTGAAGATTCCGTGTTATTCACTGATGAGTGTAGGACTTGTTTGTACGGTGCTGATAGTCGCAGACTAGTCTACCGTAGACGAGGAGAGCGATATGCTCAAAATTGCATTGAGGAGAGGGTTCCATTTGGAGGCGGGTCTATGTATGGTTTGGGGCGGCATATCGATGGATGCTCGAACTGAACTTGTGTTTATTGACGCAGAAACACATGGCCGTGGTAACCGTGGTTTAACATCACATCGCTATATAGACGGATACGGACGGACGGAACGGAGATATTGGACCCCCCTTTTAGCTGATTTATAGGCGAAAACTTCATTCTAATGCAGGATAATGCACGCAGTGAGACAAGTTGAGCAATACTTTACTCAGGTTGAGATTCCACGGATTGGCCAGCACGTAGCCCGGACCTCAATCCGATAGAATACGTGTGGGACAACCTAAAAAGAGCTGTATTTAGAAGAAATCCGGTCCCAACAACGCTTGCGGAGCTCAGAGTTGCATTTTCACAAGAATGGGACAATACTCCGCAAGATCTTTTAAAAGCACTGATCGACCTGATCAGATGCGAAACCGACTTGAATCAGTTATTAGGGCTAGAGGAGGTAATACACCTTATTAAAAACAAAAAAAAACTTTTTCTTTTCTTAGTATTGTAAAATTTTCATAATAAAGCCGTTTTTGTTCTATTCACTGTTCATTCCCAAAAGCTTCAAAAGGAGTAATTTGATTCTTTTAGTGAGAAAAGTTGACCTATACACACATGAATTGATTTTTTTTAAAGATTAAGAACCAGTCTTAGCATTATCATTGAAATAAATCAAAATAGTTTGCACTCTCACTTATTATAAATCATTGAAATTTATCTTGCACTATGATGCAGTTTATGTGTCCGCCAGTGTATTATATAATATTTTTGGTGGGTCACCTTTATCATTTAGGGGTTGAAAAAATAGTTTACGACCAATCCTCAGACCTACCGAATATGCAAAAAGTGTTCATAAGAATCGGTCAAGCCGTTTCGGAGGAGTGTGTCCCCGAATACTATGACACGAGAGTTTCATGTATAAGTAGAATAGTAGCTATTTTAAAAAAATAGGTTACCTTCGATCTTTCTAGTAACGAATTCAGAGCATTATTATGGGTTACTGATCAAAATTCCATAAGGCCAATTCACGTATGACGTAATTAAAAACGTTTTAAATTCGTGATATGGCTCTAATCTGTGGTGCTTGACTACTAATTGTCGTACTCGCGTAAGCATCAAACGGTGCGGTTGCGAGTGCAAGAGCATGCGCTAACAATAGTGAGAATTGAAAATGTTATATGACTTGAATCGGTTGAAAATGGTATTCAGTAGGAATGAAAAATATAAAGGAACTTATTTATACTTAAAAACAAAAAAGAAAATACTTCAAACTCTTATCGTCCTATTTGCTGTATATTACGTCCTCGCTAATATAGTATTTAATGTTGTTATAATCCTTGATTTCCTATGATTTATTTAACTTGGTAATTTAAAACATTTCGTAGGCGGAGCATGTGTTCAAATATTTTTTGCAATGCCTTGTAAAATATATGAAGTCTTCTAAGTTATTGAGCTAACCTGATAAAAAATTCAGACTTGACACAAGTGTATTGAATAATAATGACGGCTGAGGTCAGGAAACCCATTTTAATGATAAAAGCGTTTTTTTTCTTTGTTTAAAACCCAATCGTATGTACATACAGGGTGTCTGGTAAAACATAGTCAATCCGTGAAATATATAAGACAATTAGCCTAAGCGCGCACTGGTGGCTAGGCCTCGGCGGCCACCGAAATGTATGCATTGTATCATCAGTGCACGCACTTGGCCGCAAGAGGCCAGCGGCCGCTTGCATGCCGCTGCGGCCTGACCGCCAGTGCGCGCTTAAGGCTCCCACACACGAGAGGCCGATCGTTTTAGTTAGAAATGACGTCAGTTCGGCCTGAACGGATTCGAGCACCTACACGGAAAAAAATCTCATCCGACCCAACTGACGTCATTTCGCCCTGATCGGATTGGAGCCCATACACGGAAAAATCGCATCAGTTCGTTATAGTTTGCCGCGAGCTACGGTCGTATTTATTAATGAGGGTTTTTGATATTTTTTCTGCCGTTAGGGGGCAGACCCAACTCACACAAAGCGTCATCTGGTGGCGTAAGTGGTATCAAAAACGGTCAATAAGAATTTTCGATTCGTTTTCTGTCACCAGGCGACGCTTGGTAGCCCGTCGGTCCTTGTCGTGTCAAAAAGCTGCCAGATGTCACTAATTTAAAAACCACGCGTGTACACGATACAAGCCCACACGGCCGCGGCTCTGGCGAGAACTGAAGCGATTTGTCATACATGGTCCGTTCAGTCCATCCGTTCTATCTAGAATTAATGTTGCCAACTTAGTTATTTTACAAAGTTTTACTACTAAATTAAGTATCTTATTCCCTCCTTATTAGGAGTTTAGTTATTAGTAGGAAAGAGCCAGACAGTAATCATATGCATAATGGCCTAGGTTAGGCATAAAAAAAACAAAAAAGTTGACACTATCATAATAATATATTCGTCCGTAATTTGCTTAAAACTACCCGTTTAATTACTGTATACGTAATATTTCCTAGTATATTTTAATAAACGGTAAAATTTATAATGTAATTAAAAAAATAATAAATTCTTAATATAACAAAATCTAAAATACAGTAGTTTTTTGAGGCTTTAGGGATTCCTAAGTTTAGTAGCTTTTTTTGATAGTTTTCAGTATTCTTTTAGTAGTTTCGCAAAAACAGAGCTGGCAACACTGTAACGAATCGCATCAGTCGGCCGGATGGACTGATACGATCGCGAAATTGCACACAGATGATACGATTTTGCATCCGTTCAGACCGAACTGAATGAAAACCGGACCGTATATGGCTTAAGGTGAGTAGGTATCATTTTGTATAACACCTTAATCTTATCTCTTTGATATTCTTAGATGAAAAAAAACCATTCCAAATAAACCAGAGGCGGTGTTTTGCGTTAGTTTTTTGTACTGACCGCCTAAGAATACAATAGTTAAATAAATATGTTTCCATAAAATTGTTTTCTTATTACTTACCTTCCTTATAATTCCGGTGTTAAAGTTTTAACAAAAATAATAAAATAATGGTTTTTTTGCATTTTAATTTTTCATCTACTTCTAAATTACCTTACCAGCCAGTCGAAAAATCTACCCAAAAACTACATCTCAATTTTGGTTTAAAAAGTTTTTTTAGATATCATAGAGATTAAGATTTAGGTGTTATACATTGTTTGAAAGAGCATCAAATGGAGCAGGTTAAAATAGTTAAAATATTTTTTTTTTCTATGGTTGTTGTAACTTCAAAGTGCAATTAAGGTTATGTACAGAAGTTTTGTAAGTAAAGTGTTAAATAAAAGATCAATAAATGCATTTCAGGTTAAAATTGGGCTTAGATTAGCTAATCACTACATATAGTACTACATAGTATAAAACAAAGTTGCTTCCCGTCCCCTATGTATGCAAAGATCTTAAAGATCTTTAAAACTACGCAGCGGATTTTGATGCATTTTTTTGTTTTATGATTGTGCATTTAATATAACCCTTTACAGCATTTAATTTTAAATAAATATTTTTGAAGATATTACAGATTTAAAATGCAGGGACATAGCGGTTGTGGCGGCGATACCGGCCGAGAATGCCAGTGGCTAGCGTCTATAAATAGCGCATCGAAGGCCGCGCTTCGCCCTATAGCACTTTCTGATTAGAAGCGATCGCACGCGTTTATCGGAGCTCTCTAGCGAGGAAAATAAAAATACTTGATAAAACTAGCTGGCCGTGCCCAGTTCATACTTATTATTATGTATGGTATTTTCAGAAGCTATTTAGACGGATAAAGTATGATCCTTATCAAATTAAACCGAAAGTTACTCACTTTATGCATTTTATACACATTATAGTAGCCCTTTGAACCATACAGTTTAAATCAGGGATTCCCAAAGTGGTCGATATCGGTTTACTAGAGGTCGACATAAACGAAAACTGATTTTGGGGGTCGACGAGGTCTAAAAATCGACCCCTATTAAATTAACACAAGTTCTTATTTAAAATTTTCAAGATAGGTAGGTACTGTATTGTTTATGTTGTGTTACGTGTACTAAGAATAATTAATATTTTTGCAGGAAATAGCATTGTTGTAGTAATGTAAAGTCTCAAGTTCGTACAAGATGAAAAACTCTGCAAGTCAGTGTGGACAAGTTTGTGCAAGATAATGAGTTCGAGCGTACGTCTTCCAGGCGCGTTTTTACTTGCTCTCTATTTGACGCTTATGCAATTTAACACGATCAACAAGTCCAAACGTGTTCCTGATATTTTACTATTTAATGAGCTTGCACTTAGGTTGAAAGTTCATTTGCGTTTTGAAATTCGTTGGAGCTTGAACGATAATAACTCATATAAGTACTCATTTATTTCAAGAGATTACAAAGTTATTACATAGCTAAATTAAGTGAAGTAAAGTGACTGAAAAAGAATTTACAAAATGCTGAGCTCCCTACGCGAGTTAATAGCGTAACCATACAATATCTGCAGTTTATGAAAAATTTACAGTGTAAGTACCAAACAGTTTTTATCCGGCACAGCGCATCAGCATTGCCCCACTGTGTGATAGTGATCAGTTGAGCTATCTGTAGATTGTTTGCAGTTGCCTCAGTTGTTTCAATTGTAAAAATTTACTAGTTTAATTTGTTTTAGTATTTGATTGTATTTTTTTTGCCCTATGGTAAACACAACATATTTTAAATAGGTAGGTGTAAAAGTATTTGTAAAAATTACTTACACTTAAGTTGTTAAGTAGGTAGGTACCTAAACTTTGAAGTGTTCAGTTCGCTTTGGTTTTCGATCTTATGCTGATAGGTACCTACTTACCAAATACAAATTTTCTATACCTAATTACCTACTATAGTTACTTACCTAATATAGGTATCCAAGTTTATCAATGAGTAAGTCAGTAATACCTAACAAACATCCATTACCTGGGTGTGATAAAAATAAGATAGTGTGCAAATTTAACAGTTTATTATTGTTTTTTATTAAGGTAGTTTCTTATTTTTTTTATTTGCAGGATTACTGAGAGTTCTATGATGGCGGACACGAAAAAAAATGCAGACAATACAGTTTGGACTACTTGAAGTTCGGATTTATTGCATCTCCATCAAATCAACACTTGCCGATGTGTCTCATATGTGAAAAAGTATTCAATAACAATGCCATGAAGCCTTCAAAAATGGATGACCACTTATCAAGAGTACATGCTGACAAAAAAAGTTAGCCCTTGTCATTTTTTCAAGCACTTAAAGAAAAACTAGACAAAAGGCCATCCATAAGATCGATGTTTGCGTCATCGTCTATTAAAGACGATGATGGTTTACGAGCGTCCTATAATAAATCTTTACTAATAGCGAAGTCGGGGAAACCCCACACAATTGGAGAGCAGCTTATCTTACCAGCCAGTGCGGAGGTCCTTAACAATGTGTTGCACAAGCCCGCACATGATATTTTAAAGAGAATACCTTTGAGCAATAACACCGTTCAGAGACGCATAGACGAGATGGGACGCGATGTGGAAAACATTTTATGCAAGTTCTTACAGACCAACAGATTCTCTCTCCAGTTGGAAGAGTCTACATTACCCGGCAATAAAGCTCTGTTGTTAGGATATGTTCGATATATCAAAGATGAAAATATGTGCCAAGAACTGCTTTTTGCTACATATTTAGAGACTAATACCAGAGGAGAATCGATTTTTCAGGCCATGGAACATTTTTTTACTGACAAAGTTATTCCATGGAAGAACATTGTTTCTGTTGCGACTGATGGTGCACCGTCTATGGTTGGTCGTCATCGTGGTTTTAAAGCTCACTTAAAGCGACAACTGCCTGATGTACTGGTCATTCACTGCGTGATTCACAGGCAGCATTTAGTAGCAAAAAAGCTGAGTCCTAGATTGCATAAGTCTTTACAATATGTAATAAATGCTATCAACAAGATTCGAAGCAATTCTTTGAACTCTCGGTTATTTGCTCAGCTATGTGAGGAAAACGACGAAGTCTTTACTCGATTACTTCTGCACACTGAAGTTCGCTGGTTATCAAGAGGCTCTTGCTTAGAAAGATTTTCAGCCATTTTTGAATCTGTGTTAGTTTTTACAAGAAAAAGATCCGAATTTGAAAGAAAATCTGAACAATTGTAAAACAGATAATTATTACTTGACTGATATCTTTGGAATGTTCCACAAAGTTAATTTGCAGCTGCATGGTGACGATCTTAACTTGATTAAAACAAAATCAATTATAATTTGTGGGTAAACTAATCCTTTATAAACAAAATTAAGGCAGAAAAGAATATTCGCAGTTTCCGCATTTGTCAAAATTACCAGAAATGCTTCAAGATGATGACACTTTATTATATGTCACTCACTTGGACGCATTACACAAGGATTTTACGGAGAGGTTTGAGGATCTTTTAAATTTACAAATTCCTCCATGGATAATAAATCCGTACAATACCACAGCCATAGAAGAAGCCAATGTGATAATGCAAGAAGAGTTGATTACATCAGCACAGACAAAGAGCTTAAGCAGAAGTTCAACCAAGGCTATCATCAGAAGTTCTGGTTGCAACGCAACATTGAAACACAGTATCCTACATTGTGGAACATTGCTGAAAAATACCTTATCGCTTTTCCATCATCATACCTAGTTGAAAAAAGCTTCAAACATTTTGACGAAACAAAGAAACCGTTTAAAAATCCACAAATGTGGAGATTTAAGGCTGCAACTCACCAATATTGAACCGGATGTAGCTAGATTGGTAGATAGTCACCAGGTTCATCCATCACACTGAATGTTTTATTTTCTCTTTGCAAATTAATACTTTTTTAAATATAATTTCCTACCTACTTAAGATTCTTTAAGTACTTAATTTGTAATAATCATTATAAATTAAACTTGATATTTACTGAATTGTATGTATGTCTTTTTATTTTGTTAAATTTTGATAAGAAAATGAATTTACTCACTTAACCAAGTGCTTAGTTTTCCAGTTGGTATCTTAGTACCTAGGTATTTTTTATCAATAGGAAAAAACTAAAGATAGGCCCCCTTATTCATAATAGTCTGCTAACTTAAAGCATTCCTAATTACTCTGTCTTCTTCTTGTCAGGATGAAAAATAACACTCTGTAGCAGCTGTTTTAAGTTAGCAGACCATTATGAATAAGGGGGTTGATCTTAAAAGTATGTAATTTGGCCATGGGGGTCTGAGATAATTGGAAAAGGGGTCACTTGTCCAAAATAGTTTGGGGATCCCTGGTTTAAATTAATATCTTATATTTAGGAGATATCGTAAAATTTATATTCAAGCGCGATTACCCATGATACGAAACCCTAATAAACATTTACAATATTGTATACAGCTATATGTTTACAGAATTTTGCAAGTCTCGTGAAAACGCTCCATACAAAAGTCGTACCTAACTGTAACGTCACGCCTAGGTACATGTTTGTAAATATCTCCGAAAGTTGTGTGACAATGTTTGTGTCAGAACTCCCCCGAAATGGCTCGACTGATGAAATTATGCATATGTATTCGGTAGACCTACCTAAAATATATTTTTCTGTCATTTTTTTTAAATTTTATTATTTTTTGATTTGGAATTAAAAATACATAGCCTTCAAACTTCACCCTTCTAACACCAATCCCCATTATCTAAGAACAATGTTAGTACTGTAATTATCTGCAACCCTCAGTGGTTGTTAACTCTTTCACACATAACCTGTAGTTAGTAGTTGCAGGTGTAGGTTGTAGGTGTTGTTGCAGGAATAGGTGTAGGTTATAGGTGTAGTTGTTAGTATCGAAACTGTATTTGTATGTACTGTATAAATAACTACCTTGTTATTTCATAGTTAAGACACAACAACATCTGTACAACTAGTAGTATGTATTATTTCGCGCGACATAGTGAAAATACCACCCAATCTAAAAAATTGTCTTGCTTTGTTTCTACTGAATATCTAAAAAAAAAGGTTAAAATGTTTTTATGAATTCATGAATAGTAATAAATTTAAAATACTAAAACATTCAATTACTTAGGCATAATGAGTTTTTGATTTAGTCCCAATGATAATGTAACCACATAAGTCTGCCAAAATCATTATTAGCCTTACTTTTGGCTTTGCTGTAGTCAGGTAAAAATATTGTAGCAAACATGGTGACATGTGTTATATTATTATGTAAGAATATTTTAAAAAAGCATGAAAATATAAGTGACTCATAACAATACTCTCTCTAATCAACACAGTTGGAAACTTCCAGTCAGAAATAAGCAAGTATATTACTTCCTCTTCTCTGCTTGGTAAACAATGTATCCACAAAAACAATTTAATTTGCTGTGATATAAGTAAACTCGATCCCTAATCCAGAATCTTCTTTTATAAAATTCTGCAACCGTTATCTTTTTCTGTATTATTGAGAAGTTATTAATTTGCTGGGATATAAGTAAAATTGATCCATAATAATCCAAGATCTTTTATAAAATTCTGAAACCATTATCTTTTTCTCAATTACTGAGAAATTTAATGTGTTTTCATTATTATTTAAATAGCTAAGATATTTACCCAAGTCAAGTGACCTTTCCAACATATCGGACAAAGACCGCAACATTGAATCCTCATCAATCAGTTGTGTAAATATTTTTATTAGGTTAACATCCAACATGTTACATTTAGTAAGATGGGTAAGTGAGAATTCAAGATAATAGTGTGGGCTTAATCCGGCACTTAATTATGGTCATAATAAATATTCAATAAATAACCAATTATGAAAAATGACCATATTGTGCCAGAACTTGATACTATTACTGGTTTGTTGTTATAACTCATGCTCAATATTTTCTTTATTTATACACTTAATTTCATTTTAATCAGTTCAGCAGTTAAAGAGTGAAGACATAACAGAGAGACAGACACATGCATCACATTTATAATATTAATTAGTATGTATAAAGGTATAGATAATTAATTTATAATGCTAAAAATAAAATCTATCATCATATCATAAAATATATCATGCGCAAATGTGTTTTAACATCTGCAATTAATTATTGCAGAAGTTAGAGTTACTTGCAGTACTATGGAACCCTAAAAATATATTAAATAGGGATTTAACTTCATAGAAATATAAAGGTATTGTTGGATAATAAGGATCTCGCAAGAAGTGCACTACACAGAATTTTTATAGTAATAAGGGCATTATAAGTAAAAAATTGGCTGCCCGACAATAACATTTTGTGTAGTGCTAAAAAAACCTATAATTTTCCTGGAGATTAACTTTTTAGACCAAATATAAAATCCTTGCTAGTTTTAACCACTAAAACCAAAAACTCTTCATAAGAAATCACAGCATAGTTTATCATAAAGAGGTATCTCGACTGTGATTTTTGCGTAAGATGGTCAATTATGGCGTTCTTGATCTCAGAAACAAAGATACATTAACAATTTTGACATATTGAATAGTGCAGAATAGCTATTGGCCTAGTTCGTAGCAGCCTCGCTTTTTGTAAATTTTGCTTAACATTCTAATTAAACCCAAAATTGCAGCTTCGCACATTTTATGAGCTCCTGGATTGAACTACTGTTCTAAGCAAATTAAATAATAAAATGAGAATGTTATCTCCTATATAGTCGTTTAGTTCGTAGCGGCCTTATAATTTTGAAAATATCTTCGATTTAATATAGAAAAAATCTTATTCTAAGCTAAAAATAATTTCGAAAATCGCTTTAAGTTAACTGTGAATTACTCCTATCTACGATAATATTATAAAGCAAAATTTATACCAGAACAATTGATACTACATGAGGAATAAAGATTTTATAACTTTAAAGCATGAATTTATTAACCTATTTCAATAAAAACGATAAATACAACCGCAAAATTACTACAAAATGCGAAATGTCGGGAACGCTTCAAATATCGGGGAGTGCAGATTTGTAATAGGGCTCTTAACTTTGTAAGTATACAAAAATAGCTTTTTATATATTCAAATAAAAAACATACTATTCTCAAAGAAACTTTTCAAACTATTACATTTATCTTTGTTTTAAAAATACATTAGAAATTTAAAATATTCAGTAATGTAGTACCTAAGTAGGTACAGTAAATTATCGCCTACCGGCGAATTAGTTGTTTGTAAACAAACAACATATGACAGATGGCGGTGATAAATTTAGCAGGATATTATTTTTTAAAACTTAATCATAAAATACGTATTAAAGACTAGCAGCTAAATGATAAAATAAGGCTATACACCGCGTTTACTACGGATACTGTAGAGTACAAATACGTAAGCATGAAAATACCATGTGCCGTTGTCGCGCCAATTTTGACTTATATGATAGGAATTTGTTTACATTCTAAACTACATTGTCTAAAATTATTTGACATAATTTTTCACCTTTGCATTGAGATTAAGGGCATAACAGCTTTTCTAATAATCCTTTTTTAATTTATTTCCAAATAATTTTAACATAAATCGGTATACCGCCTCTAGCGGTGGGAATACGAAACCAAAACATAATGGCCGACACTGGGCCTATGACTTAACACCTAATGCGCATAATACTTACACTTTCTTCCTCTTTTTCCATTCCAGAGGGCATCTGAGGTACTGCACGATTAATCGCTGAGTAGTCCGGTAAATCCGGGAGCTCCTCAGCGAGATATATGGGCATGGGTTTCGACGCATCCAGGGCCCTCGCCCTAAACGAGAGCTTCGACATTTTGTTGACAGAACAAAACACGTTAGCGTCGACACAAAAATGCACTAAAACACACTTTACAGCTTCTCTAGGAGGCCCTAAAGGACCGTGAACTACACTTTGCACACTCTAGTTCGTTCCCATGATTAATTTTTGGACGCACTCAGTCACAATTAATGAAAAACAATATCGAAACTTTACATATTGAGCGTACTTTACAGAAAGCCATCATGGCGGCTTTCCGTTTGTCGGACGACCATGACCAACTTCCACCTAGTGCGACGTGCGCGGGAAGGAAACACGCGGGAATTATTAAAAAAAATTATGCAAATTTAACATTCAACATCAGGATTATTTTAATTCTTAAATTTTGAGTCATAATAAAATACAATTTATTTTATAGCCTTTAAACTTATTGAAATTAGAGAACATTTTAAATAGTTAAAATAAAAAGACTTCAAGGCAACGGATATTAGTAGTACCATAGACAAGATCTTTTATTTTTTTAACCGGGTAATATGACAGTAAAAATAGATTTTAGAAATCCTATGCTTTTTTTATTATTATTATTTTCCAACTACATTTTCATAATATTTACCTTTCTGACTTACTTTAATAGGATAAATATTGGGGTTGCTTTAGAATAAGGATAGCCTAAATAGGGGGGAGGGGAGGGAAGGGAATGCAGAAGGATCACCTAACACCCGTCCGCCATTCCCAGGGTTAGGACTATATATACATAATTATATACTATACATGTTTTTGAGAAAAGTGCATTTCAAAATTAACAAATTTTTACCTCAAAATTGTACCTTTTCAGACAATTTCCCTGCAATTCTTCAAGTATTTAGTGAAAATATTTAATCAATATTGAGGGAGGAGTGGGGTACTCCTCCCATCTACTATTCCCCTCCTCCCCCAGAAACCTTTACTTTTTTGAGGTTATAATCAATAATATTTTAAATTGCATTTCTTATGTCACAAAATTTAGCTGTCACGTCTCCGGCGCTGGGGAATTTCGATCTTAAATGCAGCATAAATGATAATTTAATGTCAACTAAGCATTTGAAATAATTGGTTTTTAAGACATTTACTAAAGCTTACTTAGGATAATTATTTTTAAAAAGGATTTTTTAAAACATGTTACTAAAATTTAGTCTTGATAATAATACATAGGTAGTTGGTATAATTTATAAATACTAAAAACAATAATATAAAAGTATTGAACGCGATAAAAATTCTAAGCTAACCTAGCCCGAACCTACACAAACGTTACTTCACGGTGGGTTTTTATTAGGCTGTGTTACCACTCCGAAGACGTTTTTAACGAGTTACGTGATTAAAAAGTTCTAACTTAACCTAACCCAAAACTACACAAACGTTATTTCACGCCGGTTTTTTGTGAGGCCGTGTTAACACTCCAAAGACGTTTTGAACGTGATAAAAAATTTCTAACCTAACCCAAAACTACACAAACGTTATTTCGCGCCGGGTTTTTGTGAGGCCGTGTTACCACTCTGAAGACGGTTTGAACGTGATAAAAAAGTTCTAACCTAACCCAAAACTACACAAACGTTATTTCACGGGTTATTTTGACGTTGACGTGTTTTTTTACAATTAATTTATTTTATATTATTTACCTACACATAAAACGTAATTTATATATAATTATATTATGAAACCAGCATTAAACACATTTAAGTGATAAAAACAGATTTACGTTAGTAACTTTTGTGAAAAACGTGAAAAAAGTATTAATATTTTAATCACAAAAATAGCTATAAAATATAAAATACTCATTTCCTCGCCCTAAAATTGGTACCAAAATGATGTGGTAAGTGTCCCCACAAAACCCAACCATCAAAATATATAAATTCAGGCTACCCTTATTCTAAAGCCCACCCTAAATATTTGTAGAGATTGTGATAATGGGTGTCGCAACTGGCGATCGTAAGTATTGGCGTTCGAAATTCAAAATTATACCTAAATATCGTCTGTGCAAACCATATAACTGGCTCGCTCTTATAACGTGTGTACTCTTTCACACATCGTATGTGATTAATGATGCGAAATAGAAGAAGAAGCATAATTTTAAATTTCAAAATTCTATAAGTTTGAAAAATTATTTTTAACTATTTTATAATTGTATTCTTTGCAGAAATCTGAAATTTGTCACTAAAAAATTCACTATAGTGAAAAAAAATATCACTAAAGTGAAGTGAACTCGAAATCATATTTTTTATGATGAAACAGTGATTTTGATAAAATAAATTCATGTACATGGGTATATAACCACTATATTATTTAAACATTAAACATGCTTTGTCTCGAAGAATATCGGTGAGTATTTCTATAAAATTTTACTTTATTTTAACTTCTCGATTTAATGAAAAGAGACTTAAGATTATATTTGTTTCAGTATAATATTATGTATGAAACATAATGTGAAGTGATTTTATTGTGCATGCTAAGATTTAAGATTTTAAATTTTCTCTAATAATAAAAGATTCGAATGCTCATTAATGCACGCAATATGTTTAAAACAAAGTCGTATTATTGCTTACCTAATATTTGTTATACTTCATATTATATTTATAAAAATACAGACATATTACGTATTCTTTTACCCGTCAGTAAAAACTTTATAGTTTATCATAGGTATATAATAATATTTATGTACTTTATTTTTAATACTATTGTACAGTTGTACTACATACTTATTAATCTAATTTTACATTTAGTTAAACCTTTGTTAATATTGCGAAAAAGTAAAATGTAATATAATTTCATAATTTGCAAAGTATAGGTATTCCAATTTCAAGGGCCCGCCGCCCCGCGTCATGTCAAGATTCTTTAATGACAACATGAAAATATTTCAAGAATTCTCATTCGATAACTAACTAAGCTGCCAAATGTTCCTGCTAAGCCCACAGAAGTGTACCTATTTTTCACCAACGGTTAACCGTTGAAAATAATCAGGCTATGCCTGAAATATTTTGGTTACCAACCTTTAGCCCTCGTATCCACGAGAGGTTTTTTGTGGTCGCGACTCGTGATAGAAAAAACTGCACTGTAAATAGAACTCTGCACCTAAACTACAATAGAGCTGAAAATCGAAGTGTCATGTGTAAAATGTCAGATTTGATAGCTTTACACGATTTTCAGATGTGTTGTATTAGCGCAGAGTTCCATTTATAATGCAGTTTTTTCTGTCGCGACTACATATAAACGCTGGTGGGAACGTAGCCTTGCTTTTGTATTTCTTTTATTATAATTAATAAAAATTATCGAAATTTTGTTTTGTTGTTTTATTTACCTTTTTAACCTAATAATTGGGTCTTAAAATAAAAAAAATCGAGAATAATAACCTACGTATAGTATTTTTTTTTTTTTTTTTCATTTTAGGCTTGAAACTTTTGCACTTTTAGCCGATAATAAGTAAAAAAGCTAAGGTAAAACTTTGAATTTCGAACACTTTTTTAAGAGTTCCACCTCATAATACGTAGTTACATTCTCTTTGGTGATATTGAGGGTTTTTGATATTTTTTCTGTCGTTCGGGGGCAGACCTAACCCACACAAAGCGTTATCTGGTAGCGTAAGTGGTATCAAAAACGGTCAATAAAAATTTTCGATTCTTTCTGATTTCTGATTTTCTGTCACCAGGCAGCGTTTGGTAGCACGACGGTCCTTGTCGTGTCAAAAAGCTATCAGACCCTCATTGTAGTTGTCTTCGTTTTAGTTTAGGTTTTAGTTTTGACTTTGACATGACGTATTTTTAAAAATGTTTGTCTTTTTAGTGATTTTTTTATGTATTTTAACCGTCAATGAGTCAAATATTATTTTTAAGGAATAAATAGGGACAAACTAAGCGAGAATTTTTCATTATGAGACATGAAACAGAATTTTCTTTTAAGAAAAATGAACATTTTTCTTAAAAACAGGTGATTTTCTTAAAAAAATGTATGATACAATGCGTACGAATACCTTAAATAACTTTCTTACCTCATAAGCTTCCAAAAAAGGTACAAATATGTACATAAAAATATGAACATGTAATTAACAAAGACAAAACAATCATCAGGTAACGTTATCTCAAGAATTACTCTACCTGAGGCGACCTTTTTTTTCAATTGTTTCCTTTGTTCAAACTTCGGGATGTTTCGGCTACTGTCGTCGCGGCCCTTTGTCAATGAGTTACCGACTGGCTTAGAGAGCAAATTTAGTAGCTAATATTAGTTTTAAGTCAACTATTGCCGTGTACGGACATATTGTTGCTTTAAACTACACCCTTACTTCTACTTGTGATTTTTTTGTATCGCGATGGCTGCTTTTGAGTACGATGAATACGCTGACATCTTGTTTTGTTACGGACTTTGTAATGGTAATGCTGCTGCTGCACGAAGAACATACGTTGAACGTTTTCCGAATCGACGAGTGCCAAACGTTAGAGTGTTTTCAACAACATTTCGACGAATTCGGGAAAGCGGCCGTGTTGATAGAAGACGTGGCGATTCAGGCAGACCTCGTTTGTATGCTCCAGAAGAAGAAGAAGAAATTTTAACACTTTTTCAAAATGATCCTTCTATTTCTACAAGAGCGGCAGCTAGAAGACTTGGATTGAGTCAATGGAAGGTGTGGTTTACAGTACACACAGCGCGTCTACATCCATTTCACTACACACCTGTCCAAGCGTTGGAAGAGGGAGACCCGGTTAGAAGAATGGAATTCTGCCGTTTTATGATAAATGCAGACATGGAGGATCGCAATTTCTTCTCAAGAATATTGTGGACGGATGAATCGAAATTTGACCGTGACGGGATAAACAATTTCCACAACACACATTACTGGGCACCAAAAGGAGAAAACCCCAGGATGAAAAAAGAAAGGGCCCATCAAACCAGATTCAGTCTAAATGTCTGGATGGGTATAATTAATAATAATTTAGTTGGACCTCATTTTTTGCCTCAAAATTTAAATGGTGAAATGTACGAACATTTCCTAAGAGAGGAGATTACTGGTTTAATGGAAGATGTGCCAATAGCAACTCGTCGTAATATGATTTTCCAGCATGATGGTTGCCCGGCCCACTTCCGCCTCGGCGTACGCCAGTGGCTAGACCAAACTTACCCACATCGCTGGATAGGTCGAGGCGGGCCAATTTCTTGGTCAGCACGGTGTCCCGATTTGACCCCGTGTGATTTTTATCTTTGGGGTCATATGAAGGCTTTGGTGTATACTACACCCATAACTACTGTAGAGGAGCTCAGAAGCCGCATAAGAAATGCAGCAGAAGAAATCAAAACTAGTCTTACTACCAGAATAATCAAAACAGAGGTACGGAGAAGACTACGGGCCTGTATCAGAAACAGAGGTTCACATTTTGAACAAGACCTAAAGTAGAATATTTATTATTAAATTTAATTAAACATTGATATTTTTTAAACACAATAAACGTAATTAAATTCAAGTTTTTCCTTTTATTTTAACCTTATCGCAAATAAATCGATTTAGACATTATTTCTTTTTACTTCTAATATGTTTACTACAACGTCATATTTTTATGTAGACATTTGCACCTTTTTGGAAAGCTAATGAGATAAGGAAGTTATTTAGAATATTTGTACGCATTGTATCATACATTTTTTTAAGAAAATCACCTGTTTTTAAGAAAAATGTACATTTTTCTTAAAAGAAAATTCTGTTTCATGTCTCATAATGAAAAATTCTCGATTAGTTTGTCCCAATTTATTCCTTAAAAATAATATTTGACTCATTGACGGTTAAAATACATAAAAAAATCACTAAAAAGACAAATTTTTAAAAATACGTCATGTCAAAGTCAAAAAGTCGAAAATAAAAAATTTTTTTTGAAATTTCAATAACTTCGTAAATATCAACTTTCGGATAGGGGATGCCATGAAAAATATTACTGTAAATGAGGTCTACTTTCTGTCTTTCAAAGGAATGTATCGAATTTCAGGTCACCTGTATATTGTACCTCGGAGTTAGACTATCTCTAGTTTCCATGATTTAAGGAAAGTGATCCATAATATGTGCCCAATACACTGCTCGCTTCGCTGAGATGATGACCAAATAATCCAAAGTTGGCGGAAGTGCAGCCCACACATTCGGACAACCTTGCGAAGTACCCAGTTGCTCGGAGTCGCCGTCACTTAAGTATGGACATCATAGATGATAAGTACTATTACTGTATAGACATAAGGAGGGATCATGTAGTCCCAGGCGCCAGCCTAAGGCTGGGACTATACTACCGAAATCGCTCCAGTCGGAGAAAATTCAGTTTTTTGGCACGCCATCGACTACACGCGTCCGGGTTGAGTTGCGCGTAATTTATTTAGAGCTGGATACTGAGCCCTTTGCTCATGTTTGACAGTGTTACCAACTCTTAAAAATATTTCTCCACAAACTACTTATGTCACAAAAAAATCCAAAATCGCTACAATTACTTGAAAATCCCCCAAAATTTTTTGTATGATTAAGAATAATATAAATACTGAAAAAAACAATCAATAATGATCAACAAATAATAAATATTTGATAAAAATGCCCCTGTCAAAAGAATTAAAATCAAGCATGTATCGGCACCTTGGCTCTCTCAAGACATAATCACTATGACGGCTAAACGCAACCGTGCAATGTGTCGATACAAGAAACGACCAACAGACGAAAATTTGGCAAAGTATAAGTTTCTGCGAAATCGTTGTAGTCGTTTGTGTAGGGATGCTAAAAGACGCCACATACATTCTTCAATTGATCAAAGTAACCCCTTGCAACTATGGAAATTCCTTTCAACACTCGGCATTGGCAAGTCCTCCACCTGTTACGACAATTTAGTTAATTTAAATGAACTGAACGCTCATTTCTGTGTTCCACCAATTATTATTGTTGACTAGGTTACAAAAGTTCATCTTTGTTCTCTTCCTCTCCCCCCTGTAGTCCATTTTTGTTAAGCCTGTCACTGAGGAGGAAGTTAGGAAACATATCATGGCTATCACTTCTACTGCTGTGGGCCATGATAACCTGAGCCCCCGCATGATATCGCTTACCCTTCCAGAACTCTTGCCAATTATCACTCACATTTTTAACTTTTCATTGACAATGAGTTCTTTCCCTTCGGCGTGGAAACGTGCGAATGTCATTCCACTTCCTAAAACCTCTAATCCCTCCTCCTTATCTCAATTTAGACCAATCTCCATATTACCCTACCTATCCAAAGTCCTTGAACACATTGTTCACAAACAGCTTTCCGAATTCCTATCCTCTAATAAATTGCTTTCTCCCTTCCAATCCGGCTTTCGCACTGGTCACAGTACTGTTACAACACTGCTTAAAGTCACTGACGATCTTCGTCTAGCAATGGAAAATAAATGTATCTCTGTTCTAGTGCTACTTGACTTTAGCAGTGCTTTTAATACTGTTGAATTTGACATATTCCTTTCCGTCCTTCGTTCTCTTAACATATCTTCCTCAGTAATAGTTCGATACATATTTTCGGGGACGTTCGCAACGAGTCCGCTCTAACGAGGCTACCTCGGATTGGTGTGACATTGAAGCGGGTATTCCCCAGGGTGGCGTTCTCTCTCCCCTTCTTTTTTCTATTTTTATTAACACTGTTTCCACATTAATCTTATCAAATTTCCATTTCTACGCAGACGACCTACAACTCTATCGTCATTCACATATATATGAGATTAATTCCGCAGTAACAGATGTTAACGCTGATCTACAGCGCATAGCAGTCTGGGCTAAATCTTTTGGATTCGATCTAAATTCTCTAAATTCTAAATCTAAATCGATTTATTTGGATTAACTAATTAGTTAATCCAAATAAATCGAAGGCCATGATCATAGGCAGTAAATACATGACTCAACGTTTATATAATGGTCATGTATGATGGTACTGTCATTGAATACACAGACTCTGCCAAAAATCACTCTGGAATCTTCAGGTTAGTGAAGTAAGCAGAAAGGTGTACTACTCTTTGCACATGTTAAGGAGCCTTCAAAACTTTTTGCCCGTGAACACCAAAATTTTCTTTGTCCAGACACTCCTTTTCCTATCCTCGACTATGCTGATTTCTGCTACTTGGACATCACCGAAGAGCTGTTAACAAAACTGGAACGTTTACAGAATCTCTGTATCCGTTTTGTGTTTGAAGTGAGAAAATTTGATCACATATCAGCCTTTCGATTGAAGCTCAAGTGGCTCCCTATCCGACTTCGACGTAGCTCCCACATCCTCTGTCTACTTTATAACATTTTGTATAATCCCCTCTCTCCTTCCTATCTTCTCGATCGATTTAACTTTTCTCGACCCTTCGATATCCCTTGTAGGTCTAAACTTAGAACAAATCTTTCCCTCCCATCCCATCGTTCCAACTTCTTCTCCTACTCCATCACCGTTCATGCAGTCAGATTGTGGAACTCGCTTCCCCACACCGTTCGTGACAGTCCCAACATTATTGTATTTAAAAGACGACTGAAAGAGCATTACCTCGGTATTCAATTCATATAAATACCTTTATTATACATGCATATAGTATTTATCTATTATAGGTATAATATAATATTATTTTATCGTATCAACTATGTGTTTTATATTTGTTAAGTATGTACATAATATGTAAGTATGTATGTAATATAATTTTAGTAAGGATATAATATTATGTAAGTAGTGTATTTGTAATTGTGCACGTCCTATCTGCTGTCTTTTATCCAATGTAGCATGCTCAACACAATCATAGGCCTTGGAGAGGTCGCAAAACACACCTAATGCATCCTGTAACCCCTCCCAAGCTTCAAAGGTACTACAAAGAAGACCTATACCAGCATCCGTTGTGGATCGACCCTTAGTATCACCGTATTGATTTTTATGTAATAATTTGTTTAAATTAAAGTACACTAATAACTGTCTTAAAATATTTTACTAAAGGTCGGTAGAATCGATTTAGGCCTATAATTTGTCGGATAAGATTTATTTTCAGCTTTGAATAAGGGTTTTCCCTGACTTACCTTGCTATGCTTCCGTAAGTCAGGAAAAACATTACTTTATATACATTCATCGAATATTATCGCTAGATATGGAGCTACGATGTCAATTATTGATTTAATAACTTTTGTAGACATGCCCCAGAGATCAGCAATATTTTTAATATTCAACAACTTAAATGTGTTAATAGTATCTCTGGGAGTCAATTTCTCTAAACATAAAATTGACATGCACATTCCTTTACATTATCTCCGAGTAGTTTTTCAGCAGCTGCAGGTGAGGAATTTAAACTTTTAGTAGTTAAGACCGGAAAGTCAGCAAAAAACTTTTCGAGACCGTCGTAAATTTTAAATCAGTAGTAATCTTTTTATTTTGAAAACAAAGTTCAAAGTCAGAGCTACGACAGATGACGTTTCCAGGCTCACCAGCTATTACCTTCCATGTGTGTTCCACATTTGTGAGTTCTGTTACGAGACTTCCTATGAATGTTTCTAATAATGTTGATTTTGTTAGAGAAAGTCAAAAATTAAAAAAAAAAACAAATTGAATTATTTAATTAGCAGACAGTTAATTTTGTTAATTTTATGATAAACGTAACATACTGACCAGGAAAAGCAGACTAATCTCGTTTTTTATTTTTAAAATTGTCCACGGGTCCAAATAGGTAGCATAGAAAAAAAGTTTAAATCAAAGTAAACAGTAATTTATTCAAATTCATTATCAGCTTTAAACAGTGTAAACTAAATCTATTTTGAGTAAGTAATAATACACAGCAATTTGATTTTATTGAATTGATAAAACATGAGCAATATATAAAACATTGTAACTTCATAACCATAATAAAATCCCTGTTCGTTATCAGTCAGACACAAAGCTCACAACATGTAACGTTTATGAAAACCCTTCACTTGATATTTTTCGACAAATCTCAACTGGCTCGACAACAAAAACACCATAGGCTTCGCACACCAGCCAAAAGATTAGCATGTATAGAGGATTCACATTATTTTTGGGAATAGAACTTATAAATATTAAATATAATTTACAAATAAATATTGCAGCCATAATATTTCATTTATTAAACATACCTAATTGTTTAAGGGTTATTTTAGATAATAATCATAGTGTTTTCACATGCCACAAATAAGACCTGCCTTATGTTAAATTCAAAAATTTGAAAAATCACAACTTTCTCAGCTATTAATTATTTTTATTAAAATTTCGGACATTGATTTTCAAAAAATTCAGATATAGTAAAGTTAGAGATCAACATGTTGTCATTTGTATTATAAGCACTTAAAATTAATTTATTGGTTAACTTCTATACAAAATACTTTTACATTACATTAGCAGTTGTTGTGGAAAAATGCAATATTAATGGTTTGATACAATAATACTCTATCTATCTTTGTTTAATTTAAATTCATTAAATTTAGTAGGTAAGTAAATTTCGAAGTGATGATATAAACTGCTTCATAAACTAAAAAAATGGGTGACCACGACAATCGCTAATGTAATGACGTACATAACATTAGAGATAAGTGCTAAACTATTCTAGACTTAATCGTTGGCGTTCAGTGCGTTATAGGCTGTTTCTAAGGCCGAGTACAATTTATGACTTGCTATTTTAAAATATAAGAATATATAGCATGAAGCACATTGAACGAAAAATTCTAGAGATTCTTTAACTTTATGTAAAACCAAAAAGGATTACATTTTTTTAAAGTTTTACCATCACATTAATTATTTTAATCTAATATATAATTTATAACAATAAATAAATGCTAAATAATACAAATAGCCACATTAAGTTTTAATTGTGTTTGTTTTCATGTAATACAGTTGTGGTTTTATAGATATTTGTATTATTCACGAATATGAAATGCGACAAGATTATTAAGAATATAAAAATGTAAAACTGCATGCATATTAAAGGCCCCTTAATAATAAGTAATCATTATAGTAAAAACGAATTAATATATAAAATCCATTAAAATATTTAAAAAAACATTCTCCATCCTTCAATTAATTTCTCAAAGTAAATAAATATAACTATTCATTAAGAGTTTGGCTGATATTATGCATACAGTCATATATACGGTGTACAATAATTTAGTTATAACATTGCTTGATTTCTGTGAAAAATAACTTAGGATATTAGCTTGAACACAAATCAGCTTCGAGCGCTGCTGTCTTCTGAGGAGTTCCCTACGAGTTTTGCACTTTTACCAACGAAGATTTCTACCTCCTGTAAAAACACAAAGCATATTTTATGAATAAATTTGCAAAATTGAGTAATAATTAAACACTTGGTAATAATAAAACATTTATAGACTTAATGAGGTGATTACATAAATAGTTACGACAACTAAGTTCGAAAACAAAAACGTATGGGATTGCCATAACGCAATACGTTCACTAAGTGACATAGCGCGCAATACGTCATGATACCATGCATTTTTTGATTTCCAACTTCGTCCTCGTAATAAGCGATGGCTAAATACTCAGGTTCTCTGCCACGGCCTCAGTGTCCCTTCTTGATTGCATAGATCGGAATGCTATCTTAAAGGTAGCATTCCGATCTATGCAACCGCGACCGACACTGGATCTTGCGACTGACTTTAGTATGAAATTTTATGGAGCACTGAACACACCCCGCCGCCACCGACCAGGGGAGACAGTGTAGAAATCGAATCAGAACCTGAAGATAAAATTAAACAATAACTTATCTTAGGGTTCCGTTCCAGGGTTTAAAATCGGACCCCATTAGTGATCCGACTCGATCCCTGTCGGCGGCGTAGATCGAAAGGCTAACTTAAGACTCTAAAGCAAGATGTTGTTTTATCAAATCAAGAATTAAGATTAAATCTACAAGGAAAGAAGGCGTTTTATTTGAGGTTTTCGTTTAGTAAATTTTATACTCCATAGGTGAAAAACTTCTTTAAATATGATGATGATGGCATTTTTGTATTATTCACCTGTCCGTCTGCGGGCTGATCGTCGTCGCCGGCGGGGCCGGTGGCGGGCGTGGCGCGGGCAGCCAGCTGACGCTCCCGAGCGGCCCTCCTGTAATAGTTGTAAGCCAATATAAATCTTATTGCTAATTTACCATCGATTAGCAGAGATGTGATTAACAAAAAAATATTTCGGAATTCCCGCGTGGCCGTGGGCGAGTGCGTTTCGGTTCTGTGTTTTCTGTCTAACTCTATTGGGATATACCCATTAGCTCCTTTTATGAGTTTAATAATATAATGAGGAAGATGTAAATCAAAATTTATTCCTCTTTTTCTGCCCTACCAAAAACTTTAAGCAATAATAAGACTAACTGTGAAAAAATTGTGTTGTTATCACGAAAATTGAATTTTTATAAGCAAATCAATATGGGAACGCGCGAAAACTTAAACCCGTCGAGTAATGACTGTGACGTCACGTCGCCGGTTGTGCGATGGGCGGCGCGCGGGCGGTGGCTTAGCGAGTATGCATTCAGTATGTAATTGACACGCGCTCTGTAAATTTACTTTCGTTCATTTCGATTCATTTGTTATTTTATATTAATGGTATACCAACCAACCAACCAACATGGAACTAGGATTTTCACGTGGCCAATCAAATAATCTTCCGAAAGTCGATTTACTTATGGTTGCGGATTATTTCACAAACCATGCAAAGTATATTAGCGCAGAAATCCG
Source organism: Phengaris alcon alcon (assembly GCA_037179445.1). NCBI lineage: Eukaryota > Metazoa > Arthropoda > Insecta > Lepidoptera > Lycaenidae > Phengaris > Phengaris alcon. Next base: position 945,440 of record JAYRCH010000003.1, on the reverse strand, counting down.
AGGGCAAAAACTTGCAAGGTAAGTTACATCATATGCAGTACGTTATTTGTAGGAGGTAGGATAATAATATTTTATTTATTTATTTTATTTTATGTAAATTGCTTACAGCTTTTAGTATAACAGTATACTGTAAGATAGGATACAAAAAGCCAATTACAAGCCTCCACAGATAGTTCGATTTTATAAACTAATTACAAAGAAAATTAGTAATAGGTAATAAGGTAAGTAAGATTATTATAAACTAAATTATAAGCAAAATAAATTTAGAAATATAATGACAATTAAAAATATTATAAAAGTAAGAAGGGATATAGGTAAAGTAGGTAGGTAGACAGACTTATTTCTTAAATTTTAAAAATAGATTTAGGTTTTATAATACTTGAGTGACAGGACTTATGGCAATGAAATACACGTAAGCAGGACTTATCATCAATCCTGGTTTAATCTAAAAGGAGATGTCAGATGTCCCCACTGACTGACAGACGTATATAGACGCTCGCACAGCCGTGACCGCTAATAGTAGAAGCGTGAAATTTGGACAATAGTTTTAATTTACAATGTAGACGCGCACTAAGAACTGATTTCGAAAATTTTTACCCTTAAAGAAGTTAAATAGAGGTTGAAAGTTTGATGAAAAATCTTTAAATCTGCTACGATTTCAATGAAATATAATATCCGAGCTAATAAATAAATATTTTTGAGTGCGTATATTATAGTTTTTTAAATTCGCCCCCTAAAGGGGTGATATGGGGGTTCAAAGTTTGTATAGTGAAATATCAACAGCTGGTCACGCAGATGGTTATTATGACGTAGAAATCCGTTAAAAATTGATTTTTGAAATACATACCCCACGGGGGTAGAATGGGGATCCACGCGGACGAAGTCGCGCCCGTATGCTAGTCTAGTCTCGGATAAGGTAATATTGATATTTTATGCATAGGTACAGTCATAGTTTAATCAGTGTCAGTTACTACTAGTGCTGTCAGATTGATGTGGATTATCGATAAAAAATAATACCAACCAACCAATATATCATGAGCGTTTTATATAAGTTTTCTTTTTACAGAGCTGGACGCGATAGTTATGGAGATAATGCAATAGGGTATGTTCAGGTGAAAAGACTATATCCACAGTGCACGGTAAAAGCAAGAGTTACACCTGAACACAAAGTTCGAGCTACAGCATATCATTGTACATTTGTTTGTGATGAACCGAAACAGAATGAATGAATGAATGGTACCGACTTTAAAATTATGAAGATTGAGTAGAGAAATTGTTAAAATTTTAGCCGAATTTAAAAGAGGAATTATTTAGAAAATAAGATTTATTTTATAATTTTTTGTGCGTTTTACTTTGGAAGTCGGTTTTCATTTTTGTTTAAAAATAATTATTTTTCCCTTTTTAGTCATATTTATTACATTAATACACATTTTAAGAAAATTTAAAATATGTGTTCGAATGGATAATTGAATACGCGTCAAGCTTCCATTAGGTATTGTGTATAAGATGATGATGATAACTGTAAGTTTGATAATGGCTATATATTAGCATATGCTTGCAGTTCTTTAAACAATACCGAAATTTCCAAACGTGTATATATATGCATAATGCGTGTAAATCTTTAAAGACTGAAGAGTTCTGTTACTGGGGTATACTTTTACTTACTTTTTGGTAGCATATGCTTGGGTTACTTCAGAAAAAGTCAAAAATCACTATATGTGTCAATATAAATTTCGAGCAGTTCCCTCGATTCCTCATGGATCCCATCATCAGACCACCACTAAGTGTCAACGGGACCAACTTCGGATTATACCCTTTACATCAAAAAAATATATTTGAAAATTGGTCCACAGACGGCGGAATTATTGTTGAACATACAAAAAATATATATACAGCTGAACGTATAACCGCGTCCTTTTTTCAAAGCAAAATTAATCACTTTAATACTTTGACATTTATGGTACAATATCATTTTATTATTTGGAAGTCGGTTAGAAAATAACTTGTGACCTGCCTACTAAAGTATAATAATCAATCTATGACATTTAGTTCGTTAAGATTTTTTGTCGATAACTCAAACAAGTGACAACACCACTTAAAACATAGTCATAAACAAGGGAAATAGTAGGTAGGGAGTTTTTTGTATTGACTTATTTCGTCTTTAAGTTTCATTCAATGGATTCAATGGACTTTTAAGTAACACATTTGCGTGCCTCGTATTTTATTTCTCTATGTTTTTGCCCACTGTTTAAATCGTCACTAAAATGCCTAATTCATTCTTAGCATATTCTATAAACTAAACATTTAGTAATGCAAAAATATATAGGTAGGTGTACTATACAATATCTGTATGGTATTTTTTTCTCCATAATTACAAAAAATTCAATAAAACTTCAAAATTACTGCACGAGTTCCTTAGTGCGCCAACGAGCAATGACATCCCGGCGATTATAGCCGGCGACGTGACGTCACGCGTTCAGCGGTCAAGTTCGCGCTAATTTTAAAAAGATCCAACTTTGAATATTATTAGAAAATTCAGTTTTTGAGATATCGAAAAAATTATTTCACTAATATTTTTTAGATTTTATGTTTGATTTTTATACATTATAAAATAATCACACTCATCTAGCTCATTCTATGGGTTAGATTGAATATGTTTGCAGTGGCCTTTCTACCCGGGCTTAAAGTAAGCTGCCTACTTTGAGGGATAATTTATTTAGTAGTGTATTATAATACCTGCTATATTCGAGGTTGTTTCAAGATCATCTTTTCAGGCAAAACAAAACATTATGTAGTAAGGTAGACATAATACCTGCGTTGCTCGAGCATAGCTTTCCTATTAGCTTCGCGTTTCTCGGCGGCGAGTCGCGCCTTCTCGTTATTAACGAGCGGTGCACGAGTGCGGACACGCACCGGCGACGCCGCCACCTGCTTTGATACTACCGGGGCTACCTGAAATTTTACGTTTATAAAAAAGGTATTTTTACTTGAACAAAGGCCGAAAATTAATTGAGTACAAACCTAGGCATGCAGGCCGAAATTACTTGCACGTAGTAATTTTTAAGCTACAACTCCCATATATCTAATAATCGACTCAACAATCAATATTTTTAGATGCAATTAACAAGTTTAAAATTCTCCAATTGAGATGTTTCAATAGAAATCATAACACATATTTTGGAACATAACGCAATGAGATATTTTTCGCCTATTTTGTCTAAATATCGATAAATGCATCACCTCATCACCAATCAGATTTTTACAGCAATTCTACAATATTGATCACCCACCTCCTGCCAATTATTGGCCTTCAGTGTGGCTATGTGTTGGTACAAAGCGTCCACGTTGCGCACCTGCAGACACACCATGTCCCAGAAGCCCTGCAGGTCTTCCATGGTGGTGGGGAACTGTTCATCGCCACGTTCGTTGATATTGTTGTAGCAGAGGCCTGGAATTTTGTGAAAACTTTAGTTTTTTCTTGCTGTACAACGTAAACAAATGTCTAAACTGTTACATATAAGTAACTTCTCATCAGCTTTGAATATCTATGGTCCACTTGCGCAGATCTGGATTAAATATCATATTATCTCTCTCGTTCTTCGTATTTATGAAAGAGAAGGCATGACATTTTAATCCAGAGTTAAGTAATATAATATAAAAGTATAAGTAAGTAATATAATAGATTAATAGATCTGCGCAAGTGGGCCTACATTATATATATATATATGTAGGGTGACCTGAAATTCGATACATTCCTTTGAAAGACAGAAAGTAGACCTCATTTACAGTAATATTTTTCATGGCATCCCCTATCCGAAAGTTGATATTTACAAAGTTATTGAAATTTCAAAAAAATTTTCTTTATTTTCGACTTTTTGACTTTGACATGACGTATTTTTAAAAATGTTTGTCTTTTTAGTGTTTTTTTTATGTATTTTAACCGTCAATGAGTCAAATATTATTTTTAAGGAATAAATAGGGACAAACTAAGCGAGAATTTTTCATTATGAGACATGAAACAGAATTTAATTTTAAGAAAAATGCACATTTTTCTTAAAAACAGGTGATTTTCTTAAAAAAATGTATGATAGAATGCGTACAAATATTCTAAATATCCTTATCTCATTAGCTTTCCAAAAAGGTGCAAATGTCTACATAAAAATATGACGTTGTAGTAAACATATTAGAAGTAAAATGAAATAATGTCTAAATCGATTTATTTGCGATAAGGTTAAAATAAAAGGAAAAACTTGAATTTAATTACGTTTATTGTGTTTAAAAAACATCAATGTTTAATTAAATTTAATAATAAATATTCTACTTTAGGTCTTGTTCAAAATGTGAACCTCTGTTTCTGATACAGGCCCGTAGTCTTCTCCATACCTCTGTTTTGATTATTCTGGTAGTAAGACTAGTTTTGATTTCTTCTGCTGCATTTCTTATGCGGCTTCTGAGCTCCTCTACAGTAGTTATGGGTGTAGTATACACCAAAGCCTTCATATGACCCCAAAGATAAAAATCACACGGGGTCAAATCGGGACACCGTGCTGGCCAAGGAATTGGCCGCCTCGACCTATCCAGCGATGTGGGTAAGTTTGGTCTAGCCACTGGCGTACGCCGAGGCGGAAGTGGGCCGGGCAACCATCATGCTGGAAAATCATATTACGACGAGTTGCTATTGGCACATCTTCCATTAAACCAGTAATCTCCTCTCTTAGGAAATGTTCGTACATTTCACCATTTAAATTTTGAGGCAAAAAATGAGGTCCAACTAAATTATTATTAATTATACCCATCCAGACATTTAGACTAAATCTGGTTTGATGGGCCCTTTCTTTTTTCATCCTGGGGTTTTCTCCTTTTGGTGCCCAGTAATGTGTGTTGTGGAAATTGTTTATCCCGTCACGGTCAAATTTCGATTCATCCGTCCACAATATTCTTGAGAAGAAATTGCGATCCTCCATGTCTACATTTATCATAAAACGGCAGAATTCCATTCTTCTAACCGGGTCTCCCTCTTCCAACGCTTGGACAGGTGTGTAGTGAAATGGATGTAGACGCGCTGTGTGTACTGTAAACCACACCTTCCATTGACTCAATCCAAGTCTTCTAGCTGCCGCTCTTGTAGAAATAGAAGGATCATTTTGAAAAAGTGTTAAAATTTCTTCTTCTTCTTCTGGAGCATACAAACGAGGTCTGCCTGAATCGCCACGTCTTCTATCAACACGGCCGCTTTCCCGAATTCGTCGAAATGTTGTTGAAAACACTCTAACGTTCGGCACTCGTCGATTCGGAAAACGTTCAACGTATGTTCTTCGTGCAGCAGCAGCAGCATTACCATTACAAAGTCCGTAACAAAACAAGATGTCAGCGTATTCATCGTACTCAAAAGCAGCCATCGCGATACAAAAAAATCACAAGTAGAAGTAAGGGTGTAGTTTAAAGCAACAATACGTCCGTACACGGCAATAGTTGACTTAAAACTAATATTAGCTACTAAATTTGCTCTCTAAGCCAGTCGGTAACTCATTGACAAAGGGCCGCGACGACAGTAGCCGAAACATCCCGAAGTTTGGACAAAGGAAACAATTGAAAAAAAAGGTCGCCTCAGGTAGAGTAATTCTTGAGATAACGTTACCTGATGATTGTTTTGTCTTTGTTTATTACATGTTCATATTTTTATGTACATATTTGTACCTTTTTTGGAAGCTTATGAGGTAAGAAAGTTATTTAAGGTATTTGTACGCATTGTATCATACAACTTTTTAAAGAAAATCACCTGTTCTGTTCAAAAGAAAATTCTGTTTCATGTCTCATAATGAAAAATTCTCGCTTAGTTTGTCCCTATTTATTCCTTAAAAATATTATTTGACTCATTGACGGTTAAAATACATAAAAAAAATCACTAAAAAGACAAACATTTTTAAAAATACATCATGTCAAAGTCAAAAAGTCGAAAATAAAGAAAAAATTTTTGAAATTTCAATAACTTTGTAAATATCAACTTTCGGATATGGGATGCCATGAAAAATATTACTGTAAATGAGGTCTACTTTCTGTCTTTCAAAGGAATGTATCGAATTTCAGGTCACCTGTATATATATATATACAGGGTGTTTGGTAGGGAGCTATACATACGCCTAGGGTAGAAACTAGGGATGGTCTGCTACCTACCCCCGCCCATTATATTGACCTTGACCGCCAGGTTTTATTTTAATGACTTTTATTTTTATTTTTAAGGAAAACTCGATATTTTTGATTAAAACTACCTGTAGCTCAAAATCTATCCATATGACAGGTCTGCTAATGGTCTTGTTTTAATCGTTAGTCTTAATGTACTGTAAAAATTAATTTCACACCAGAAAATTGTAGAGAAGAAAAGTTATGGGACCTGAAGTACCGTAGTAAGGAAAAATAATAATTTTAATGGCCACTTTCTATGGGGTTTAAAAAAAATCTAACAGGGTTGGAGTTCTTCTGATTTTTTCAGAACATCCCCAGTCCATACCCTTTCTAATGATATGCTAAAAGTGTTATTATCACTTTTAGTTCCGAAGTTATTAATTATTTTCCGCAACTATGGCACTTTAAGCAACAATTTCAACTAATGAAAATTAAATGTGTCCAACCGTAAAAGAATAGCAAATGAAAAGTAAATTTGTTTAATGACTAATTTTATTACAAAATTTGTTCAAATTGGTGACCATTAACTTGTAAACATGCACGGCACCTCTTCCTCATCTCCACGGTCACCGTGCCAAGCAGCAGTTCTTCACGCATCGTATTGAAAGCGCCGTGTATCTTGCTTATCAAAACCTCCCTTGTTGGTACTTCCTCTGCGTACACCAACTCTTTCGCCCTTCCCCAGACGTAGAAATCAAGCGGGGTAAGGACAGACGACCTTGGAGGCCAGGGAATTGGCCCGCCCCGACCTATCCAAGCATTAGGGAAGGAGTTGTTAAAAAACTCCCTCACAACTAGGCTCCAATGGGCAGGACAGCCGTCGTGCTGAAAGACTATGCATCATCATCATCATCAGCCACAATTGGTTCAAATCTGTTGACACTTGGTTCTCGGAAATTTAAATTTCCGGTTTGTCGTAGACGCCGATAAGTAGAGCCAAACGTCTGGTGGTTGGGTACTCGTCGCTCAGGATACCGCTCTTGATAAATCCTCCACGCTTCGCGCCCATTGCAATTAGCCATTCCATACACCAACAGCATGTCGGCGTACTCTTCGTTGGTAAATCCAGGCATTTTACTAACAATCAACGTAAGGCAATAACAACAAAACTTAACACAAACGAAGTAATAACAAACTCAACAAAATTAACGAAAACAGTGGAGTGTCGTAACGGCAAGTACGTGAGTAAGCTAATATGGGTAAATCTCGACTGACAAACAAAGACCCCACCGAGTTACCTGCCGCCGTCGACCCGAGAGTGAAAGAGACAGATATAAGTCTTGGTCTCATGTAAGAGTGAGACAGTAAATTTTACCTGCCAACTGCGGGCCAAACTGGTTTAAATTCCGGGAATTACATTTGTCTTACAAAGGTAGAATCGTGGTGGTAAAAGTGCCTTAGTTTCAGAAATGAATTAATAACTTCGGAACTAAAAGTGATAATAACACTTTTAGCATATCATTAGAAAGGGTATGGACTGGGGATGTTTTGAAAAAATCAGAAGAACTCCAACCCTGTTAGATTTTTTTAAACCACATAGAAAGTGGCCATTAAAATTATTCTTTTTCCTTACTACGGTACTTCAGGTCCCATAACTTTTCTTCTCTACAATTTTCTGGTATGAAATTAATTTTTACAGTACACTAAGACTCTAACGATTAAAACAAGACCATTAGCAGACCTGTCCTATGGATAGATTTTGAGCTACAGGTAGTTTTAGTCAAAAATATCTAGTTTTCCTTAAAAATAAAAATAAAAGTCATTAAAATAAAACCTGGCGGTCAAGGTCAATATAATGGGCGGGAGTAGGTAGCAGACCATCCCTAGTTTCTACCCTAGGCGTATGTACAGCTCTCTACCAAACACCCTGTATATATTATATAAAAACTATAATCCAACGATGTAAATTATTTAGCCTATGTTACCCGGGCTATTATTACGAATCTATTAACACCTCATTTATTATAATCAAATCTGTAGTTTTGGTGCTACGGTGGAACAAACATACATACATACATCAACTGCTAAAATCATTACCCTTCCTTTTGGCTTTGCCATAGTTAAATAAAATGCATACTGTTTTTAAGATTGTATAATATTATTAACAATTCAAATTGTTGTCATTTTCAAACAAAAAGTTACATAGGTGATTTATTTTCATATCTTTGTGAAGTACGATAGTAATTTAACTACTACAAAATTTATTACAAACGTAACACGTAACATAATATGTAAATAAAGTAAGCAAGTCATTTAGAGGTGATATCATATTAAATTACCTTCAAATTGTTGCATCTTCTGTGTTGCCAAGAGTCTTGCTTTACCAGAGGCTGACCTCAAAAAGCCAAGAACTTCTTCACTTACATTTTCCTTATCCTGCAAAATATTAATATATGTTGTGTACGTTTCTACTGTTAGATATTTACATACTGATTATTATTTTTTATTTTATTTGATTGGACTAATCAATAAACAAAATATCATAATAATCTGCCTTCACTTTTAATCTAGGTACTAATGGCCAAATAGTGAAGCAATAGTTAAATAAAGTGACGCTCAAGTCAAATGCTGTCTCTTATCATTTCGATGGGTTCTTAATTTTGATTAGTTTTCTATATTGGGCTCTTTTAGTAAATTATATTTAGTAATAGCTTTACTAAATATGATTTGAATTTGTTATATACAGATTTATGACAAATATTATATTTTACCTGTAAACTCGCCAACTCTTTTTCAGCACCAACAGCCAATGCAATCAATCTTTCAGTCTCTTTTTTTTCCAAGTCTAAAAAGTAATAAGCGTCCTTCACTCCCTCCCCATTCACTTTGTCAAGCCCATTTACACCATTCACAGATTTAATGGAATCGTCTAAATTTATCACAGAAACACCATTTGTCACTTCACTAGTCTCATTTTCTATTGAATCAGTCATAGCAGGCTTCGGAATGTCTTCTTCTGATTTTTGAGGGGATAGGTCTGATTTCAAACTCTTCCTTGGCGAAAGTACCGGCAGCTGCGCTCTAAATTCGGGCCTAAGATGCCTCATCACTGGCAGTACTTGGTCTTCTTCTTTGGGACTAGTGTACACGTTTTCACTATCAAAACTATCAGTTGACTTGCGTGGTGTCAATATCCGTTCATTTGGACAGTTGAGGGACTTTTCAGTTAATACTTTGGGGTCGTCATCTTCACAACCACTCTTTAGTTTATGCCTCTTTTGGTTGAAGAATCCTTGGGCGAGTGCTCCCGGTCCGTAAAGACGCTCCACTCGTTGCTGAATAAAACTCTTCATGGGACTTGTTAGTTTTTCTCCATTTTCTTTCGTTATTTCTACACGCTTTGAAACACCATTTGAGGATATTGTATATGATTCTGAGGTGAATTTAGTTTCCTTGGTAGTTGTTATAGTTTGACGAAAATTTGTTTCAGAGTAGCTAGACTTAAAAGTAGTCTCCTTAACATGATCTACTTCATCTTTCTGGTGAAGCATTGATGTTGCAAAGTTTTTACTTTCGTTTGAAATATAAGGCCTACTGGTGGTCGTCATACTGCCAAGGAATTCGTCTTTTAGCTGTTTATTTTCAGCTGCCATAAAGGCATTTATTGGTGACGCAAGGTGCGGATCTGTATGCGCCTTGGAAGGCGCTTTCTGTGTCAAATTTGTATGCGTATCATGGGGGCCAAAAGTTGGTACCAGCAGCTTGTTTGCGCTTACAGGAATTGGAACTAGTAGGGAGTTATTCTCGCTTCTATACTGGTATGTGTGTGTGATTGGCCTAACTGGAGATGCTTCACGACTTTTATTGATGTCCTGTCGCAATTTGGAGTCATATGTTGTTAAATTTGTATATCCATTAACCGAACAGGCCAAGTTTAGGTAGCTAGGTTTCTTGTGTGGTATTTCGTCACGTTTTTTATGATGACTTCTTGATCTGTGACTTGATAAATCGATATGGATTTTGGGAGGTGGTTTTAGAAGATTATCTGATTTATTTGGGGTTGGCGTCGGATCATCTGGAGTTTTGGATGGTGTCACCGGGATCTGTGCAAAGGTGGTTTGGTTGTTCGAGTAGGCTCTTTCTTGAATGCGAGAAGTGAAGTCCCTTATTCTACTAGTAGTTGATGATGGGGTTAGGAGATTCAGACTCCCAGATGTTGTGTCTAAAATAGAAAAAGGTATAATTTATTACAAAATAACTCAAAAAATCGCATTTTAAGTTTTAAATAATTTGAAGTGTCAATTAAATGCAGTTTTATGAAATAAACATAATTTACTATATATATTTTGTATTTAATATTGTGTTATTTAAAACTAGATACTTTCACTCTCTCTCTGCCCTTCTTCCCTGGTTGTAATTATATTTTTACTTTAAATTTGTCAGCAGAATTATTTATTACATTTAATTGTGATACAATTTTTTCTAGTAATTTAATAACAGTCGTACACCGAGAGTATTATTAAAATAGCCAGAATTTAAAACATCAGGACCATACTTTTAAAAATTTAGTCAAAGCTATATAATTTAATGTGTTTTGAAATAAATTCATAATATTTGTGAACATCTAACCTTAAAAGCATTACTAATAAATGACATTTCATAGCGGTATAGAAAAAAGGCATGGATTTTACAGCACAGTTCTACCTACTGACTCACCTAGAATAATAAGGAAATAATCACACATTTCCTACCAACACAAACCATAGGACAATGTATAGGTCAAACAACTGTACTACACAATATTATCTAACCGATAACCTTTATCAAGATATTGGGTTGTAATAAATTCTTTTTTAATTATAGTCATTACATTTCCAATTATTTCTCAATAAAGTCTCCATATAAAAATAACAATTTGCATACATAATTTAAATTACGAAGTGTCTAGTCGTCCGCTAAACGGATGAATAACATTAATTAGTCGTCCAATTATCGGATGAATAAAATAACTTAATAATCCAAATTTTTCTGATTTCTTTAAGGTTTCAATAAACTGCCACCGCGTTAGCAAAGATGCATTGATACCCATGAAGTAATCACCCATGCAGGGTGATTACTTCGATTAATACAAAACAAAAATACATAAAAAAATATCGTCTCTATTTTATTGTATATTATATGTTGTATTGTATTGTATTTTTTCATACAAAATGGCTATTTCATAGGTAAAGACCTAATATTTATAATTTAATTATTTATATTTTACTGTTTGCTGAGTGTTACCTTTCATCAGAAATCGTACTTAGTTTGTTGACTTTATTAATCCCTGTAAACTATTTTTATAAATTTGTATTCAACATAAATAATTTAATTAATATAATATAATAAACCTGCTTAACGTTGTAAATTTATTTATAAAGTTTATTATAAACAACATGATAATTAAATTTCAGTCTATATCGATCAATGAAAATTTTTGCAGAGTTGATTTCTTCTTTTCGTTCCTCAAAAATTAATTAGTAAGTTACTGCAAGTAAAATATTATTTAATTATAAATTTATGAAAAAATGTTTTTAACAATTTACAGGTGATACTAAAAATAAGTCATGAAGTTAGGTTAAACAGTACTTACTTGAAATTCTTTTTTAAATATTTTTTTTTATATAAACTTAGTTCTGATACTCATACTTTTACAGAGAATGACGAAATAATCACAAAATATGGGTTATGATATTTACTCTTAATTAACACTTTCAAATTGGTATCAATTAAAAAAATAATTGATGATTAAACCATTTTCGTAGCACGGACTACAGTAGGCGAATAACTTTAGGTTGTGTTTTGGGCTTACGCCACTTTCTTATAAGGCAAATTTACATTAATTGACAGTAGTTCTCTACTTTTTATGAGTATTGGACCTATCGCAGAAGGGCCACGTTAAAAAAACACTTTAATTTTATTGAACAGACTTTTTAATTATACATTTATGAATCTTGTAATGAAAATTCCATTTTATTTTCCACAGTGTTTTTCTGAACATATCGTAAAGATATATCATGTAACGTAAAAACTTATTAAATGCTAATGCTAAGAATCGACATTACTACTGGACACTACTGATTATAGGCCTAATATAATTTTTTAGCTTATAATTTTCTAATCCTACGTATCCATATAATTATTTAGTATAACAATAAATTATCGGACGATTAAGTTATTTTATTCATCCGATAATCGGACGACTAATTAATATTTGATATTTGATTAGTAAATAAAGTAAGCACTTACAAAGGTTAATTTTATGATTTTTGCTGCAAGCACATTCCGAACAAATATAACTTAAGCTAACCTCGGCCTCTTTTTTTTGTCATAAGTCACAATGAGTCAGAAAATATATTTTATGATACCATCGAAGTATACGTACATAATAAAGATTTAATTTAAACAAGAGTCCAGACGTCATAAGAACGATTTTGAATGACATGGGACACGCGACTGTTTCAAATTATTAAATTAGTTGTACCCACGTCATGCAAAATATAAATGAAATATTATTCGATTAATAAGATCTTAAGATTATAGAGTTAAAGAACAACGTTAAAATATTTCAAACTTGTAGTTTGTACTAGTCTACACACCAGCGACTATTATGTAAAACATATTCTACTATATTTAACTTACTGGAATTGCAAATTATTTTATTTTATCACTAACTGGCACTTTTAGTAGTAAACAATAACTTTTCAGAGCAAATATTTAGCAAAAATCTTGCAAAAACAGCAAACGAAATTCCATTTACATTTTACAACAATTTCAGAAAATATGTCAAACTGAAAACGTCAAACTTTTTTTTAACGTCAAGCTTCGCGCTAAAGGCAGGTTGTCGAAAAACATTTAAAGTACACTTGAATAGGTATTTAGCGGTAAAATTAAGATTAATATTTATAATTTTCAACAAAATACGCCAGTATCCGACGAGTATTTTGATGACAATGACCAGCTAGAATATGTACCTATTGCGTAGGCAGAATTTTATGAAGCGAAGGCCAATTTATCAATATGGTCACGTGTGGAAGCAGTCTTTTGTTTGCTAAATAAAATTTTTGATTTGCATTGTATGCGATTATTAACATTAAAGCGTTTATCATCATCATCATCAGGAGATGGACTTGAGATATCAGAAGTCAGAACTGCTGTTTTTGATGTAGGATAATGTTTGTATTTATATTGTATAATGATTATATTCTTTAAGAAAGAATAAAATAAATTATATTCTTTCTTAAGCTCAAGTGCAGAAATAATTTCCAAACATCATAAAGCAAAAAAAAAAAAGAATTAAAATTTAGTAGTAAGTACATATATAAATCTACTAGTAAAATAAAGACCTACTAAGTCGGAAAATTTTAATCGCATAATAATACATTAAAGTACATAAAATATATACATATAATATATAATGACACAATCATCACATGATATATAAAAGGACTGAATAAAAGAAAAATAATATTTGAATAAAGTTTATTTAAAATATGAAAATGAAAGCAATGAAATAAAATGAATATTTTAGTAAGTAAAGATAAACTATGTCTACTTAAATGATAAATCATAGGAAAGAGAGAAAGATACATTACATATAAATTATACGAGACTCGAGAGATATCTTAGAAATACTAAAGTCCATCCATCAGATGTGTAAGAGGACTCGATTTTTTTATTGGTACTTAGTAGTAACAATTATTAAAATGAATTTTATGTTTTACTCACTTATTTTGCCAAAGTAAACTCTTAGGCTGTTGAGTTGTTATAAGCAGGTCAGGACTTAGTCATATTTAATTTATGTGCATGTTGTTTCGTTAATGAAACAATATTATGGATTTGTAAATAGATGAACTTTGAGAAAACATATGACACACATCCACTAAATTACCTGAAAAGTCCGTGCTCGCGTCGACGTCTAACGAACAACTTCCAATCGAATCTACTGACTTATCCATCACTTTCACTACTAATTTCTTTGAGCAATCTTTCAATAAGTCAGCCTCTTTTACTTCTATCTCATATGCACCGATACTATCCAAATCGTTATCAAAATTTTTTACCTCATTGGATTTAGGAGAAACAGTAGAACTAGGCAGTCTTATATCAGTGTCATCTGTATTGATAGTCAAAATGGAAGGCGGTGTTAATTCATCATTTTGGTTATTTTTGTCTAGAATCAAAGTACTCTGACTAGTAAAGTTGCTTCTTATAGGTTCGATGTATTCGACTTCATCTTCATAAACAAATAAATGATTGGAATGTCCGCTAGGTCCTTGTACGTCGGTGGCATCAGCCGGTATTGCGTCTATAACTGGCCGTGTCTTACTTAAGCTTTTGTAGTAATGATTTTCTAATTTTTCCAACTGCCTCTTCGTATCCGATTGTTTCTTACGGACTGAGCCGATAATAACTGGTAAATTTAAAAGATCTGGAGTTTTTTCTCTAGAATAGTCACGCCTAAAAAGCGGCGAATCGTCGCTTTCGAGCTCAAAGCGTTTATATTTTGAGGAACAATAATCATCTATTGAAGATGTGTCAGACTTTTTATCAAAGAATGTATCTAAAGAAAAGAAAGATTTCCGTTTCTTTTTCGGTTGATTAGCTTTTTCAAAATTTTGGCGCACGAATGAGTCACTAGTTTTGAATGGTTTTATGCATATATTACTTGTATTGACTAAGGATTTCGGTCTCGAGTTCTGTGGCAAACTTAAGACTCGATTAGTTTCAATTTTTCTTGAATCCAAGCTAAGCGTTTTACGAAACCTTTCATTGAGATTCGTTAGTAAAAAATGTTTTCTGTCCGTTGATTTTGGTGTTACGTTGTACGAATGTTGCTTGCTGCTCGAAGGTTGTACGTCTGGAATGTGCTCCGTATATTTAAATTCTATTTCATTTTCTGAATAGTTTTTATCAGATTTTCCATATGGTTCCGAAGGACAAAGAGAGGACTGTCGTTTTTCTGGCCTATGAAAAGCGAACGAACCTCTGTTTGATGAGGAGTTGTTTCGGTCGCAGATACAATTTTTAACACAACTTAGTTTTATACAATTTCTAGTTTCCTGCTCTACTGTAACCTCATCATGCTTAGTATTTGGAATGTATCTATCAGGTTTACTTTTGTGGACGAGGAGATCTTGCCTAATCTTTTCCAATCTTTCATCTCCATGTAACCCTCGTGTATATTTGGATTTTGGTGGCCGGAAAAATCTTATAGATCCAGAAGCGTTAGGATCGGTCGATCTTCGTCGTACAAATGGAGAGTCCGGTATTTTGTTCACGCCGAGAAGAAGTACCGGCGATTTCTTGTCTTCATCATCAGGCAGATCACTGTAATCAAAATATTATTATTATTTTTTACCCAGCAAAAGATAATAGATGCTTCAGCAACATAACCTGATATATTTGATTTTTTATTAATTGTTGATAAATTGATTTGTTGCCAGTTGCCACAAATATATAATGTTTTTTTTTTGTTTAAATTACAAACAAAGCATAATTATATCGAATAAATATTACTTTTAAGGCTATTTTAAACTGTAAGAATGAAATATAAACGGTTAGTAATAAAATCAAACAAAATGTTACACACGACCACAGCGAGAAAGCAAAAAAGGCAAAACACAAAAGTACTTACACATAGCAAACATGAAAAAGAAAGAAAAACACACAAACACTGTACAAATAATTATAAGCCGAACCCCCTAACGGCCGACAATATTTCAAACACTTCTTATAACTGCTCAAAAAATAATAGAAAACATCACCGGATCTTCTTACATCGGTTTTACTAACGACGGTCGACGGAAGTGGAAAGTCAATAAACAGGTAAGATAAACCGAAGCAAGAATTATTTTATAAATAGGGTTTAGTTGTTCATTTGTAATTAAGTTTAAACTAGGTTTAAAGAAGTCATAAGACATTATTCACGAATATGTGATAGCGTGCTGTACGTGTTTTGGAATGCTCAATATTTACAAGTAGGTGTCGTAATTTGAATAGATGCCACCATTAGCAAATTTTTGAACCTGTTACATAAAATAAAAGGACATTCACACCTACGTAACTACTTTTAGAGCAGTCATTTCGTCGGTATACAATCGAATATGTAGGTAATTTTAAAAGAACGATGTAATATTAAGTCGGATAAAAATAGTAAATCATTTCTTACAATTTTGGCTAATAGTGACTTTTATGGAAGTAGATCATTGAAATTACTCTTGTGCTCAATTTTTGATATCATTCACTCATTTTTGAGCTATGGAGCTAATCATTCTGCACACATATTTAACGAGTACATAATAGATAACCAAATAATATTTCTCCACAGTAGGTCGAGAAATGAGTAGCAGAGGTATAAACGAGTTAGAAGCTTGCTAATTAGAGTTCATGGTGAGGCGAGAGGCTATCGATGGAATAAGTCGACCTCTATTCTCAGTTGTTCTCCAAAACAGTGTCAATATTCACATGAGCAACCCACGCTATTATGCAAGAATTGCCAATTAATACAGTAAAGGACATTTATAGATTTATTGTACTTTTATACAGAAACATCTCGGAAAAAATCAAACGGAAGATGTTTTCTCTATCAGGCTAAACTAGTTTGAATCGGAAACTGATTTCAGGTTCTAAGCTTTGCTGCCTCATTTATTTACCTCTTTATTATCAAATGTCGAGACTCAGCACACGGCAAAGGCAACATGAGAAAAAAATAATTCAGCATTACTCCTTCAGCAAATTTGTCGTTTGCAAAATTGTACCCAACCTCAATCTTATTACTCAATCGTTCTTGATATTAATTACCTTTATAAAAGTGAACCAATTAATTATTACCACATGTGCGGACAACGCTCATACGACGCAAATTAATATGTATGCACCTTCCTTTTGTGAAAATGACTAGCAATTCATTTAAATTAAAGCCCAAGTGGACTCGGATAATATGATAAAGCAGGCGCGTTTAATAGGTATTTCTTTATAAAATTGGAAAAGTTGAGCTGTTTTACAGTATGCACATTTTTACCAGTCCCACATTTCTAAAGTCATTTCCTTACTTGATATTTGACCCAATGACTGAAGATCAGTGCTGAATCAATACCGCAATTTATGGTATTTAATAAAAGTTTAACTTCGATTTAATTACTTAGAGTTTAGTAAAGTACATTTACTATTTTATATGTATCCTTTTAGCTGTATATTTACAATATTACTATTTTCTACATCCTAAGATTACTAGCGGCAGCTGTTATGTGTTCGAGAGATCGTTGCTGTCCGGTCCGTTCGTTTGTAATCCACTTTTGCGTGAGATAGAGCAATTTGAGATCAGTTATATTGTTTTAGTGGTGTGAGTTGTAACTATATCGACAGCGATAAAGTAAATTATAAAATTGACAGTATTAATGAATAAATAAGTGTTTAAGGGGGATATATAACGTCATACATATGACATAATAGTAGGAAATAGTTGTTGAATATTTTTTGTGTTACAGATAAAAAAATATTATTATTATTACGCCAATATCAAAATGAACATATGTGTTCTAATTGATCCGTTAATGACCGTTTAATGTATTAAGTTTATAAAACATTAATGATAATACTTAAAATTTATATTATTTACATCACGATAAACTCGAAAATGTAACGGAAATCCTGTATCCCTCAATAGACTGGCAATCGAATGTTAATCATATGCATGTAGTAAGACTCGGTAAGTAATTCTAGTTAAATACGTAAAGTATTATGTTTATTGCGTCGAGCTTTAGCATTTTATGATATATTTAATATCGTAGTAGCGATCACTCCGCGGTACCTTGTAAGACCAGTTCCAGAGCAGGAGTAAAACAATTTTAAAGGTCAATTCTAAGATAGTTCATAGACACTAACTAAAGAAGTGCAACTTTAAATGCGTAAGGGTTAGATATAGAAAATATGTCTAAAAGTAATTTAAAGAAAAGTAAATGATACAAAATATATAGTAAATTGCGTACTAGCAAAACAAAGAGGATTCGACTGGCTTAGAACATCAATATAAAGAACTCCAAATTCTTGATTATCGACAATTCTATTACAACACTAGTTGTCATCGGTCTCTCATCTGTAACAATACGCTTCACTGGCGGCGATTATTGTACCGATATATATTCGTATTCTTTTAATCCAATAGAACACGAACAATGAATTGCGTTGTAGTTTCTTCAATTGGACTAGTTATACCCGCAACCTCGCTTATAATTATTTATCTATCAATAGTTTCTGATTGTTGTTATAGATCATTAGATTTAGGTATTGATTATACAAAAATCTATACGTTGAAACTGAAGAGATTTTTTTTATTTCTTTCTTCTTTCTTCCTTGCAATAATTAGTAGATGGAGATACCTGAAACTATTCTGGAGGCATAAGAACTCTGATCCAGGCAGAAAAGGCATGTGCCATCTCGACTTTCGAAATCCCTAGCAATTTTTGATGATTTCATCAATCTTTTTATAAAATATGTCTTTCTAATTGGGGTTGTCACGTACATTTTCAATTCGAAATTCTCAGTCTAGAGACTTAGAAGTCAGTCTGCTGTTTTCGCGTATTTAGTTTTTATTCTTCAGAGAGCGACGAATTTCTCAATACATATATTAGTTATAAGGTTCTTAATTGTACAATTTTAATCGTATTTGGGCATGTTCGTGACTATTTCCTATAGCGATACGGCATTGTGATTGATAAAATTGGCGAGTTATATCTATCATCAGATACGGATTCCATTTTTCTTATTACACAAACGCACGTTCACTTCCCTGTTATGTGCGACCGAATCAACCGTAAAGAAATTAAGATGCTCACGTGCTGATATCATGCAAATTTCCAGGGAAGTGCCGAAACATATCGATCTTTTTATTTTGTAAGGATATGTTGTAAATATGCATCCAAAGCCATTCTCTGACTTCTCTTCTTAAATGTGAAGAACAGGACAAATGACAGATTTCACTTAGTAATGACAAAATTCATCTTAAGAATAACTATCATTCTTTGTTTCAAAATTCCTATGGCACGAATGTATGTTATTATGTTGTAACGGTGTACTAATGCCCATAACCGCAATAAAAGAGGCCAATAATACGTTACACTTATATGTAGAGATACCACAGCTACGGAATAATGTGTTCGTTCTGAGAAATATTTTTAAACTGGTTAACCTAATAGTTTCATTCTCGTAATATTCTTTATGAAAGTTCCATAAATCAGAATTATTGTCCCCCTTACTAATAATTTTATAAGTAAGGGGGTAAATCTACTAGTACTAAGATAGTGTCAGCCTTTATACATAAGCGTTCATATTCTTTGATATACTGTCATTTTGAAAATAAAATTATCTTGGATTGCTTGGATACTCCAAGCTATATCAGCATTCAAAGTATTAAGTCCTCGATATGATTCGCAGACAAAGAGACTAAACCCGACGTTTGCTCAAGTTTATCCATCCGCTCCCACGTTCCTGCTTTGTGAGGCAATTACAATGAGACCGTGGCCTGGCACTGATGGGCGATGTCATAACGAGAACTCGCAATTTCTGAGTTCAGTACATTTTATAAAACTCACACAACGACATCATTAAGCTCTTTTAGTCTTTTAATTAAATGCATCCCACGTTATTTGTGCTGTCTGCTGTTTTTAAGCTGACAGTGTTTATTCCAATTTATAAACTGCAAGATTTAAAAGTTCGTGTAATATCTTTGTAAGATTCGGTAAATAAATTGCATGATACCAAAAGTATTTTGCAGAGGAGTAGATACAATCTTTACTTGTATAAATATAGCGTATGTGTACTAAAGTACACACGTCAAGAAGCGTGTATGTATATATATATATATATATATATATATATATATATATATATATATATATATATATATATATATATATATATATATATATATATATATATATACACACGTATATAGCGTATATACGTTGGTTTTAACCAACCCGTGACCTGACCTACCTACTCAAAAGTTTTGTGTGACTAGTAGTTTTTACTTTATGCACACGTAACACATTCAAACGTAGACTGGTTCAACTTTTTGATGGAGGAAAAAGGTTTTTATTTTACAAACGTACTCCGATGTGTTCATTTTATATTAGACACTTTTTACTCTTGTACCGTGTAATTAGATGATAGAAAAACTTAAGCAAAGCAAATTCGATAATATCTTTACGGTCAATATTCATTATACCTAATATAATATTATGTTTCAGTGAGAGTTTGGATACTCTGTTCAGAAAGATTTTAGTGAATAGAGCATCAAAATATAGTTAAAATCTTAATGCTAAAGTTCTTAACGTTAAATTGGTGGTTCTAAAGTAAAATTGCACAACTAAATGAAGATAACTAGTTGACTGTCCAAATTCTAGTTCAAAAAGATAAATCGAAACTAATTTTTTTGATGTGTAACATCTTTCCTCTCGCTTTCTTGTAATTTGTGGGAGTGATTTCCTAAAATGAGACGGAAGTGTGTAACGGAAAGTCGCGGAAGCGCGCCATATTTGAATTGACGCATGAGCGCGCGGGGGTAGAGTTGGCCGTCAGATTAGAATAAAATATTTCAGTATTTAGCTTTTTTAAATTTTACGTTGATTTATGTAACTGCTTACTGCTTAATGAAAAAGTTACCGTATTTTTTATCATATTAGAAAATCGTACCAAGCATTGTTTTTTTTTTAAATATTTTCATAATATGTTACACATTCTATGCGACTACTGCAAGGCTCACTCGTTTTTTTTTAATTTCTATAAAAATTAATAAATAACACTTATGTTATTATTACCTACGTGATGCCTACCGCCGGTTCGGAAACTAGTCCGGCGAGAAGAACCGAAAAAATTAAAAACCCGACTACGTTAATTATATAGCCTATATTACCCGGGCTATTATTACGAATCTATTGACACCATTTATTAAAATCGGACCAGTAGTGTAGGCGCAACGGTGGAACAAACAAACATAAATACATAGACTGTCAAAATCATTACCCTATCTTTTGCCTTTGCCGTAGTCGGGTCCAACAAGAAGTCCAATAATAATCGAGACTTTAGTTATCGAAATTCGAATATTATTAAATAACTATCCCAGACCCTACCAATGAAATAGTTTCGTGATCGATACATTAAAAAATAAAACATTCTATCTATTAGGGAACATAACGACTTCGACAATCGGGACTCATAAGAAGGAAGTCGGATTTTTGATTACACATGAAACATTACCAAATACCGATCCTATGCATCGCACAGTCGCTAGTCGGGTAAAAACAGGCGCGGGTCTACCGCGTTTAGTTCTAGTAAAAAGATGGGAAAATTGCTCTTTAAAAAAATATATTTTTACAATGTAATAACTTAATCTATAAAATATAATACAACAAATGTCAAAGGACAGCTCTATACTTATTATCTGCATCTTCGTAGCATTTTGTGAATTCTCAATCACTACCCAATTGAAACATGATTCATTTTATCAGTCGACGTGTGTCAATTTCAATTTTAGCGCACTAAACAAACAATTATTGCTTTTAAATCATGACGACGAATAACACTATTTAGGTAATACGGCTCATGGATTTCTTTAATTTCTTTAGCATTATTTGTCCCACTCTTGCGAATTCTTTATGTTACACACGTATTTGTTCATGCCGTTGTACAACATTGGCATTATATATTTTTACTCTGTGGCATTAAGCGTATTAATAAGTATATTATTAAGCGGCTTATAATACGTATTATAAGAATAGCGTTAGATTATTTTTATTTTGATGTGTTGCTAAATTTGTTCACATCAATATTTTTCATATTGACGATAGTTGTGTCTTCTATAATATTTAGATTTAAAATATTCCAGACATGAGACAGGTCTTCTTAAATCGAAATCTGACGTTTAAGTTTTAAGACAGTTTTGTTTTATTTCACCAGAAAATTACCCACCTATAAAACCTTAAATAATAATTGATAATTACATGCTATTATTAAGTCATTATCTATTGAAATTGTATTCAAGACTTTAGAAAGTGTTCCCAGTCAGTGTAAAATCTGTCACATGTTTTGCTGTGTCTTCTGTTTCTCAGATCAATATAACTTTCATCCGAGAGAGCATTGATTTCCCTCATAGTTTTTATAGTTTATGAAATATCTGTGCAACAATTTATAATAAATCATGTGTATTTATGACGAACCAAAAAAAAATCGAATTTTTATTAATTTTGTTAGCAATTTAAAATTCTTCATTTATTCAAATGGTAATTCCATTTATACGACAAAAGCTCCTCATTGAATACAAATGTATTAATTAACGAGGCGTATTCATATAACGGATGATAGAGTGATTATGGAATAACTTATCTGATCACCGTAAGGCGACATTCAGCCGTCGAGGAAGAAAACAATTGGTCGTAATCAGCGGAAATTGGATTACGTTTATTCGAATGAAGCTAAATTATCATTTTAACTGTAACTTGCCTCGTTAGTACTTACTACAGTCTGATCCAATAGAAATCAACAGTTAGCTAAATTAAGGTCGACTAACAATGACTTCGAGGAAGAAATTGACACCAAATTGACAATCCTAGTAATGGGATTGTATTTATATATATTTAAAGGACATGTAATGATGATAATGATGATACTAGTGGTTCCAAATGAAACAGGTGTTATTGACTATGACAAAATAATAAACAAATATCTAAATAAAAAAAAAAAACAAGAAATTTACAGAACTTCTAAGTTCTAAACAAACAGTTTGCTAATTGAATGTTATCTATTTATGCAGGTTTTGTAAGCATTGAATTTAATATTTGACAACGTAACCGGTTTTTAAGTTAACGAAAAACCTCAGTAGTTAAGTTCACCTCTGGTAAGTTTACGTCATGATTATAAATAATAATTATAATTTGTATTATAACAATTGTTGTAAAATAAAAATAAAACATATTTTAACATATTATTTAAAATACTATCTTACACTTAACAGTATCTTTTACCATCAGAAAATAGTGGATATAATAGGGGTTAAAAGTAGTGAGTTATTACCTGTTAGCATGCTATGCCTGTAAATGTAATAAAAAGATAACTAATATTTACTACTTATCATATCATAGTTGGTTCAACAAATTCCTAAAATACTACTCGATAAAAGAACGCTGTTATCTTTTTAATGAAAAGAAAATTATCTCTTTATATAACACTATCTAAACACGACTTTAATTAGCTAAATATTACACTAAATATTTTCCCCAAAGGGTTTAGAAACTATTTGATTACCTACTTTTTATGTTCTTTTGTTTTATAAGTCAGAAATGATTAAGGTTTCAATCAAATGTTTTATTTGACAGCACGGACAATTATTATCCTGTATTTAAGTGTTGGTTTTCGGAATTGTCATTAGTATATTTTAGCTTAGAAACTCATTTATGTAATAAATTTTGAGTTCGTGTGAAAAGTCGCACGATCCGGTTGATCCATGTGAACTATTTGCGTCACAGTTACCTACATCCGGAAATCCGGGACTGGTAGCCCAGTATCCGGATAATCTTGTTTCGTAACGTTGTCAAGCTTCATTGACACAATAACTATAATCTTGTTTTCATATGACTCTTTTCCGCAAAAAGTTATTAAAATGAATATTACCCGTTACCGATATGATAAAATAAGAAAAACCTGGTGACATAGGTAGACCAAAAAAGCGCTTCAAATTACTTACCATGACGATATACATTCTAATATATTGTATTAAAATTCATAGCGAAAGTTAAATCAGTTCTCAAAATATGAAATACTTACACATTTCGTGAACTTTTATTTTAGATCATTTTCATTCATATGCATTGATAACACAATAGCCAGAAATGTCGTAACACAAGTAAAGGTTTTCGTTAATCCACTTTCGGGTCAACGACATAAGTCTTATCATTAAAGAACATGAAATCCAGTTGGCTTAAAAAATGCCTTGCGGTACACCGAATTTCACCGATTTTATTTTATTTAGCCGCGCGCGCACGTCCTTTTAACCGTGGGCGGTACAACAGTATGACGTGGACTGTACGGAGTATCGGAATTGACGAGCGCACTGTTATAATTGACTAAACTTTCATCATCGCTACGCATTGTCCTATGCTCGCGGTAAGTCAACGATTCAAACGCCACGCAGTTCAAACGATGCAGTGTATAGCATGCTGAGCGAAAATAATGCTGAAAATGTGTGCTTGTTTAGAGGAATGTTAATGGTGTTGTGGCGGAATAAAGTGGGGACGCAGACGGCATAGGCGTAGTAAACGGTATACATTACGGCGCGGCGGCGCGTCGGCACGTGCTATAAAATGTAGTGACGATTACTCCTCACCAGATGTTGCTGAGTCCGAACTCCCTATGTTAACGATATGTTATCGCTTCTTCATATAGAGCGCCGAAAGATAAGTTTCTCACTCCGAGTCTATTTTCAGTCTGTTTTGAACAGTTTCAACCGTAATATACGTTTAGTAGCCTAATAAAAAAGTAATAAAGTTACACTATTAGTCCTTTCCTGATTATAAAATCAGGTTTTTTTTATAAAATGGCTAGTCCACTCCTTACATAATCGATCATTACAATGTTAATGTAAATATTAGGTCTTTACCTATGAAATTGCCGTGTATTTAAACGATTTTTTTCATGTATTTTTTATTTGTATTAATCGAAGTAATCACCCATGCAATCAGTGCATCTTTGCCAACGCAGTGGCAGTTTATTGATGCCCTTCATAATGAAATCAGCTGGACGGGAGGCAACAAATTCTTCAAAGGCATTTTGTACTGCCTCTCGAGTATTGAATTTTTTTCCCGCCAAGAAGTTATCCAAATTCTGGAAAAAGTAGTAGTCTGTAGGCGCAAGGTCTTGTGAGTAGGGCGAATGACGGAGAGCTTCCAACCCCAGTTCTTGCAACTTGGAGACCGTCTGCTGTGCAGTATGAGGTCGCGCGTTGTCGCTCGAATTTTTAACGTATCCATGATGACGAAAAAGATTGAAATGCGATGAAAATGTAACACTAATCAATAAACAAATGACTACTTTTGGTAAAAGAATTCCATGTTTTTAAAATAAAATTAATTTGAAATTAGAATTCTTAGCCAAACAAAAATTATTTTGATATGAAATGGCCAGTACTGCAGAACGGCAATTTCGTAGGTAAAGACCAATTAAATTGAAATTATTTTCTGGCTGTGCGATAAAATAAAATTGATACCATCCGAAATTCGAGTTTTTGAGAGATATTTTAATTTATTACACTATTTTATCGAAGACAACAATAGATGCAGCGCTAGTCAATATACCAAAGAAGTAGACACTAAAGACCGGAATAAAATAAATCTTCTCTAAATAGCAGGATGTCTTACAATTGTCAATTACAAGATTATGTCATTGCTATTGTTTTACATTCATTATACGTTTTTTCTTGTATAAATAACTTTTCAGTTAATGACATTACTACAAGGCCCGTAGGCGTAAGAATGTGCTCACCGTTATTAAGCAGGTCCATTTTCATAGTGAAAGGTTAATCTATACTTAAGATTCTCATCTCATTCTCATTGTTGATGGCACATAATAGAAACAAGTTTATCAAAATGGTTTATGGTTTATTGTTTATTGTTCAATGTTCAATCACAGAGTACTTGTATATAAATAATAATAACATCATAATATGGTTCAAAATCAAAGCTGAAACTTAAGTCTTCCTAACAGTGGAAGCGGCATCAGCATCGCAACGTTTTCTTAACGTGTCATAGAAATATAGTACCCGGGATACCGATATTTGTTTTAGTAGTTTTTAAAAATAATATATAGCAGCTACTATGCAGATATGTAGAAAAAATTTACGTGTAAACAGCTATTCAACGAGGTGTAACATTCAAATATATTTTCAGAATTCACAGAAGGAAAAAACATTAAAGAAAGGTTTTTACACCCATACATAAAAAAGAATTGTTAGTTTTACAATAACTATCTATTATTGATTATAATAATATCTATGGACGCTGCTTCACACCACGTCAATCTGGTCCCGTGGTAAGTTCTCGAAGAACTTGTGTTACGGGTACCAGACAACGGAAATATATTTAATACTTTTTATACTATACATATAATTAAGATTTTTATTATATTACTAGCTGTTGCCCACGGCTCCGCCTGCGTATATACAGTATCCCTCGGGAACACTGTACTTTTTCGGGATAAAAAGTAACCTATGTTTTAATCCAGACCCTAAATTACTACCATACCAAATTCCATCGAAATCCGTACAGTAGTTTTTGCGTGGAAAAAAAAAATTATATACACATCCATGACCCAGGAAAAGAGAAAAATTTTATGTTCCTTCGGCGCGATTCGAACACACGACCCCCGGCTTGAGCACCAACAGCCTCACCCACTAAGCCACAGAGTTGATCAAATTTGATTAATTAAAAATGTATCTAATTCGTCATTGATTAAAATGTATCTAAGATTTTCACCATTCATTCTGATGTTATCCTTAATTGTTATATTTTGTTGAATAGCTGTTTAAGCTAAGATGTTTTTCTACATATCTGCAGAGTAGCTGCTCTGTATTTTTTCGATATTATGCCAGAAGTAAAACCGGCCAAAAAATTAAGAAAATGGATGATTTAATAATTTTCATAGTATAAAAGTAATAAGAATAATGGTGTTAAGAATTTTAAGATAACTCCTTAGCTACATAAAACTATAATTTAAAACAATATAAAAACTAAAATATTTGTAAATAAAACTTTAAATGTCCGAAATATCATAAAATATTAATTTTGGAATAGTGGTTTATTTGTAGAAAATATTGAAAATGATGGGAACTATAACCCCTTCAAGGATCAACATTGACTTAACCTATATCTATCAGCATTTTTATCAAGTCCGTGATTCATTATATTTTTTAAACCACAAATACTGTTTGAAATATTGTCAAAAATAGTTCAACCAATAATATTCCACTACTATTATTGCTGTTATCTAACCGAGCACTTTCTACGAGTACAATCGAAGCGTGTAAACACAGCTTTTAAATGGAAAATGTGAAAAGATGTTGTTGATGTCGCTAAAGCAACAACTACTGCATGGAAATTGTAATAAGCTCAGGGAAATCTCCTATGGCGTTGTGCGCTGGATAGAACTGAAAATTGGACTTCTTTGAAACCTTTTTTCTCAGTCATGGTAGTATTGAAAAATTTATAAATTGAAATTTTTATTTAAATATTGGTTTAAAAATATGCCAAGTCCACCCTTTTTTTATAAAGTTAAAACCTTTTTTCTCTTCTTCTATAAGTCACACGAGTGTGAAAATTATTTCAGTATTTGAAGTAAGACAAGACTCAGGGGAAGGTAGTTTTTGTTTTTGCAAATTTTGTCTCAAATAATTATTGTTATTTTTTATGCGATTTCGATTGTCTCCGGTCCCCCGTGTCGTCTACAAAATTAGTATGGGACTTGACGCTCAAGGTCACTGGCGTTATGCAGAGCCTTAACAAAACTCATTGCAATTGCTAATGTTTATATCTTATTTGGATAATATTATATTAGCCTTAAGCCTGTATTCTCAGTACCTAATCTATAAATATTAGGTCCTTACATATGAAATTGGCGTTTTGTCGTACTGGCCACATTGATCTCAAATATATCTTTTTTGGTTCTAATTTCAAATTTATACCCCTATTTACTCATGAATTTGTGTTTCGAAAACTGTAATTAATTTGTTTTTTCCTCTTTTGGTTTTTTTTGCGTCACTCTTGTTTACAAAATGGAAAACTTGAAATATTATATTATTTTCGAGTACGAGTTCCACCGTGGCACCAGTGCTGCAGAAACGGCTCGAAGGATTAATGATGTGTAAGGCGGCGGTGTCGCAAAAGAAAACACAGTGCGTTTTTGGTTTCAACGTTTTCATTCTGAAAATTTCGAGCTACAGAACAAGCCCCGCGGACGCCCGGAGACCAAAGTTGATAATGAAGAATTGGCTATTGTGGAAGCGGATCCTTCGCAAACCACGCCCAAGTTAGCTGCAGGCTGCGGTGTTAGTAATAAAACTGTTTTAATCCACTTGAAGCAAATTGGGAAGGTGAAAAGCTTGAAAGGTGGGTACCTCATGAATCAAGTGCAGGAAACCGACAAACGCGCGTCGACTGCTGCATTACATTACTCAACCGGCACAATCAAGAAGGGATTTTTAAACGAATCATTACCTGTGATGAAAAGTGGATCCTGTAAGAAAATCGGAAACGTAAATCGCAAAGGCTGAACCTTGGCGAACCAGCCAAAGCCTGCCCCAAGCGAAAATTGACTCAAAACAAGTTACTTGTGAGCGTTTGGTAGACTAGTGCCGGTGTCGTTCACTACAGCTTTCTCAAGTCTGGCCAGACGATTACGGCAGATGTCTATTGCCAGCAACTGCAAATCATGATGGAAAAGCTAGCTGCTAAATAACCGATGTTGGTCATTCGCTCTAGGCCACTGCTGCTTCAGGACAACGCTAGACCACACACTGTACAACAGACGGCTAACAAATTAGAGGAGCTATAATTGGAATGTCTAAGACATCCACCGTACTCCCCGGACCTTGCTCCAACAGAATAACATTTTTTTTCGATATTTAGATAACTTTGTGCAAGGGATAAAATTCAACTCCGATTCCAGTCCAAAGCGCCTTCAAAGATTTTATTGATTCCTGTCCGAATGGTTTTTTAGTAAAGGAATCAATTAACTACCTTTGAGATGGCAAAAGTGCATAGATAGCAATGGTATATACTTTGATTAAATAAATATATTATGTTTTAAAAAAATCGACTCTATGTTCCACCTTTACAAAACGCCAATTTCATATGTAATGACCCAATATATAATATTCTTAGTTTGCACACTATTTTATAATTAAATCTGCTCAACCCACAGAATATCATAAAATACAACATTTTCCTACCCACCTACGGTTTGAGATAAGTAATTACTATGGTGTTAGTTCACACTACAAAACATCAGTTAAATTATCTTCAATTAACTAAAACACAAAAAACATGCAAATAAAATTATAATAATGGTACCTTCGTATCCAACGAAAGAATCTGTTGCCTTTTTTGACGTTATTTTTCTTCTTCTTCCCCATTTCTATATTATCTATATTTATATTAATCAATCTCATATACACTTTTTTGACACAATACACAGTCTATGATTACAGAGTTACTACAAAATGTTCCTGCACATTCACTTTCGATTTAATTATAGGATAGCGCAAGTTTAAATTAAGAACGTTGTCTTTAGCCAACACAGGACTCTATGCTTGGACTCTAAGATAAACATTTTATAAATTTTAAGATTAAAATAGTCATTATAAAATGTGTTTATATTGACTACTTATGTAAAAGAGTGCCTCGTACTATTAATTACAAGTTATTGTTAATTTTTAACTATATTAAGTTGATATTAACACAAAAATTATGTACAGATTATTCAGATACATTTATTGTATTTCTAATATTTACCAAAAGCGACTTAATTGATGGTTTAAGACGGTATGTAATTAAAAATATTTTCAAAATACAATTCGTTCCACGTTTAGAAACGGGCGGTGAGGAGCGCACGCGACGAACTGGCGCGTGGCCACGTTCAAATTTAGAAGCAGCGGAAAAAAAAACACCGGCTGGATGCATTGCGAGAAATGCAGCAGTCGTGTTTATTTTATTTTGGCTGTTCTGTCTACAAACGAAAGCATAAGTGATTATTTATCGCGCTTTATTTAAGCACAAAAATATTTCTGAACTCTCCACGCTCACGGATCTAAGCTACCTGCACGAAAATGCATTCTTCAAGAATGCCATAAGGCCGGCAAATATTTTGTAATTTAAAGCACTGCAGTGATAGCAGTACAGTTTATTTTCAAATTTTGACAGTTTTCAAGAATGTCTAAAATCATAAAGATAGAGCCTGTGCAAAGATTAATAAATAGTTTGTGGAGGTGATGAGCAAAGCTATGATCCAAATCGCGAAGTATTTCGAATTAATTAGAGTACGTAATACTTGGTTAAAAATAAAAGGGACGTTTTTTTTCATTTATTTTTGTACGTCATTTATTGCAAGAATGTCGTACTTATTTTACGTATTACGTGTTAACTCTAAAAACAATTTATTACATAACATAGATTCTAACATTCTGCCATTTCAATGGCATGGAAAATATAATAGAGGGTTATACATATACTATAATATTACAATAAATTTGTAATTGTTATTATATATAATAACAATTACAAATTTATTGGTAACTAGACGTGTTAGTGAAGCTGAAAATAAATTTGAACGTATGAATCACCGTCTAAATTCATCAGCAGTAACGCGAAGTTGTGATGTTTAACAAGTTCACTTTATTAGTAGCTGATTTTTTCTGCTAATTTCGATGTTGCCTTTGCCTAATCGTATTAGGCTTGAAGATCCCTGGATATCGACGTGTGTGTCTACATCAGTAGGGTGCGCTTGTTTTGATGCTATTAGATTTCATGCTCTTCCAAAAGCCATATGCTTCCGTATGGTGATATGGTCCCCTGTTTAGGCGATAACATTGTAGCAATTATTATCATTTGAATCGATTAATTTTTATTTTTGTGGAACTTTCTTTGACTGATGACTTCTTATCACGATTCCTGTCTGTGCCATAATACAGCTATGGCAAGGGCAACTTTTAAAAAGAAATTGCTTTAGAAATTAGAACCGATTATTTTTGTCTATAGAAAATATCTTCGGCTAGATCCTAAAAGATTAATGTAATGTATGATAGATTATTACAGTGTTTCGAACAAAATATTTGAAATGAATTAATAGCACCAACTATTATTAGTTAAATTTTAACAATAGCGAAACAAGTGTTGGCTGGAGGCTCAACATAAAATTAATAAGCAACAAAAAAGTAAACTTTATTCATTGCAGGACAGTCTTCCTCAAAAGAATTTTTTAATGAGTACGATAACAAAGAAATCATTAGTTGAAAGATGCTCTTACAACTTGTTCGAAATGGTTTTAATAATGGATATCTAAATTAACTCACTATTGGACGTGATATTCAATGTTCAAAATTTTACGTTTTAAAATAAACGATGGTTATAAATTTTTAGGTTCTCGTTTGGCTCTACTGTTTAATTGTTTCTTTAGCGGTGTCTGTAATTTATTACTTGGATGTGTAAACACTCCATGTGATTAATGGAATAGAAAATATTTTATCTTATTTGCTTTTATCTAGTTCAACTGTTTAAAGAGTAAATAAAAGGACGTATGGACGTTTTTTATTCGCTGTTTATTTAAAGTGACCACAAACCAAAATACTTTTACACTGTACAATTTTAATTCAAACTAGCTGATGTCCGCAACTTCGTTTGCATAGAACTAACGGAAACGAAACCCTATTTTTTTAAGCGGAACCCTAAATTAAAAGTAGCCTATGTTAGACCTTATAACATCAGCTATCTGCCAGTGAAAGTCCCGTGAGAATCGGTCCAGCCGTTTCAGAGATTTGTCGGAACAGACAGATAGCCAGACATTTTATTTATTTATTTATATTTAATATAATTACCGAATATACTTTCATATGCATTAAGTGAAAAGCTGTTAATTTGAAATTACAAACAGACACTTCAATTTTATTTATCTGTATAGATTTCATTTCCCGTGATTATTAAAATTCAGATCCATGGCGAAGTGGAGCTAATCAATAAATTGTTAATTAATAAAAAATATTTTATACTAGATGTTGTCCAACTTTGTGCGGGCAGCATTTAGCATAAATTAATCTTGCGGAAACAGTAAATTTTTCCGCGATAAAAAGTAGCCTATGTTCCCGTCATCTACTCCGTATCTTTGAAAAATTTCTTCATAATCGGTCCAGTAGTTTTAAAGCCTATTCAATGCAAACATACAAACTTTTCCTCTTTATAATATTAGTATGGATAGTATAGATAAGGGATGGCGAACCTATGGCATACGTGCCATCATTGGCACGCAACACAACAATATTTTGGGCACGTCATTATGTACTCCGTAAAAAGTGTGAAGTATGTATTATATGATATTGGACGTTATTTGTCATCGATTTTGCAACATTAGAAATAACAAAATGGTCCTATTTTCACAGTCTTTTAGGGTATAAAGTTTGAACAGATTTTACCTGTTAAATAGGAAAAAAGGTTGCTCGCTCGCGGTTGATATAAACAACATATTATAATATTATTTGGTACCAATATTCTGTTTTAGCCAGTTGATTTTCCGAAATTCACCGTTTTCAGTGCTTTAGTTTGAACAGATTTTAACTGAAAAACGGGAAAAGTTTTTGGTTGCTCGCTCCGCTCTGAGTGAGTGGATGTTTGACTTAAAAATGATAATATTATCATATTTACTGACTGACGTTCAGTTTTAGGTTGTTAATATAATTGTATTTTTCCGAAGTACGCAGACCGCAGTCTTTTAGAGTTTAAAGTTTAAACAGGTAAAACAGAAAAACAATTTTCTCGCTCGCGCTAACATATTAAATTAATTAGTATCGACATATAAAATCGTTTTATCACGTTTTAGGCTATTGATTTTTATGTATTTTTCCAAAGAATACGACTGTATTAATACTGAAAGACTTTTCAGATAATCTTTAAAGAGTAATTATATTTAACACATAAAATAAACAAAATTTTTGATAGTTGATAATCCGTCACTACTCACCGCTTAATGGGCGGCAAAATATTTAATTGGCCCGGAGCGCCAAATCTTGAAATGACTATGAATGAATGACATGTTTGTTTTTAGCGTTCCGTAGTACAAGAAACCCTTATAGTTTCGCTCTGTCCGTCCGTTTGTCTAACTAATTCCCTTCTAACTTCTGTAATTATAAATAATAATTGATGAAATTTGGTATTTTAGGGGTGGCTCTCCATGCGACATGTGAACTGGGGTTGAAAAATATTATTTCATTCTGCCATCATGTTGAATAGTTTAATTTTATTTTATTGACTTACCAACAGAACAGCATTTGGTACATTGTTGAAACTCATGAAAATAAACTTGTAAGTTTGGAAACTTACATGTTTCTTTTCATTGCATTTCATTTCATTCTGTCAATGCTGACAGATCATAGTAAAAACTCTTTAGGACAATAATTGTTTTGAGCGAAATCGGACAATAACTTTTTAGACAATTTAAATTGGTAATTACGAACCCTTCCTTACACATATCCTGACATTTTCTTGGCTAGGTTATTTATGACTTTTCAAGAAATATTTAAAGCCATGACAAAATTTTGTAAAAGAGATAACAGCACCAAAATAAACAACGACCCAAAACCACAACCTAAACAAGATTTACGCAATTCCCAACACGTGATCAGAAAACTCGAAATTTTCAACTGGCACATGGCAGGTCGCCAAATCCCGTCACCTGAATACGACACAACCAGGAAGAAGGAAATACAAAATATGAGCGAAGCTTATAGCCCCCATCGCTGTAATCTATGGTTCAATTAATTTGATATTGTGCCACTATTCGTTATGTTATTATTTCTTTAAAACAACACTTAGTTTAATTAATGGACGTTGTTATAATAAATCGGATTTATTTAAATTCTTTGAGATAGTGAAAATTTATAAATTTTTAACAGGTGATTTATCTTAATGATTTTACTGTTTTTTTTTCAGATCCAGTGATGTTTGAAAACTTTCTGTGCCATGCAATTAATGTTTTTCAATCGGATTTTTTTTTTACTTTTTTCTCTTTTCTACCTATTAGTGAGCGTGACTCACTTTACATCCAACATTCGTCTTATTCCTTATTTATTTAGATACTAGCTTTTACCCGCAGCTCCGCTCGCGTAAATACAGTATCACACGGGAACACTGTACTTTTTCGGGATAAAAAGTAACCTATGTTTTAATCCAGAGCCTAAACTAATACCATACCAAATTCCATTGAAATCCGTTCAGAAGTTTTTGCGTGAAACAGTAACAAACATCCATCCATCCATGCACACATACTTTCACATTTATAATATTAGTAGGAAAATCTACAAATTGGCACGAATTTAACACAAAATATTGCTCAATTTACATTCATTCAGCAGTACAAATTTTAGGCACTTTTTTACATGTTCATTAGCCTTAGCTATGACTCATAATTCACAATCACTAAACATTTTCATTTATCACCTTCGTGTATATAAAGCACACGGCCCGAGT
Source organism: Phengaris alcon alcon (assembly GCA_037179445.1). NCBI lineage: Eukaryota > Metazoa > Arthropoda > Insecta > Lepidoptera > Lycaenidae > Phengaris > Phengaris alcon. The sequence continues at coordinate 911,004 of JAYRCH010000003.1, read as the reverse complement.
CCCGACGTTGCGCCACGCAACGATTTTACATGACCACTGAAAATTTTTCATGGGATTCATAGTCCGGATTCCGGAGACATTGACAATAATAGTACTAGCTTGTGAATCATTAGCTAAACGTATGACAGAATAAATCCGCGCTGAAAGCGCTGCCCCGTTTTGTGGACATCTATTAATACATTGCCTGCGAAAACTTGGCTGCAAAAGCTATGAAGATGTCTCATCACGGAAAAAGCGAAAGAAAAGAAATGGTTTGTTGGTGTTTCACCTACAAAGTGCGATAAATTTCTGCCAATCTAATTAATAAAATATATCTAAAACCACTAGTCTGAAACTGCATTGTAAATAAAATAAACTACAATACAGAAACTTCATGCAGCATGTAGACTGTAGACTATAATGTTGAATTCACTTTGTAACTATTAAAGTTATGACCTTATACCCTATAGTCTATAATATAGACTATAGGGTATAGTCATAGTCATAGGGTATAGTATAGTCATATAGACAGTACAGACAAGTCAGGAAATAATATAGACTCTATATTATTTCCTGACTTGCCTGTACTGTCTTAACAGTTCAAAGTCTGAAAATAATAATATAGAGTATGGTCATAACTTAAGACCATCCTATTACTATTATAAATGTGAAAGTTTGTGAGTGAGTGAGTGATGGATGTATGGATTGGAGGGAGAGATGGATGGATGGATGTTTGTTAATCTTTCACGCAAAAACTACTGAACAGAGTTTGATTAAATTTAGTACGGTAGTAGTTTAAGCTCCGAATTAAAACAGGCTACGTTTTATCCCGAAAAAGTACAGTGTTCCCGTGGGATACCACATTTACGTGAGTAGCGTGCAAAAGCTAGTACTTTATATTTTCATACTTAACTCCGTTGGGCTCCACTCTCTAGCAGGGTTTAAAGTTTAAACACTTCTTTATTATTACTGTAACGAATGGATTAGACAGACCGTAGCGCGGAGGAGGCATCAGCCAGCACTTAAATCGCACTTCTCTATTTTGTTCTCAACGCGCGACAAAAAGTGGTACAAAACATAGGTCATCGAACTATCGTTTCTCAAGTCTGGCTGACGGCCAATGTACCGAAAACTGCATGCGTCTAGGACATGCAGACTTCAGGAAAATAATCCTTCTACCGGATAATGGATTGACTCTTAGGCTTTCACATAACACTCCATAATAATTCGAAAGTATTTTTGCCATTTTCCTCAGTACCGTCGCGTTGTTTTGTTTAGATATTGAAAAGAAGTTATGCTCTACTCCTATTTTTCTCATAATTCTGAAGAGTTATAAAGTATGCATTAAGTTAAAGTTTATTTTATAATAATATATTAAGTTCAGGTTTGATAACAAACTTTAACTTAACATATACTTATAAAAGTATTTTATTTAAGATAAAGTTAAATAAAAATATCAAGTTGATAAGTTGCCAGTAGCCACCAAAGATTATTGTATTAGCAGTCCAAATTAAACATAAGAAAGTAGGAAAGAATCCAATCAGAAAAAGTGTGAATTGATTACTTCGTGCATTAAAAGTGAAATAAATCCCTTGCAAAAATATTTTACTTTTAACAGGCTGATAACTGATTAGTAAACGTTTGATTAAATAATAAACACAAGTAAATAGTAAATACTTTACCTATAATGCGCACTTTGGCCAATCCAATAGAGTTTAAATATGAAACATAACATTATATGAAAACATAGAGTGGTTTAAATAACTTCAGATTTTTAAAATTTTTACAATGTTTCTAAGCACTTGATACAATAATTATTGTCTTAAAATTAAAATATAAATCACTTTGCACCTTAATTTTTTCGCTGGATCCTACCGCGCGTCTTACTTCTAAGTATCGAACGCTGAATGCCTGTCAATTGTCAAGGCGGGAAACGACATTAGTTGACAAAAATGGTAACATTACATACATTCATACATAAATAATAGATGAATCAGTCTGTTTGTTTGTTCCAATTGTTGATACAATTTTAAATTATAACAGCTTTATGAATTGTATATCTCGAAGGACCAAAAATCTTTGCTTGTCAAAATATGTATTAGGTCAGTCTAATTTATGAAAATTGAACTACTGAGCATACAATGTGATTCAAGTCGAAATCCATTGAATGAGGCTCTTTACTACTTACCTGTGCAATAATATTATCTTCCTGTACCATGTTCTTCTGAGACTCGGAAGATACGTCTTTACCAGTTTTTTGACGAATATCAATACGGCGATTTTTTATATTGTACTTGTATTATTACAAGAGGGTTATAAAAACTACTTTTTCTACGACATCTGCCAATAGCTACGTTTTCGTTATATGAAATCCGTGTCACGTTGCAGTTGAAAGTCTATAGAAGGATCCAGCAGCTAAGACTAGTTCATCGATTAATATGCACGATATGGTCCCACATCCAAATCAGACAGTGCGATAGCGTCAGAATTAATTAGAGCTAAAATCAGGTCACTAGATAAATATTAAAACAGTATGACACAAGTGGTCAATTAAGCTATTTTCCCTAGATGCTTTCACTTATTAGTAGCAATCCGTGAGTTGCTCAGTTACTATACGCATTTTATTCACAATACTTAATAGCTGAACACCGTGACAGAGCCAACGAATGTGCTAACAGAAAAAATCACGGCCATAGTGAGATAAATTTAATATGAAACATGTTGGTTTACTGTATAACTCATAATAAACTCATACTCAATAATACTCAATTGTAAGTACAGTAGATACCAGTGGCGAAGGGTCTAAAGAACTCCATTCTTATCGGCTTCCCTTTCAGATTACCTAATGGAGACCTCCAGTCAAAACTAGTATATGGAAAACAATAATATCATAAACAAGTCAGGTCGGACAAGCGATGGCGCGATGTAGAGACTCAAGCGACATTTATGCGCTGCACGTTGCAACTTTGACACCAATATTAGAGTTGCAGATCTCTTTATAAGCCGACATATTTGGAGTTATGGTGGGAGATTTTAGGAACATTATCTCGTTAGAAATAAAGTTGAAATTCAAACTTATATGCCGAAATATTCGGAGTTATGGGAGATCATATGAACTTTATTTTGTTAACAATAAAGTTGAAATTCAAACTTGTTTTTAATAGCCGTATGGCCAACTAGAGAACAATATTATTGATATGATTTGTCCGATGACAGTTCGAAGTAATTAAGGGCTATTTTTCTGTGACATTAACCCGCAATTTTCTAGCTTTCAACAATGAGGAGCCGTTATTAGATAATATCAAGTGCATCATGAGACGAATGAATTTTGAAAAATACCTCGGCGGTACCTTAGCCGCGCGTCCTTGGCTGTATAATCACGTTAATAATAATTATTGTTCAACTATTAGTTTTGAAATTATATTGTGCAGTGAGAAGTGATAAATATAATTCGTCTTAAAGTTTAACTAATACGTGTTATGTACATTTATGTGAATATTGAATGTGGGACTACTTAGTACTTGTGTTGTGTTTATTGTTGGTGATAAATCGTTTGAATAAATTTACTTTTACGGTAAGCGGAAAGTTGGATATGTACCTACTATCAATTGTAATTTGTAGTTATCATATTAAAGACGATCATAATATTATATATTATTATTTAATAGGCGGTAGTACCGTGGAAGTATTTTAATATTATGATTATATTACAATAGTAAATCAATACACAGAAAAACGTTTTATTGTTAAGCACCTATTTTGTATTTTGAAATATACCTAATTGTAGGTATTCTTATAGTTAACTAAGTATTTACGCTCTCTCTCAGACACGACACAACTCTACATGCTTGTAATGATCTTGACCATCACACGTAATATGGTGCTAAATTTCCTTTCAATAAAACATGCACAACTCACATCTATCGACTAGGGCTTCCCTCTGAAGTAAAACCACCCTTCGCCACTGGTAGATACTATAGTGCATCAAGACTATATAGGCATAAAGGATATAAGGCTAAACAGATTAGTCTGGTAGTAATGTTTATATTATTTAGTCTGTGATAGCAACCAGGCTAGTTAACTACTCAATTTCTGGTCTAATTGCATTAAAAACTCAACTATCTACATATTAAAAAAAAAATCTAGGTTGTAATGTTAGGTAGGCAGGCAGACAGGCATGTGCCTTCTGTGGATCAGTATAGATTCCAATTTCCAAGTATTGCAGAGTTAGTATTATATTTTATTTAGTAAAAACTTTATACAATTTGAGGGAATTTTTTGCAATATGTGTTATTAAAAATGCCATAACTGTACTAAGTGTTGGGTCAAGATGTTAAACAACTGTCTTATAATATGGGTTGGATATTTTCGACGAATTGAGTTATTACAGGCAGGTACCATATAGGTATAGAATACAGGAAAACATTTCTAGAAGACTATTCCTTAAATAAATATTTTATGTAACTAGATGTTGTCCATGCACAAAAAGAAATCCCACGTTTTACGTACGCGTATTTTGCCGCGATAAAAAGTAGCCTATGTGTAAATCCAAAGCCTAAACGACTACAATACTAATTTTTATTTAAACTAGTTAAGCTCTTTGGGCATGAATGGCAGTCAAACAAACCCACATACATACAGTATCCCAAAGAAACACTGTACTTACTTTTATAGTATAAAAAGTAGTAGCTAAACTACTAGCATACTAAATTTCATCAAAATACCTTCAATAATTTTTGTGCTAAAGATTCACAACTCACAAACCCATCCATACATACTCACAAACTTTCACAAATTTTTATAAAAAAAAATCATTCTAATAAGTATTTCTATTAACAAAATAGAATCATCAGAACATCATAATAACATAGTATCCATGTTTTCCTTCATAACCACAATAGCACTACCAACAAGAGAAACGTGGACTTTGTTACATCACACATGTTGACTCAACTAAAGATATGATAAAATGCAGTTATGTTAATGATGTTGAGGTATTCCAAGGTCAGGAATATATTGCAGGTTCTGCGAAGATGTAGAGCAGATTATATGTATGTATATTATCTTACTTTGGGGCTTTTGATGTTTATAATTGCCGACTTATCTACCTTTTGTATAGTAGTAAGAGGAACTATAAGGCTATAATAATAATATAATAAATAAGAATAATTCATTTAATATTTTCAGTTTAAACTTCATAAAGGTTATGTAAAAAAAATATGTAAATGTTGTGACATATTACTAACATCATCATGAAACAAGATTGTATCTATCAACCGCACAGTAGTGTGTGTTAATAATCTGAGGTGGTATGTGTTGTTGTTATTTTCATTAAAGTTAATATATTTCTACTCATTATTTTAAAACATATTAGCTTTCGCCACATCTTCCTCCACATGTCAACTTTAACTGTGGCAAATTTCACACTCAACTGTACTCACAATTCTAGTAAAACTGTACCTAACTTTTTTGCTTCACATATTAATATATATAATTATACATTATATATATATGAGATAAAATATTATACTAATCATGTTTTAACAGAATTGTTTTGAATAGATTGTGCAAAAAAAATTACTTGGTTGCAAGGCAAATTTAAATTTATTTGTCATAAAAATAAATTAAGCTGTTTGCCTCTCAGCAGCAAATATAGGTAGCCTATATACTAACATTTTTTCAACTCTTATGTAATAAAACATACCAGAGAAATTTTGGCATTAAATACCTTTTGGCTGCCTAAATAGGCTAGAAAATTATTTATGAATATAAACCTTCATATATAAATTAAATTTTTTGAACTGTATTATGTTGAGAAACACACATCATAAATATATTATAATAAATAACTTGAAATTGATGATCCACATTTTAAGTTATTAAAATATATGTATTAGTGAATTAAAATTCTATAGAGACCAAAAATTAAGTTTAATTAATGTGCTGCATATTGTTTTTACATTAGTGCCCTGTAGGCTCTAGGTACAAGAGTGAAAATAGTCCAGCGTCAAATATAATCTCAGAAACTCAGTAGTTATTAACTATAAGAACCATATAACAACCGTTAAATAGGCTTTAACTTTAAATTAACAGAAACATCTACAGAATAAGAAAATTAGAAGAAGCGAACTTAACAATAGAATATTTATCTGGAAAACATCTTTATACAACTAGGCCTTAAAATATTCCTAACATTGTGGTCATTGAACATATTGTTTAGGAATAGAAGAGGGTGTACAACATAAAAACAAAGCACTTACCTTGAACGTACTACGTGAAATATTCCGTCGAGATATATGAAGTTATCACATAAATGTACATTATTCTATTCACCAACTTAGATAATTATAAATTTTATCAGTTCTATGCAAATTTATTTGACAAACACGGCGTAATTAACTAATGAGTGAAACACTTTAATAATTGCAGACTTATCACGCACATTGGACTACAAAACAACTTTTGAATGCAGACAGCAGAATGATAGGTAGGTAGTTTCAATAATGATTAAACTTGCTTAGTTCACTGATTGCTGATTTGAGCAGACTTTCGTAGATATCAAATTGATTGATCCAGGAGCAATGTTGCCAGTAGAAAATAATACTTTGTGATAATTGACATTTGTGTCGACACTCATGTGTTCGATTTTCAACTATATTGTACAAACGCAGAGTTCTATTTTCAATGCTCAGAATTATCTACGGCCTTCCGAATTACGGTGCATATAGTCCCAGCCTAAAGCTAGGACAATATTACCGGAATCTCTCCGACCGGGTAAAATTCTGAGCATTGAAAATAGAACTTTAGACACATAAAATAGAGTTGAAAATCGAAAACACGAATGTTGAGTCAAATGTCAATGTCAAATGTGACAGTTGTCAAATCGTGTATCCGATACTTTTTTAGATCAATGGTCCGATGCCTGGTGCCTGAAAATCCGGCACCGGTACTAATAGCCGTCATCAGTATCAATAATGCATCATATAAAATTATTGCCTTCAATCCCACGATATTGGATTTGCAGGCTGGATGCTTTACTTCCTCCAAGATTGCATCTATACAGGTGACCTGAAATTCGATACATTCCTTTGAAAGACAGCAAGTAGACCTCATTTACAGTAATATTTTTCATGGCATCCCCTATCCGAAAGTTGATATTTACAAAGTTATTGAAATTTCAAAATTTTTTTCTTTATTTTCGACTTTTTGACTTTGACATGACGTATTTTTAAAAATGTTTGTCTTTTTAGTGATTATTTTATGTATTTTAACCGTCAATAAGTCAAATATTATTTTTAAGGAATAAATAGGGTCAAACTAAGCGAAAATTTTTCATTAAGAGACATGAAACAGAATTTTCTTTTAAGAAAAATGCACATTTTTCTTAAAAACAGGTGATTTTCTTTAAAAAGTTGTATGATACAATGCGTACAAATACCTTAAATAACTTTCTTACCTCATAAGCTTCCAAAAAAGGTACAAATATGTACATAAAAATATGAACATGTAATAAACAAAGACAAAACAATCATCAGGTAACGTTATCTCAAGAATTACTCTACCTGAGGCGACCTTTTTTTTCAATTGTTTCCTTTGTTCAAACTTCGGGATGTTTCGGCTGCTTTTGAGTACGATGAATACGCTGACATCTTGTTTTGTTACGGACTTTGTAATGATAATGCTGCTGCTGCACGAAGAACATACGTTGAACGTTTTCCGAATCGACGAGTGCCAAACGTTAGAGTGTTTTCAACAACATTTCGACGAATTCGGGAAAGCGGCCTTGTTGATGGAAGACGTGGCGATTCAGGCAGACCTCGTTTGTATGCTCCAGAAGAAGAAGAAGAAATTTTAACACTTTTTCAAAATGATCCTTCTATTTCTACAAGAGCGGCAGCTAGAAGACTTGGATTGAGTCAATGGAAGGTGTGGTTTACAGTACACACAGCGCGTCTACATCCATTTCACTACACACCTGTCCAAGCGTTGGAAGAGGGAGACCCGGTTAGAAGAATGGAATTCTGCCGTTTTATAATAAATGCAGACATGGAGGATCGCCATTTCTTCTCAAGAATATTGTGGACGGATGAATCGAAATTTGACCGTGACGGGATAAACAATTTCCACAACACACATTACTGGGCACCAAAAGGAGAAAACCCCAGGATGAAAAAAGAAAGGGCCCATCAAACCAGATTCAGTCTAAATGTCTGGATGGGTATAATTAATAATAATTTAGTTGGACCTCATTTTTTGCCTCAAAATTTAAATGGTGAAATGTACGAACACATCCTAAGAGAGGAGATTACTGGTTTAATGGAAGATGTGCCAATAGCAACTCGTCGTAATATGATTTTCCAGCATGATGGTTGCCCGGCCCACTTCCGCCTCGGCGTACGCCAGTGGCTAGACCAAACTTACCCACATCGCTGGATAGGTCGAGGCGGGCCAATTCCTTGGCCAGCACGGTGTCCCGATTTGACCCTGTGTGATTTTTATCTTTGGGGTCATATGAAGGCTTTGGTGTATACTACACCCATAACTACTGTAGAGGAGCTCAGAAGCCGCATAAGAAATGCAGCAGAAGAAATCAAAACTAGTCTTACTACCAGAATAATCAAAACAGAGGTACGGAGAAGACTACGGGCCTGTATCAGAAACAGAGGTTTACATTTTGAACAAGACCTAAAGTAGAATATTTATTATTAAATTTACTTAAACATTGATGTTTTTGAAACACAATAAACGTAATTAAATTCAAGTTTTTCCTTTTATTTTAACCTTATCGCAAATAAATCGATTTAGACATTATTTCATTTTACTTCTAATATGTTTACTACAACGTCATATTTTTATGTAGACATTTGTACCTTTTTGGGAAGCTAATGAGATAAGGAAGTTATTTAGAATATTTGTACGCATTGTATCATACATTTTTTTAAGAAAATCACCTGTTCAGAAAATTCTGTTTCATGTCTCATAATGAAAAATTCTCGCTTAGTTTGTCCCTATTTATTCCTTAAAAATAATATATGACTCATTGACGGTTAAAATACATAAAATAATCACTAAAAAGACAAACATTTTTAAAAATACGTCATGTCAAAGTCAAAAAGTCGAAAATAAAGAAAATTTTTTTGAAATTTTAATAACTTTGTAAATATCAACTTTCGGATAGGGGATGCCATGAAAAATATTACTGTTTAAAATGAGGTCTACTTTCTGTCTTTCAAAGGAATGTATCGAATTGCAGGTCATCTGTTAATTGAATTAAGCGCTATTGAACTTTCTGAGCAAAATTTAGTTCTTCTATGTGTATATAGACCACCACAGTTAACAAACCTTAATGATTTTTATAACAATCTGGATACTGTTTTGAAAAAAATATGTGTCAAAACCAAAAAAATAGTAATTTGTGGAGATTTTAATATTGATATTTTAAAAGATAATAGGCAAACTAAAGACTTCAAAAATATCCTTACAGGGTATGATCTTAATTTACAATTTAATGAAGTGACTAGACATGCTGGTAATACTTGTCTCGACAATTTCGCTCATAACTTTACACAAGGCTGTCATAGTAAAATAAAGGATTTCGGACTGTCAGATCATAATGCACAAATTATGATTATAAAAACGAATAAAACTTCCATAGTTCAAACATGGCACACAATTCACAGAGATATCTGTAAAGAAAATCTAAAAATTTTTAAAAAACACATACAGAATATATCATTTTATGACGTCTACGATACAGAAGATCCTGACAAATCATATGCTAACTTCATAGACACTTTCAAATTATTACACAATTTATGTTTTCCCTTTAAAAAAATTACTAAAAAATCAACAAATAAAATAAACTGGATCTCTAAAGGTATACGTATCTGTTATAAGAAAAAACGTCGTTTACTATGGCAACAGAGATTAAAACCAACAAAAGAAAATAAGGAATCATTTATTAATTATTCACGTAAATTGAAGAAAATTATTAAATTAACACAAAAAGCACAAAACATTTACAAAATTAACCAATCAAAAAATAAACCTAGAACAATTTGGCAAATAATAAATAATAATAAGAACAATTATGAACATGTCTCTAGTTTAAAATATAAAAACTCAATTATAACCGAACCTCAAGAGCTAGCGGAAACCTTTAATAATTTCTTCATAGATCAAGTAGGGACTGTATCAAAAGATGACGCTGCTGCTGATGCTATGAAGAAAAATCCACAATCCATCTTTGTTCGACCGGTGATTCCTCAAGACGTCATAAATGTTATTAAAAAATTAAAGAATAAAAAAAGTTATGGACATGACGGCATATCCACAAAGGTAATAAAATATGTGAGTAGTTATGTGGCTTCTCCCATGGCACATATAATCAATGCATGTATATCTACTGGGAAATTTCCGGATAAACTTAAAGTAGTAAGAGTAATACCTATACATAAGAAAAACGCTAAATATGAGATCACCAACTATAGACCCATTTCGTTAATCTCGATTTTCTCAAAAATAATTGAAAAGGTTATCTATAACTCTATATACGACTTTTTAAGTAAATTTAACATTCTTTGTACTAAGCAAAAGCGATTTAGAAAAAACACTAACATTAATATGGCTATATATGACTTTGTGCATCTAATACTGCCGGCAGTTGACAATAAAATTCCAATCTGTGCATTATTTACTGACCTATCCAAAGCTTTTGATTATGTTGATCATGACATACTTCTTAGAAAACTAGAAGCCTATGGCATACGAGGTAATGCTCTTAGTTTAATAAAAACTTACCTACAAGGACGCCAACAATTTACAGAAACTTCAAGAGTATGTTTTAAAACAAAAAAGGAAAAAAAATTCGCATCTTCGTTTAGAACTGTTAGATTTGGTGTACCACAAGGCAGTGTACTCGGTCCATTATTATTCTTATTGTATATAAACGATTTACCGACTCATATACTTTATCCAATTGTTCTTTTTGCAGATGACAGCACTCTAATAATAAAATGTACCAATAAAAATAGATATGAAATTGACATTAATAATGCACTCAAAGATTTCATTAATTGGCTAAAGAAAAACAATTTAATTATCAATCTAGATAAAACTAAGGTCATGCACTTTTACCAAAGAATACTAGACAAAGACATGAATGTAAGCTATAAAGGACAATCTGTTGACAAAGTAAATACTGCAGAATATTTTGGGAATAATATTTGATAGTCAGCTGAAATGGAAAGCTCACTCTGACGAAGTCTGTAAAAAAACTCAGCTCCGCTGCCTACGCATTATATAGTTTAGCTATGAAGGTTAATATTGATACGGTACTGACAGCATACCACAGTTTAGTTGTTTCAATATTAAGGTATGGCGTAATATTCTGGGGCAACTGTAGTGAGAGCGAAAATATATTTAAAGCACAAAAACGTTGCATAAGATGTATTGCTAATATGAAAGCTACCGACAGCTGCATGCCTCTATTTAAAAAATATAAACTCTTAACTTTCCCTTGTCTGTATATTCTGGAAGTAGCTATTTTTGTGAAAACAAACATCCACTTATTCCCGACCTTAAAAGAAACCAGAATTAGGAGCACAAAACTACGATCCAATTACGAAGATAAATTGTGCACAACTGGATACAAAACTGCTTTGTTAAAAAAAAGCATTATCTGTATGGCTCCTCACATTTATAATCATATACCAAAAGTTATTAAGGAACAAGCTGTAAACAAATTTAAAAGGAACCTCAAAGAAATGCTTATTGAAAAGTGCTATTATTCTGTATCCGAATTTCTAAATGACAAGACGTTAAATAATTAGTTGATAGTACTAGATGTGACTTTTACTTCAATTTTAGACAAGGATATTGATTATGAATTATTTAGGTACTAGATATGTTAATTTAAATCGCATGTTTTTCTTCTACACATATACTATCTAATGTTAACATAATATGATTTATGGTCTGAAGTTTTAAATAATATGTAATAGCTTAAACAATTTGACAACGATAAAATTTTGCATGCCGTAAAGGCAGAATGCATAAGGCTCTGAAAAATACTGTAACATCTTACTATTGTACCTGCATTCTAAGCAAATAAACGATCTATCTATCTATCTACCTGTATAACACACGGTAGTGTGATATTATTCCGAGATAGTTTTCGCTGTTGTTATTTATATTAATTGTATGTATTTAGTAGTGTAGGTAATACCCATTAATATAAAAAATATTAGCTTTATATAAAAAAATAATAAAAAATATTTTTTTTTTAAATATAAGCTATTAAATCAAATTTAATTGTGCCAAATATCATACTCCTTCCTTCAGATAATTCTCGTAAAACTGTACTGAAAGTTTTGCTTCCTATTTAATATGGTTTTTTTAGGCTCAATGCTATTTAACTTAACAATGAGTAGGAAAGTACTGCTCGCTGAATTTAATTATCCTTTAAAATGAAATGCATTTTGTTATCATGTTTTTTAGAGGTATAGAACTTGGAAATGGAATAAAACAAAGATGATTTTTTTAAATTGAAATGAAATTAACTTTATTCGAAAGATACTCTTCTGGCATTATAATTTAAATATGACTTCTGGCATATGACCGCCACTGACTTTTTCCAACATTTGTGGACGTATATCGGCAATAACGCGGCGAATGTTGCTCTCCAAGTGGTCAATCGTTTCGAGCTTTGATTGAGCATTCGATCGGCGTATATTAGCGACATCACATATACCCACAGAAAATAGTCAAGCGGCGTTAAATTGCACGATCTTGGAGGCCAATTCACGGGCCCGAAACGTGAAACTATGCGGGTACCAAACGTTTCCTTGAATAAATCAATTGTGGCACGAGCTGTGTGACATGTTGCGCCGTCTTGTTGAAACCACAGCTCCTGCAAATCATGGTTATTCAATTGATGAACGAAAAAGTCCGTAATCATGGCTCTATAGCGGTCACCATTAACTATAACGTTCTGGCCAGATAGCCGGGCACCGTTAATCAAATAGTTAACTTCGTTAACCGTTAATCCGCTACAAAAAAAGTTAGCTTCGTTAAACGTTAAAGCGTTACATTTCGGAAGAATTAACGCAAGTTAACGTTAATCGTTAATCCGTTAATATGTGTAAAATAGCATCTTTATATCGTTGCGTTAGTGAACTTATAAAACCTGTTGGTTTAGGTTTTAATTCATTCATCAATTATCAACACGCAAATGATCACTGAGAGTAATTTATAACAACAACAAACAAACAAACGAAGCACTCGTCACTCTAAGCACCGGCGCTAAGTAATGAAATGATCAAACGAAACAAATCTCTTCGCAGTTTTCTTTCTCACTCGCACGCGTCAGCAAAATATATCTAGTTTTGTTTTTGTTTCACTCGGTGCTACGCTCCGCCCGGCACTTGTAGGTGCCGTGCGGTAACTATTAGGCATTGGATTAACGATTAACGGACTTCTGCATATTAACGGAAGTTAACGTGTCCATTAACATTTTTAAAAGTTAACTTAAAAGTTAATCCGTTAATCAAAATGTTAACTTCGTTAATTAACGATAAACGGATTAACGAGTTAATGCCTAGCTATGCTGGCCAGCATAGTTTTTAAACAAGTACGGACCAATTATTCCACCAGCCAGCATAAAGCACACCAAACAGTAAGTTTTTCTGGATGTAACGGTGTCCCAACATACACTTGAGGATTATCATCAATCCAAATACGGCAGTTTTGTTTATTGACGTATCCATTCAACCGAAAGTGAGCTTCATTGCTAAACAAAATTCGCTTATGAAAATTGGGATCAACGGCAATCATGTTTTGGGCCCATTCACCGAATCTACGCCTTGCTAGGTGATTGTGTGGCTTCAATTCTTGCACGAGCAACTTGCATGATTTTGTAAGCACACAAACCAAGACATATCTAATTCCTGTGCACGATAGCGGATAGACTGATTCGGGTCTTCCTGTACGCTACGCTCTACAGCAGCAATAGATTCTTCTGTACGCACTGTACGACGTCTCTGTGGATGCGTATTATCATTTAGAGTAAACGTGCCGCGAAAACGTTCCATAGTTAATCAAATTAATTGCTCTGGTGGACGATTATGTTGACCGTGAAATGGACGTAGTGTGCAATACGTATTTCGAACAGAACCATGATTTTCAAAATAAATTTGCACAATTTGGAAGCGTTGTTCAGGCGTCAGTCTATTCCATAGATGATAAGTAATACTACTGAAGGTCTATTCATCTTGAAATGTCAAACCAAACTAAACATAAATCACTTGACAGCTGACAAAATGGCCGCCAGTTAAAAAAGTGTTGCCAGATTAAAGTTCCATGCCTCTAAAACCAATAAGTATTTAAAAAATAAAACACGCTCTTTAAAAGATATAATTGTATATTGCAAGTCAATATTACTACTTATAAATTAAACAAAATTATAATTTAAATTCATAATAACGTAGTTACAAGCAGGAGAGTCGGGCAGAAAAAATAAAATTTACCTATTACATTTCATAAAAACATGACATTATATAACTATGTCGTATCAACTATTTTTGCAGTTAGAACTTTGAATGATATGGAAGGTTGCATTGCGCATTTTAAGGCAAGTATAGAATTATATACCATTGTAATGCTACCCAAATAATGTATTGTCGTAGAAAAACACATGACATAAATATTTAAGGTGAGTTACTAATTAATGAACATAGTAACATAATATATGTCTAAAATACTGACACCTTCATTTTATGAAACAACAATATTGGAATATGAGTAGTTGGTGTACATAACTACATAGGTAATCACAAAAATGTATGTCGCTTAACTTCAAACTCAGATAAATCCAATTTTTTAAATTTTCAAGATTTTGGTAGCAAAATAAGGGATAAAAAAATCCAGATAATTTCATCAAATATGTTTAAAACCGCATGGGTCTTGAGAAAAAAGCCGTTAACATCATAATATTTTATCAAAGTGCGATAGATCCATTAAACATTAAATTTCCAGCGTAGTTAAATCCATCCGAGCCAATCAGCGTATTGCATTTGTTCAAAATGGCCGTCAGTTGACACAATCATATTTTTCCAAATCTAGGTAAATGCAGATCTATTATATCAAAACTCTGTAAATCCACAGTGAGTTTTTTCAAACATAGATAAATTTCATTCTATTATGTCAAATGAAGATAAATCCAATATAAATATGAGGTTTTTGAGAGAATGGACAGTTTTATTGCTGAATTTTCTAAACATCATCCTTTTTTTTTCAATAATGTTACCATAATACAAAAATACAATTAAGCCATCAAATAATAATTTTAATAATTTCTTTCAAATATGTCTAAACTATGTACAATGGATTTAACCGAGTTTGAAGATAAGCGACAGAATTCCTGGTACGAAGTTGATTGTGTAATTTTCAAATTGTAGTGACAATAAAATTTGAACGAAACTAAAAATATTACAGTTAGGGCCTGTTTCACAATCGCCTACTAAGTGACGAATATCTTATCCGGAAGATTTGTCGCTGCTTACTTTAGGCTGGGACTATATGATCCGGAATCCGGGGACCCCGGGAAAATTCAGAGCACTGAAAATAGAACTCTTGAGCTAATACTATAGAGTTAAAAACCGAACATACGAGTGTAGAGTCAAATGTCAATGTTATATATGACAGCTCGACTATCGACACTTCGATTTTCAACGAAAGCTCTAGAGTTCTATTTTAAGTGCTCTGAATTATTTCTGGCGTTCCGGATTCCGGAGCATATAGCCCAGCCTTATACTGAGCGACAGTGTATTGATCAATAAGTGACAAATGTCTTATTAATCGCCTAATAAGACATTTGTCACTTATTAGACGATTGTGAAACATGCCCTTATAAAAATTTATAATGAATACTTTTCTAATTTGTGTATTTGAACATGGTATTTGTTACTTATCCGCGAATCGAATCCGGTGTCGCTACACACCCACGGATTTGGTCCGGCAGACCGAATTGAAAACCCGACACTCGTGTGTTCGATTTTCAGCTCTATTAACAGCAGTAACACTGACATCGTTTTCCGACCCAATCGCCCGACTACTCTACATACGTACGGATTTGGTACGGAGCGAACCATATCCGATGCGGACAGCGGCGGACTTAATTAATAATAATTATGTTTCATACGGTCGGATTTGGTACGGAGCGGACCAAATCCGTGGTACGCTCCGTACCGAATCCGTACGTGTGTCAGCACTTTAAGGTTCGACAAAACATACTTTTAACATTTTTTTTAAAAATAGTGATTCAGAAAACCAATAATGTCGCTGCAGAATTTGTTAATAACGAGACGTTAAGAGAAAAAAATATGTATTTTTATTGTAGTAATACCATGTCATGTTAAGAAAATTGGGAATAAAACGACATGTAGAGTCCGTGTCTAAAAATCTACAGAAACAAATACAGTTTTAATAATAAAAACATTCTTTCATTATAAACTTTACATAGTACTTTTATTATGAAAACATGTTGTGTTTACAACATTATGATTGTAGACTTCACGATTAACCTAGCAGTTCCTCGGCAAATATCACACGATTGGTCCTCAGTCGATCACGCGTCTTGTGTGTGGGCAAACTCGCACGCCCAGTGTATGTTGCCGCAACTACTGATCAGTGCCCATACGTACGGAGTAAAGAATTCCTCTGGCTTATCCTCTTCCACGTAACGAAATTTCAGGTCGGGAAATTTCTATAAAAGAAGATTATTTGTATAAACATTATACCTGCCAGAGGAGTCATATATGATTGTAATAAACTAAAAAGAAAGTTAAAAAGTTAAATATCGCTAAAGTAACTATGTTCATACTTATTTTCTACACCACATTTATAAGGAAATAATGATTAATTCTCATTACGTAGATATTAAACGATCACATAATATTAAAATGACGTCACAGGTTTTATATGACAGCATGAAGTCATTACTAATTTATCATCAAACTGCCGGATTTCCAAGTGAATGATAAAAAAGTCTTACCTTAAGCCTATCACTGGACCACTGTTCTGCTCCCTTCTTGATAACCCCCAGAACCTCCGTCACTCCCAAATCGCCACCCGCGCCTTCTTGCACCCTCTGTAGACGCGTCGAAAAGTAACCAATCACCTAATAAAGTAAAAAAAAGTTTCAGACACTAATTCAAACGAGGCAGAAATATGTCGCACATTTTGTTCGAGAATACGCTATTTCGTATGATAAATAAATATCGCTTAGAAAAATATATATTTAGTTTCCTTGCGTTAAAATGCTGAAAACGTTTTAAAACACGCATTTTAAACATTGTAAATTGTTTGAGAGCATTGGAGCAATACATTTAAAATTACCAGTGGAAAAAATATATATATTAAATTTTATTTCTGGTTAGTCTAGTTACCATCTCGATGTTCTGGGCAATGAGCGGCTGCGGGTGCTGCTGGAACAGCTGGCGCTTGTGCAGCAGCGCGTACACCAGGTTGAGGTTGTTCTGCAGCTGGTGCGTCAGGCACGAGTTGATTATCTCCAACAGCATGCGCAGCACTTCGTCTAGTACTTCTATGTGTTCCATCTGGAAGCAGTTATCAAGTTGTTAATAATAAGTTTTGCGAAAACATTTCGACGTTCGGTACGGTACATACAGAGCTCTTGTTAAATGTTGCTATACTAAAGTCTAAGAGTAGTTTAAATACAATTAGTACAGTTTTAAGAGCTATAATTAACTCCGTTTAATGTTGCTAGTCTTATAAAGTCTGAAAGTAGTTCAAATATAATTAAGAGCTATGTAATTCATTTATTTATTTAGAGCCGGATGCTAAGTCCTTTGGAGCTATAAGTAACTCCGCTGAATGTTGCTGTACTAGATTCTGAAACTAGTTAATATAAATACAATTAGTACATTTTTATGAGTTATATTTAACTCAGTTTTTATATGATTTTATAAACAGATAAAGTCCCTTACAATTTCTTCTATTTTTTCTTCTGTGTGATGTGGTAATTCCTCATCTTCAATATCACCTCCTAGAACAATTATTTTACAATGAATATCAGACTAGTGTTAATAATATTTTAGGTTACATTATTTTGTTACCTACCTTCAATTTCATTATACAGCCTAGTTCTTCTTTTCGTTAGAGTTTCATATAGCGATATTAACCTTTGTGCTACGTAGGGGTGTAAATTCCTAAATTCACCTGTAATACGCAAAAAGGATCTATTAGTTTTTGCATGTTTAATCGCTGTACTTATAAGAATCTCTTCATCCCTAAAGGGCCGCACTTGGCGTAACTACGCGACGCAACACGACCAAATATTCTCGCTCTCCATTGCGGTATTACTAGTAGGGACGTGTCGCGTCGCGTCGCTCCGCCGCCTAATGTGGTCCTACCTCTGGTCGTTTGCCACCATCATCTTAGCTTCTGTCTTGCTATTAAAATTTGTTACAGACAGAAAAATATTATTTCCTCCCCTCATTCCTCCCTGAACAATTTTCGCTTCCGTTTATGGATGAAATTTCGAGTCACGGAGGTTGGTGGCAAAAAACTATTTTACCACCATCTATAAACAAAAAAAAAACTCACAGCTCATATTGGCTATGGCGGCGAGGCAGTTGGTGTGGAGATACTTGTCGCGCACGCGCACCATGTTATACTGCAGCGCGCGCACCACCACCAACACTGTTAGGCCGCCGACAGAGATCTCGGATAGCGACCGCTCGGTGTACCACGACAGGTTCTTCAGCATCTGAGAGAACAACGTAATAATACAGACAATAGTCTACTTTCCATGGTGGCCTAAAACACGACCCGCCATAGTGTGACGTCATTACGTCAGTAGCAATACGCTGTAGTAGTCCTTTAAACTGAAATAAATAATTTATGATTTATCTGTTTAAATACATTATTTATCTGTCATACTGAAACATAATTTTATTCCTCGTTTTACAGACCCCATTATTTTATATTGACCCAGAGTCGACAGAAATGAAATGGTTGCTAATGTGTTCACCTTAAATCATATTATAATCTACACTAACAAATACATCTTACACCTACTATGATTTTTGATTTTATTCTTGCTTATAACTTTTGTACCCGGCGTATATCAGGAATGCCCCTTTGGTGACATCAAACATGATTAAAAGTTAAACAATCATAGATTATAAACTTACAATAGAGTGTTGCCAGTATATAAAATCATTGACTTACAATGGAGTGCACGTTCTTGATGAGCGCATCGTCCTCAGTCAATATGAGCAGCACTATGAGCGACATGTAGATGTGATGCGACGTGTTGTCCGGCGAGTTGTACAGCACCTTCAGTATCGGCACTATCTGGATTATATTGATTTAATTATACAAATAGTTCCTTCACTGTGAAGTAAACCTATTAAGGCAAGATTGTTTTATCCCATCTACCTTTTTACTAGCGTCAATTAAGTATTAGGTCATTTGTCCATATTTTGGTCCATATGAAATTGGCGTTTTGGCGTACTGGCCACTTTGATCTCAAATATATCTTCTTTGGCTAGGAATTCCAATTTCAAATTTATACCGCTATTTAGTCATGCATTTGTGTTTCAAAAACCGTTATTCATTTGTTTTTTCCTCGTTTGGTTTTTTCTTTGCGTCACTCTGTTTACAAAATGGAAAACTTGAAATTTCGTATTATTTTCGAGTACGAGTTCCACCGTGGCACCAGTGCTGCAGAAACGGCTCGAAGGATTAATGATGTGTATGGCGGCGGTGTCGCAAAAGAAAACACAGTGCGTTTTTGGTTCCAACGTTTTCGTTCTGGAAATTTCTACCATCAGAACAAGCCCCGTGGACGGCCGGAGACCAAAGTTGATAATGAAGAATTGAAGGCAATTGTGGAAGCGGATCCATCGCAAACCACGTCCGAGTTAGCTGCTGCGTTACATTACTCAACCGGCACAATAATGAAGGGATTTTAAATCGAGTCATTACCTGTGATGAAAAGTGGATCCTGTACGATAATCGGAAACGCTCAGCACAATTGCTGAACCCTGGCTTACCAGCCAAAGCCTGCCCCATGCGAAAATTGACTCAAAAAAAGTTACTTGTGAGCGTTTGGTGGACTAGTGCCGGTGTCGTTCACTACAGCTTTCTTAAATCTGGCCAGACGATTACGGCAGATGTCTATTGCTAGCAACTGCAAATCAGGATGGAAAAGCTAGCTGCTAAACAACCGAGGTTGGTCATTCGCTCTAGGCTGCTTGCTGCTTCAGGACAACGTTAGACCACACACTGCACAACAGACGGCTACCAAATTAGAGGAGCTTCAATTGGAATGTGTAAGACATCCACCGTACTCCCCGGACCTTGCTCAATTACAGAATAGCATTTTTTTCGAAATTTGGATAACTTCTTGCAAGGGAAAAAATTCAACTCCGATGGGGCAGTCCATAGCGCCTTCAGAGATTTTATTGATTCCTGTCCGAATGGTTTTTTTAGTAATGAAATCAATGAACTACCTATGAGATGGCAAAAATGCATAGATAGCAAAGGTATATACTTTGATTAAATAGATATATTAAGTATGTTAAAAAAAAATAGATTTTATGTTCCTCCTTTACAAAACGCCAATTTCATATGTAATGACCTAATATCTCAAAAGTCAGGATAAACTGTGTATGTTAAAGTTGAGAACGCATTTTAATATGTAACTATTTTTGGGTAAATCATACTAAGAATTCTTATGTTTTATGAGCTCCGTGGCCTAGTTGGTAGACCGTTTTATTCGCACTCGAGAAAGTGCAGGTTCGATTCCCAGGTTGTGGCGTGTACCAATGAGACTTTTCAGATCTCAAGTACATTATACGGACGCTCCAACGGTGAAGGAAAACATGAGTGAGGAAACCCGCACATGGTTGGCCCCAGACGTATTGACCAGTCATCCCTCTGGATTAGGCTGACTATGTTGTGAGAATGCCGAATGTGCTTGGGCAACCATACGACATTTAATAACCAACCGTCCCAGGCACTATAGTATTTTAAGAGTGGTTACTTCGCTCAGAGAATACTGTATAAATCATCCAATAACGAATGAAAAAGCCTAAGTTTTGTGTGCCGGCAACATTCTTTTCTTTTTCCGGTTGTCTTTTGTAAAGTCGACTGAACGTGAACTTTTAATAATAATAGGTATTTACCTATGAAATGGCCAGTACTGCACTGGCCATTTCAAATCAAAATAATTTTTGTTTGGCTAAGAATTCGAATTTCAAATTAATTTTATTTCAAAAACATGGAATTCTTTTTCCGAAAGTAGTCATTTGTTTATTGATTAGTGCTACATTTTCATCGCATTTCAATCTTTTTCGTCATCACGGATACGTTAAAAATTCGAGTAATTATGGAATATGAGTACCGTCGTGGCAGCAACGCGGCATAAGCGGCACGCAACATCAACGACGTTTACGGAGCTAACACTACAAACCAACGCCCCACCTGTTGTTGGTTTGCTCGCTTCCGTTCTGGAAATTTCGACCTGAAAAATGAACCTCGCAGTCGTCCGAAGACTTTGGTCGACAATGACGAATTAAAGGTGATTGTGGAAGCTGATAATACACAATCTACGGCTGAATTAGCAGCAGCTTTCGACGTTAGCGTCAAAACAATATTGGTCCATTTGCGTCAAATTGGCAAGGTAAAAAAGCTTGACAAATAGGTGCCCCACGAACTCAATGATCGCCAGCGCGAAGTACGCGTCGAGACGTGCCTTGCACTGCTCAACAGACACACAAATGAAGGAATTTTGAACCGCATTGTTACCTGCGATGAAAAATGGATTCTGTTTGATAACCGCAAGCGCTCAGCAAGTTGGTTGGATCCTGGTTCAGCACCTAAAGAATGCCCTAAACGAAAACTTACCCGTAGGAAAGTGATGGTCACTGTTTGGTGGTCTAGCGCCGGTGTGATTCATCACAGCTTCTTACCAAACGGGGTGAGCATTACTGCAGATGTGTACTGTGAAGAACTGAACACAATGATGGAGAAGCTGGCACATCTCCAACCAGCATTGATCAATCGCTCGTCTCCGCTGCTCCTGCACGAAAACACGCGACCTCATACTGCACAGCAGACGGTCTC
Organism: Phengaris alcon alcon; assembly: GCA_037179445.1. Taxonomy (NCBI): domain Eukaryota; kingdom Metazoa; phylum Arthropoda; class Insecta; order Lepidoptera; family Lycaenidae; genus Phengaris; species Phengaris alcon. Next base: position 888,873 of record JAYRCH010000003.1, on the reverse strand, counting down.
CAAGTTGCAAGAACTTGGGTTGGAAGCTCTCCGTCATCCGCCTTACTCACCAGACCTTGCGCCTACAGACTACTACTTTTTCCAGAATTTGGATAACTTCTTGACGGGAAAAAAATTCAATACCCGAGAGGCAGTACAAAATGCCTTTGAAGAATTTGTTGCATCCCGTCCAGCTGATTTCTTTAAGAAGGGTATCAATAAACTGCCACTGCGTTGGCAAAGATGCATTGATGCATGGGTGATTACTTCGATTAATACAAATAAAAAATACATGAAAAAAATTCGTTTAAATTTTTTCATACAAAACGGCAATTTCATAGGTAAAGATCTAATAATATAAATACGCCTATAAATAATAACAAGAACTTTTATTCAACATGCATATTATGTACGTAGGCGTGCGTGCGAGTGTACATGTGCGTGCGTGTGTGTGTGACATACCAGGTGCTCTATTTGCGGGTCGGCGGTGACGTAGCGGCGGTAGGCGCGGCACGAATGCAACATCAGGTACAGCAGCAGCGTCGAGTGCTCGCAGCCCGCCGTCGCGCACAACGCCCGGTGAAGCTGTACGCATAACGCAATGATACGAATTTGTGACGTCATAATTTAGTGTTTCGCTTTCTTTTTAATCACGTATTTTATTTTCTTTCCTTTCTTTTCATTTTTATATAAATACGAGATAGCAATAAATTTTATATCAATTCATTTATTTTGCATATGTGTGTTACATATAGGTCTTACATTCAGTTAAGTTGCAGCACATTACACATAGGCCACTTGGGACATGCAAAAGTTACATAATAATATTTATTAGTCTATTTTACGATTAAGTTACTATTACAAATATTTGAATGAGACATATGGTTAGGTTAATATCAAAAGTCACAGTCACCAGTTAAAAGGAACATGTTAAAAATTAAGTACCAAGATTAAATTATAGTACCTGGGAGATCGAGCTTTGCTTTGTTTTAGAAGAACGATAAAATAATCAAAATAAAATATGAAAGAAAAAGAAATAATAAGAATCACAAAAATATTTATATATATGTACAAGATCGTCTTGTTTAAAGTATAAGATTACCTCCATATCATATCAATTATAATTATAAAAAAAGAAATTTCCTTAAATATCAGTTAAAAATAATAATAATATAAATCACACATGTTCAAGTATAGAAATAGGCAGTAATAATTAAACAGTGAAAAAATTACAACATAAATGAATAATAATAATCCGTACATTGAATAATAATAATTGCGTCATCAGTTAAATATTCTTTAATGTGAACTCTATGCTTTTCCGAGCAGAGGTGTATTTTTAAAATAATTGTAGGGAATTTATATCAAAAATGCTTTTTTGCAGTTTATTGTATAGACGAAGCGCCATGCCTAGATAACTCTTATTAAGTAAGGCAGCTCTGCTACTGGGGTAACACAGCTTATGGCGGTTTCTAAGGCTTGTAAAAAGGGTCATATTCCTGAGTCATAATTAGACTTTATAAATGTTAAGATTTCTATGATGTATATGCTTTGGAATTGTCAAAAGTTTGAGTTTTTTTTAATATGGCTTACAACTGTCCGTCATTTTTATTTTACATATAGCTCTTTTTTTTTGGGCTTTAAATATCGAGTCTTTTTCTGTAGAGTTGCCCCAAAAGACTACTCCCTATCGTAACAAAGATTCTGCTTGAGCTTGATAAGCTGTTATAATTGTTAATATAGAAGCGTGTGTAAGGCAGGCAAGGCAAGACAATCTATAAATTTTTCCGCTAATTGGTTCCAGTTTTCTTTCCAATTTTTGTCCAAACGCCTTATAGTATATTTTTTTACTAACAAAGTAAAACTATACTAACCGATGCCATTTCTATTCTTGGCGGAGTGACTTTTGTTTTGCTGGAGGTTTCAGTCTCTTTGTTTGGCGTCGTCGAAGAAGTTTCTGTAAGAAGTTACGTTGTTGTTATGTTATTAATACCAACTATGTTTCATTTCACAAAGCAAAATATTTTCAGTACGAATTAGTCTACATACCGTTAGTATCTTCACATTGAAGTAAAGCTGTTCTGTACAAGTTGTCTTGGTTGATGCAGTGGTTCGCCAGGGCCAGCAATAGGAGACAGGACTGGTTAGCCACTGGATGGTCACTCTTAAGCCGTTCCATCAGCTCCTGACGGTCTACCGGGGGGTGGGTAAATATTGTGAGACGGGACGACGGGTTCAGTGTTAACATACTCCAGAGACTCGCTGTAACGAAATATATTTTTAGTTATCAATTGGTTCGGCTGATGGTAGACAATTACTGTCGAGTGATTGAAATGAATATATGAATTCTCGTAGGAGATCTCCCAGAAGAAAAAGAGGTAACCTTCCTCCTTCCTTATTAAGACGAAACAATAGAATTATTTAACGCGGTTTTTTGAGTCCGTGGTTAACGCCGAGCAAGCTAATAATTCCAAAGTCAGTACAGAACTTACATGCAATATTAATGAACAAGCTCCCCGGGCCTTGAGCGCCGAACTGCGGCGGCGCGGCAGCCATGTTCGACAAGTTCATCAAAAGTGTCTTTACAAGCAGCGGAGCATGAAGACTGTATCTGCCTTGAAATAGCGTCCTGGAAAATATTAATAGTTTTTAAATTAGTGTAAATATAATTTGATTGTGTATTGTTTTTTAAAATATTATAAACTAATTTAATCTATTATCTATCTATTCTAAAAAAGTTTAATGTTTTGACGTGATAACGTCTTATAAATCGATGGAGCCGGCTGCACGCACGAAAAAACATGACTCATACGTTACCTGTTACCCGTTATCGTTACCAAGTACCGTTAACAAGTACCAGCGTTACCTCGCATTGCCTTAACCTCATTATTATTATTGTTGTTGTTGTTGTTGACGTTGTCACGTTCCACTATCGTCAGTAAATGGACTTTACAGACAACCGGTATTTTTTTTTATTGCAACAACATTTTGAAAAGCTGGGATTGACTGGTTAAATCTCAAATTAAATAGTAAGAAAATCAATATATTGCACAAATTAGCGAAGTAAATCAATTATGTTCTCTTTTAAACGAGAAATATTATTTTGCGGTCTCTTTCCAGTGTGATTTTAAAGTTCAAAGGATGATATTTGATAATTTTCTCTAAATCCTAAAAAATTAACATCAACAGCATGTTTCTAGACAATTATGGTAGATGGCGTAGTATTAGGGTACCACGTGTGATCACTAGATGGCGCGCCAAAAGTATCGGATTCCTCATAAAAGTACACAGGTACAATGTAGTATGTATTGTATTGATAATAATCGTCCTCTAGGTGTTGCCCGCGACTTCGTCCGCGTGAATGTGGGTTATCGCGGTTGGATAAAAAGACAACGTTAATTATGAAAACAAAATTAAATACCTATCTTAAAAAATAATACAATCCTTAAAAAAATCAAGAAAACTTATTTTTCTCAAAATATTGAATAGAAAACTACTACGAAATCAAAGTGTAAATATCGTTGTATTTAAAAATATTATATTAAACGATAAGTAATCGCAATGAAAATGTTTAAAATTACAGTTCGCTAAGTCAAGTGCAGTTGCGGACAGATCAAGTGAACTTTATTTTGAACCTTATTACCAAGCAATAAGGTTGAAAAGTGATACACCGTATCAATTATCAAAACGCCGTAAATAAACACTGGTCATTACAGAACCAAAATAATATTAGGTCTTTACCTATGAAATTGCCGTTTTGTATGAAAAAATTTAAACGAATTTTTTTCATGTATTTTTTATTTGTATTAATCGAAGTAATCACCCATGCAATCAATGCATCTTTGCCAACGCAGTGGCAGTTTATTGATGCCCTTCTTAAAGAAATCAGCTGGACGGGAGGCAACAAATTCTTCAAAGGCATTTTGTACTGCCTCTCGGGTATTGAATTTTTTTCCCGTCAAGAAGTTATCCAAATTCTGGAAAAAGTAGTAGTCTGTAGGCGCAAGGTCTGGTGAGTAGGGCGGATGACGGAGAGCTTCCAACCCCAGTTCTTGCAACTTGGAGACCGTCTGCTGTGCAGTATGAGGTCGCGTGTTGTCGTGCAGGAGCAACGGAGACGAGCGATTGACCAATGCTGGTTGGAGATGTGCCAGCTTCTCCATCATTGCGTTCAGTTCTCCACAGTACACATCTGCAGTAATGCTTACCCCGTTTGGTAAGAAGCTGTGATGAATCACACCGGCGCTAGACTACCAAACAGTGACCATAGCTTTCCTAGGGGTAAGTTTTCGTCTAGGGCATTCTTTAGTTGCTGAACCAGGATCCAACCAACTTGCTGAGCGCTTGCGGTTATCAAACAGAATCCATTTTTCATCGCAGGTAACAATGCGGTTCAAAATTCCTTCATTTGTGTGTCTGTTGAGCAGTGCAAGGCACGTCTCGACGCGTACTTCGCGCTGGCGATCATTGAGTTCGAGGGGCACCCATTTGTCAAGCTTTTTTACCTTGCCAATTTGACGCAAATGGACCAATATTGTTTTGACGCTAACGTCGAAAGCTGCTGCTAATTCAGCCGTAGATTGTGTATCATCAGCTTCCACAATCGCCTTTAATTCGTCATTGTCGACCAAAGTCTTCGGACGACCGCGAGGTTCATTTTTCAGGTCGAAATTTCCAGAACGGAAGCGAGCAAACCAACAACAGGTGGGGCGTTGGTTTGTAGTGTTAGCTCCGTAAACGTCGTTTATGATGCGTGCCGCTTGTGCCGCGTTGCTGCCACGACGGTAGTCATATTCCATAATTACTTAAATTTTTAACGTATCCATGACGACGAAAAATATTGAAATGCGATGAAAATGTAACACTTATCTATAAACAAATGACTACTTTTGGAAAAAGAATTCCATGTTTTTAAAATAAAATTAATTTGAAATTAGAATTGCTAATCAAACAAAAATTTTTTTGATTTGAAATGGTCAGTACTGCAGAACGGCAATTTCATAGGTGAAGACCTATTATCATGTCAAATAATTGTACACTTTATATAAACACTTATATTAATTATAACTTATTTGAATAAAATTCCAGAATGTTGGGTATCTATTATTTATGTATGGCAGCATTAATTCGCCCTCCACACGCGCAGGCGTGCAGAGAAATTACAAATTTACAAAAATATAGGAATAGTACGCTAGTCGGCTAGGTACCTATATTATAAAAGCAGCTCTAAAACCTTAAGTTGTTTGGAGCCACCTGTTGAGGTTTTTTTTTAAATAAATGGCTAATTTTGTAGATTTGATACACTCAGCGTCTAACCTAACCTAACGGACAGCGAGAGAATTAAAAAATGATGTACGTTTTAAAGTATGGGCATTGTCACTCTATAGTAATAATTCCTCCATGGTATTATATAATATATGGATATATTATACTAATATTTAAACACTTATTATCACCACCTGCACTTTGAAAGAAGCACTTTTTTATTTAAGAACATTTAAAATAAATATTATGGGGTCTATAAAGCAGTCCATCAACCAAATGAATGAATTGTTTAACAACAAGATGACAGAGTTCCAGCAAGAGTTGTATTCTTGTCAAGCATCAGGTACCACATCTGCATTGGCATCGGAATTCATTCAAATCTTTTGTCTTGGAGGCTCTTAAGTCGTTACAGATTGAAGTCTCGATGGATGTGCAGGACCAAATTGAGATAGAGATGAGACGTAGAAGAACGATTTTATTACTTCACGGAGTTTCCGAAGATAAAAAAAATTTAGCTTGAAGTTACCTCATCACTGTTTTCAACACAGTTGCAACTTCCAGATGTTGACATATTATGTTGTATTTATATGTTGTCAGTAAAATGCTGTCATCGCTTGGGTAGCATGATTGATTCTAAGCCGCGACCTATCTTAATTAAATTTCACAATCTCTCAGTCCGTAATAAGATATGGGCAACTAAAACCAACTTAAAAAACACTGGCAACACTTTATCGGAATTCCTTATTAAGAAGAGGCACAATATTTTCATGGCAGCCAGACTACGCTTTGGAGTCTCAAAATGCTGGACACACAATGGCTCGGTAATTGTAATTGGACCTGACGACTCCAAAGTCCGTGCTCACACTTCCATCACATTCCAGGTCCTTCTTCTGATATGCCCATAGTGTCGACCGAACGATCTGTTCCCGTAACAAGAGGTAAAAACACACCTGGATCAAAGACAAAGAAGTCAGCAAAAAAGTAACGTCTAAAATAAACAACCTATATCATAATGACAGCGTAGAGTGGCTTTGGCTTGATATTCAATATGGAGAATTTTTTTTTGTTGGCATGTTCAATTCACATACCACCTTCAAACATGTAGTTTAGATGAAGTCCTATTTAAAACTATTAATAAAGCAGCCACTGAAAAAACAGTGCTTATAGCGCAGGTGATTTCAACTTACCAGGACTTAAAAGTCTGCACGGATGTGACACCTTGCACAATGCCTTTTAGGCCCGTATTAATAAGCCGTTCCCAAACTCGTTCTCAAGACCATTCTTGGCTGAGACAGTCTCAAGTAACGATTAGCTTCTCAAGATGGTCTTTAATTCATAGTATGATCTCAAGACCGTCTCAGTTGATAACGTTATTGAGATCTCTCACTCAACTTTTAAGCGTCATCTACACGACAAAGAACGAATAAAAGAACGTTTCGTTTACACTTCTACAAAGAACGGATTTATTGATTATACATTCCTTCAATATTTCTTTTTAAAAATGTAATATTTAATAATATAAATACCAAAAAAAGTTTAGTCTGTATTTTTTATATTGAAAAAACTGATTTTCATTAATTTTTACGTAGATATTAATATTTGTCTAGCATAATAATATCCATATTTGTTTGAAAACTACGTAAAACGAAATACGGATCATTGCCATACGAAAAAAGTTCTTCTTATTCTTTAAAGTGGCTCCTTAGTGATTCGCCAATGTGTTGTGTTGACGAAAACTCTGCCTTACGAGTGGGTTTTATGAATAAACAAGTGCACGGTACAGGAGGAAGTCTGTTGAATAATCTAAAACCTAGAACAGACACAAACATTTAGGGCCAGTACCACAGTATGTACATAAAGTTTCAGTAAAAGGAGTATTTAAAACACAGAACATTGAAGGTTGATAGGGCGAGGAATTGTAGGAGGGAGGGATCATATAATGAGGATTGTTTTTTGGGCAGCGAAAAAAAGCTCTGCTGTCAAGTGTCAAATCAAGTCAATTAATATAAATCAAATAGGTAATTCTTTTAATATAAATATATAAACAAAATCGAAAATATTTCTACAAATACTCGACACTGTCAGAATGGTGCAAAACCTTTGCAACCGCGATTACCAAAAAAAAGAATAATAAGTATCAATAAGCGTCTTTTTTATAACTTTATTTTGTGTTGAGTATGTAGTGTAAATTCTAAGTTTGTTTAATCATATGTATTTAGATTTTAATTAACATAATTGTAACACACACAGAAACACCACAAATAATAATGTACTATATCCCAATTTCCAAGCAAGCCGTTCTCAAGTCAAGGTTTGACTGTACCTACGAAACCGCGTCTCAAGTAACAGTTTGACAGCAATGACAGCGTACTTGAGTAACGAGTTTCGTTTATTAATACGTTCGCACTCACTTGATACGCCGTACCTACAGCTGTACTTAAGTACGGTCTATTAATTAAAACAACATCTTAAGTAGTTTCTTGAGAATTGTCTTAGAGATAAGAAAGCTTTATTAATACGGGCCTAACAGCAAAATCAACCAACAAGTAACACAAATTACAAGAAAGCGAAATCAAGAAGAGTCACTGCTGGATCTCATCCTATGTAGCGAAGAAAGCCTATTATGCGACATTGCATACCACTCACCAATTAGAAAAAGCGATCATCTTGTTATTTCTGCTACAATACAAGTAAATGTCACTAGGAATGACACTGATACAAGACCTAAATATAATTATTTTAAAGCTAACTTCGATGCAATAAGTAAAACTGAAGATGGATATTTAGTTTCGGCCGACGATACTCTTGATGATATGTGGCTTTCTCTTAAAAATCAGGTCCAGTCTGCAATTAGGAAGTATGTGCCAACAAAAAATAAACAATAACAAACCATGTGTTGCCAACAACATAAAATAATAAATTAATTTGTATATTTTTAAATACTGGCAATATTACGAGCGGTCTCGTCTCTCTTTGACTATTGCTGTCAACGCGAAATGTGCCTTTTTTGTACCAAGTTACTTTAATTATTAATACAGTGAATCAGTGCGTAAAGATCTCTTTTATTTACAACATCAAACTGCCCTATGCAATACAGTCCACTCAACATCTCTCCCATCTTCTTTTATGGTCTCACCATAAAAATTTGGTCCATCGATCCTCAAGATGAAGCCGCGTCTCTCCGTGCCAACACGCAAATAGATACCCCCCGCTGTGATCTGCAAGAAAAGGAAGCCAGAATACTGATCTACACAGTACGCGCTGCTAATCCTTACAACAGCGGTGCAGGCCCACGATTTTACCACGCAAACCACGCAAAAAGAAGTCAGCGGAAGAAGCAGTTTGGAAGAAAGAAAATACTATAAAAAGAAAGAAAATACAAGAAATCTTCGCATTTAATCGAATCATCACTGTAGAAAAGAAAATCATCCATTTTGTGAAAGAAAAGGTCAGTCAGCCATATTGGATCTTCAATCGATCTTGCAATCTTGAATCTATCGAGAAACAATCGTACGCTTCACTCACATTCAAATTTCGTGCGCAAACAAGATCGATATATAAACCAATCGCTGCAAGATTCACCTGATTCTGATCATCACTCATTGGACGAATTGGTACTCCCAAGTTGGCAGCACTGCGCGCAAACTTCACTCCGCGCAGCAAAGAAGAAACGAAAGATATCATCTTTGTCTGGCAGCAACAACCAACCGCGAAAACGGAAAAAGTTTCTTCAGTTGGTACTTGGTAAATACATTACCCCACATCCCACGACCCAATCACGAAGCTACAACGACGACTGTGCGAGCGAGACAACTGCCTTTGGCTGTGTATCGGTGTCCTTCGACTACGAACGATACCACGACGCCGGACATAATCCGCCATTTTGTGGCTTGTGCTGATCGTGAGTGAACAAAAAGTGTTTCTATTGTCGCGAGTTTATTGTTTAACTTAGAGACTGTATATTAAGTTTATAATTAGTATAGTAACTAATTTAGCTTGGCACTATGGCCGAGTTAAAAGCATTGGTAGCCGGCAGGGGCTACGCAAAGGCCTCCATTACAAAATTAAAGAAAAACATGGACGCAGATGTCTACAATGACGCTGCCCCAGAAAAAATTAGAGCAGCTCTCGGTAGACTGGAATCTGTATTTTCTGAGTATAATGAATATTGCATAAAAATATTAGCTGTCGATATTAACGACTCTGAAGATTCAAGTTTAGTTGAGGACACCTATCTGGACCTAGTAACCAAACTTAACACTTTGTTAAAAAAATGTGCATTGCAGACGGCTGCTCCATGTACCTCCAAAATAAAGCTTCCTAATGTAGTCATACCTACATTCACTGGTAAGTACACCGAATATTACGAATTTATTAATATTTTCAATGCTATGATACACACTGACATTTCCTTGACAGCAGTGCAAAAACTTTATTATTTAAAAGGCTTTTTAAGTGGGGAACCGCATTCATTAATTAACAATTTACCTTTGCAAGATGAAAGTTACACTGAGGCTATGAGACTTTTGCAGGAAAGATATGACAATAAAACAAAAATAGTTCACGAACATGTTTATACACTTTTAGATTTACCTGCCATGACAAAGTCGACAACTTCAACTCTGCGAAATATGATTTCGGAGGTGAAGCAACATCTGGCTGCACTCAAAAACCTGGACGAACCAGTGGACTCCTGGGACAGCATTATTGTATGTATTTTATCCCGAAAGCTGGACTCCTTTTCCAGTCGAGCTTTCCAGATGGACAGGGATAACAAGTCTCGCCCCACTATTAAAGAGTTTCTGAGTTACCTGGAAAAACGAGCGCTAGCCTTGGATAACTTTTCAACGGGGAGCAGCTTCACACAACAGAAGCAACAGCCACAGCGGCTTGCCAGTCACGCCGTAACTGCAAATCCTGCTTCTGCAACATGCATCTATTGTAAGTGTGCACACAAGCTTTTTCAATGTCCCTCTTTTAAAATGGCAGCGCCAAGCAAGCGCGTAGAGTTCGCTACTGCCAACAAATTATGCAAGATATGTCTGTCTCCACATAAATACAAATGCAAATTTCATTTTAGATGTACTGAATGCAAACAGGAGCACAATACATTGCTGCATCAAAATAGTTTTGACAACTCTAGACAAGCGTCCCTAACACCCTCTGTTACTCTATTGTCAAATACTTCCCAGAGTCATGTTTTATTGCCTACCGCACGCATTAAACTAATATCTCGGTCGGGCATGATAATTTATACTAGGGCACTGCTTGACAGCGGGTCACAAGCTTCTTTTGTCACACAAAAGGTCGTCGATTTACTAGGTATGAACACTCACACTAGTAACACAACTATAGTAGGTATTACAAACACTGAACAAACAGTTGAACAAAGCATACGCCTTGATGTACATTCTACTGTCTACCCCTTCAAGGTAAATGTCAACTGTCATATTGTCAAAAATATTACAACTAAATTGCCACAGGCACCAATAGACATCTCAAAACTAACATTCCCTGTAAACTGCAAACTGGCCGATGAAAACTTCAATAAACCCGATAATGTACATCTTTTACTAGGAGCAGATGTCTTCTTCCAGGTCCTGCTACCACAGCCTAAAGGGAAAGCTTCTCTCACTGAACAGTGTCCTGCAACAGGAGGCAACCTCCGCTCGTATGTACCATACATAATCAACACATCCCTCGGACACATTGTTGCTGGTCGCAGTAGCAGTGCAGCAATTAACAACATAAAGGCTAACAAGGTTGTATCCTTATTTTGTCATAAATGTAATGATAGTTTGAGTGATTCTTTGAGTTCCTTTTGGACAACTGAACAGGTGCCTGAAATATTTCCTGAAAAATTGCCAGAGCATGAATTCTGTGAAAAACTTTTTAATGAAACTACTAAACTTGAGAATAATAAATTTCATGTTTCAATGCCTATTAAAGTTCCATTACAACAAGTTAACTCGGAGCTAGGAGAGTCATTTCATTTGGCCTACACTAGATTTCTCAATTTAGAAAAAAGACTACATAGAGATCCAACCCTTTTCCATCAATATAAAAAATTTATTGATCAATATTTAGAACTAAATCACGGTGAATACTATGATATAAATAGCTATGATATGTCCAAGGACCCAGTTTATTTTCTACCTCACCATGCAGTAATAAAACAAAATGCTGTCACCACCAAACTTAGGGTTGTCTTTGATGGATCGATGCAAACCAATAAAAAAATTTCTTTGAACGATATTTTACTCAACGGTCCAGTGGTGCAAAAGGACCTTTTTGATACGCTTATTGCATTCAGATTAGAAAAATTATTCTTTATCTGCGATATAAAGAAAATGTTTAGGTGTATTGATTTAGATCCGTATCATAAGTCATTACAAAACATTTTATGGCGCGACTCTCCTGAACAAGATATTAGGTGCATACAACTCAAAACTGTCACTTATGGGTTAAAGTCATCATCATACTTAGCCACACGTTGCTTGATAGAGCTCGCTGCCAGGTATAAAGATCAGTTTCCATTAGCGTCTTCAATTTTAGAAAATAACACATATGTAGACGACATATTGGCAAACAGCTGTTCAGAAGAACAACTGCTCCAAATGCAAACTGAATTAATTCAGTTACTTTCTCTAGGAGGGTTCGAACTCCACAAGTGGGCATCCAACTGCAATTCAGTCCTAAAAAATGTAAATAAAAATTGTCCAAGTATAAATGAGCTAGACCTGCAAAAACATGAAACTTATGTAAAAACATTAGGTATCACATTCGATGTTGAAAAAGATATTTTCAAAAGTACATGCCCTGATCCATATACTAGTCGAAATGACTCAAAACGCGATATACTTAGTTACATAAGTAAGTTCTATGACCCATTAGGACTTATTGGGCCAATATTTGTAAATGCGAAAGTAATTATGCAAAAATTGTGGGCTACTAATACTGGCTGGGATTCTACTCCCCCAGATGACATACGCCATTCTTGGGATGTTTTTACTAGGGACTTGACACAGATGAAGCCACTCACCATTTCTCGCTGCGTCAAACTACCCAATACTGTCACCACACAGCTGATAGGTTTCGCTGACGCATCAACCGTGGCTCACGGGTGCTGTTTATATTTAAGATCTATAGACGCTCAAGGTAATGTGCTTGTCCAGCTGCTATGTTCGAAGTCGAGGATTAATCCACTCAAAAAGGAACTAACAATACCTAGGCTAGAGTTGAACGCGGCACTATTACTTGCTAAGCTATGTAAAAAGGTATTCAATACTCTTAGTAATAAAATAAATATCAATAACACTTACCTCTTCTCTGACTCACAGATATTTTTGGCATGGCTGGCAAGCGATGATGCAAAGTTACAAGCCTATGTTGCAAATAGGGTTAGAGCAATAAGGGATCTTTCAGACAACTGTTATTGGCAATATGTAAATACTGAGGACAATCCTTCTGATTGCGTCAGCAGAGGTCTTCAGCCCCATGAGCTCAAAGACCACATGTTGTGGTGGCACGGCCCACCCTTCTTACAAAACAAATGTCACACCTTTGAATCATCAGGAGCGTTGGCAACACCAACACATCTGCCCGGTTTGCATACCGGTGATACCATTTTATGTGCTACTACTATCACAGCTGATTCCAATATATTTGAAAAGTTAAAAAAGTTTTCTAGTATAAACAAAATGACTCGTGTGCTTGCATATGTAGTTAGATTTTGCAATAATATCAAACCTCAAGCCAATAAGCAACAAGATTTCTTAACAGCATTCGAGCTTAATAGATCAATGATGATGATAGTTAAGCATGAACAAGAGCAATATTTTTCAGCTGAAATTGAATCTCTTAAGTGTCAAAAGGAGCTAAAAGGTAATTTAAAAGCTTTGACTCCTTTTCTGGATGCGACTGGTGTGATGCGAGTAGGTGGCCGTTTACAAAACGCATCAATCCCGTACACAGGCCAGCATCCTGCAATATTACCTAAAGGTTCAGAAGTAACTGCTTTGATTATTAGAAATGAACATGTAAAGTTATTACATGCAGGACAAAAATTATTACTTGTTTCCCTCAGACAAAGATTTTGGATTATAGATGGATTACGTACAATAAAAAAGATAATCTATAAATGTGTAACCTGTTTCAGATTGAAGGCTGTTGCTACAACTCAGCTGATGGGTTCCTTGCCTGCGCATCGAGTCAACGCATGCCGCCCGTTTCAGAAGGTTGGAGTTGATTTCGCTGGGCCGATTTCAGTAAAAAACAGTCGCATTAGGAAACCAATAATAGGAAAAGGTTACATTGTTTTGTTTGTATGCTTTGTAACAAAAGCGATTCATCTAGAACTTGCTTCTGATCTAACGACCGATACGTTCCTCGCTTGTTTCAAGCGCTTTATCGCGAGACGAAACCTGCCCAGTGATGTACACTGCGACAATGGCTCAACCTTTAAAGGGGCAAGGAACCAATTAGATGAATTGTACCGCTTGCAAAATTCTCAGAGTCATCAATATCAAGTGCAATCTTTCGCATCGGCGCGAGGCATCAATTTTCACTTTATACCAAGTTACAGCCCGATATTCGGAGGACTCTGGGAAAGTGGTGTTAAAAGTACCAAACACCACCTTAAGCGAATAGTCGGTAAAGCATTACTTACCTACGAACAGCTAAATACTGTTTTAACTGAAATAGAAGGTATTCTAAACTCAAGGCCGCTGACTGCCGTTTCGCGGATCCTAATGATTTTTCCTATCTTTCCCAGGACATTTTCTAACAGGTGCTCCTCTTAATACATACCCAGAACATGACGTCACAGATAGGCCAATAAACTTGTAAAATTCTGGTCGCTAACCGTTCATATGAAGCAAAATTTTTGGAAGTACTGGAGTAAGCATTATTTATCTCTGTTGCAAAGCAGGCCAAAATGGCGTGACATTAAGTCAAACATAAATGTAGGTAGCTTAGTACTACTGCGTGATGACAACTCGTCACCTCTCCATTGGTCTATGGCTAGAGTAACAGGTACGTTTCCTGGAAAAGATGGTTGTGTCAGGACTGTTGAAATTAAAACTCCCAATGGTCACATTCATAATAGGTCTATATCTAAAATCTGCCTATTACCTATAAACGTTTAAATTCTAGATATTTAATTACTATTTCTTAAGTATATAACATTTACAATGTAAGCTATAACATTAGCTAAAATATTATAAGTGTAAGAAAAACTTGTGTTACTTAAGAGTCTAATTTTGTTTTCTTTATTTTACGTAGGGGAAGCCCTTATCTTTAAAATATTCCTATTTTATTGTTTTACTGATAAGCAAAATTATTTATATTACTGTATGAGCAAAAGTTATAATTGTTATAAAAAACAAATTATTGTACTAATAATTATCAAAATACATGTACATACCTGTGTAAGCAACATACCATGTCAAATAACTACTACATACTTGTCTAGAATCTACTTAAAAATATTCTAACTTAAAATTTTAAGTTAGAATATAATTATATATTATATATATAATTATATACTTACCGTAGACCCCTCTTATATTTAAGTACCTTTTAAAGTGTGTAAACTCGAATCTATGTACACATATTCTTTTTATTTTATGTGTATTTGTATTGATTTATAGTCCTATGTAATGTTAGTCTTGTTATGTTAGTCATGTGGTTTGCAGACAATTAACATGCTAATTGTTATTTTCTTTTCCTTTATTGAGATTTGTTTCTCGAGGCCGCAGCTTATGTTGCCAACAACATAAAATAATAAATTAATTTGTATATTTTTAAATACTGGCAATATTACGAGCGGTCTCGTCTCTCTTTGACTATTGCTGTCAACGCGAAATGTGCCTTTTTTGTACCAAGTTACTTTAATTATTAATACAGTGAATCAGTGCGTAAAGATCTCTTTTATTTACAACATCAAACTGCCCTATGCAATACAGTCCACTCAACATCTCTCCCATCTTCTTTTATGGTCTCACCACCATGGATAAATAAAGAAATACTAGAACTAGTTAAGAATAAGAAAGAGTTATGGAATATATTATATAGAACAAATCCAAATGACATTGCCTATTAACAATATAGAAAAATAAATAATAAAATAATCAGTTAGCAGAAATAGAAGAACAGCTTTCGAGTCAACACTAATAGACAATGGTCCTAAGTCATTCTACAGCTACATTAGGAAACAACTTAATTCGAAAATGTGCATACCTAATATTATTAAAAACAAAAGTAACGAACTTGTTATTAAACATAATCAAATATCTGAAGCATTCGCTGGTCAATTGAGAAAAATTTGTTAAAGTGCCAGATGGACCACTGCCAACTATTCATTACCCCAGAGTAATTAATGAAATTAACAACATCGATATTACAAGAGACAAGGTACAATGGGCATTGCTTAGTTTTGAGGACACAACAGCTACTGGACCAGACGAATTACAATCAATAGTACTGAACATAACGCTCCAAATTACTACTTTGGAAATCACTATGCGAATGAAAAAATCGTTTGAGGATGGAGCACTCCCCGCGGACTGGAAAATAGCTACTGTCGTTCCTATATACAAGAAAGGAAACAAACTTGTACCAGCCAACTACAGACCAATAAGTCTGACGAGTGTATTATATAAAACAATGGAAAAAATAATTGCCAACGAAATAAGAAACTTTTTAATGAAGGAGCATATTATATTGGAAAAAGAGCATGGATTTGTACTAGGACGATCAGTAACTACTAACCTACTCAGATGTTTATATGAATGGATAAAAAACCACGATGAAGGAAATTCTACTGATGTCATTTACCTAGACTACAAGAAAGTGTTCGATCGTGTACCTATAAACCGTCTAATACATAAAATTGAACACCTGGGAATACGCGGAAAATTATTAACCTGGATAAGCGACTTTTTCACGAATAGAACTTTTCGAGTACGTATCGGATAAGCTCTATCTGAACTCAGAAATGTACTCAGTGGCATTCTGCAAGGATCAGTTCTTAGACCAATACTTTTTATTCTGTACTTAACAGACCTCAAAAACGTTTTTGTACAGCCTTTTTCCTTGTTCGCTGATGATACAAAATTCTTTGGAAATCCTTGTAGTTAATATCATAATATTCAAAATGATTTAAATTCTATATATAATTGGACCCAAGAATGGTTGTTGACACTAAATCTTGGTAAATGCACAGTGCTACTCATTGGAAAGAATAATCCCCGTCAAAGCTATCATCTTGGACCTCAGCAACTGATGCATGTCGAGTCTCAAAAAGACCTAGGCATCATAATAACAACCGATCTGAAATGGGAAACGCATATATCAAATATTGTCAAGAAAACAAATTCTATACTTTATGTCATTCGGAAAGCGTTTAATGGGCTACTTGACATTGTTTTTATGTATGTCCTAAACGCTTTATTGCTTCATTGCAAATAAAAAAATAATATAACATTATTTTGAAACCTAAAAATTTACAAAAAAAATATTTTAAAAATACACTTTTTAAAAACCGCCGAAAACACTATTCGCAATGTTGGTTGATAGTAGGTAGTTATCTGTGCTGTGACGTCATACTAGTACTATTTGTAATCTATGGTATAGTCCGTAGTAGTAAAATGGCGGTGTTACGTTCCCTTTGACGTTTTGACATAAATAACTTTTTAAGATGTCATTAACTATTTATTTACAGAAACGTTTCGTTTCACTACTACATATGTGTTTAGTGTGTTTGTGTCGTCACATCCTTGCCGGAAGTTACTTCGAAGTGTTTTCATTAGTGGAAATTAAAAAACAAAAATACATATTTTTAAATCAACTTTATTTATCAATCTTAAGTTTGTTATTTATGATATCGCTAGAATATGTTTTCCTAAGCCAAGTACTAAAGGAAATACTCCTTCAATGTATGAAATTAAATATGAGCCAAGTAACCTATTGTACAAGTGGTCTAACATAAGTTAGACTACTTCTAGAGTATGCTTAAGTATGGGACCCATATTTCAAAAAGGACATCAAAATACTCGGCAACGTGCTGAGAAGAGCTACAAAAATTGTTAGCACAATCCATAATAAGCCCTATGAGCAACGACTCAAAATCCTTGGGCCTTGGCCTTACCTCCCTCGAACAGCGTCGACAGAGGGGAAGTCTCATTGAGACTAACAAAATACTGGATAAGCTCTACGATGCGCCCTGCCTCCAAGAACTATACACCCTTAATACTAATGAGCACTTGCGAGGACACCGTTTATATGTTGTCATGGCATCATCAGTGAATTGCTTTAAAAACCGTCTGGAAAAATAAAATAGATAATATTAACTTCAAACTATTTGATATACAAGCATCAGCTCAATAGCTGCTAGTGTGGTTTACATATGATAATAATAACATTTTAATTTATTTCTTTTTTCTTCCCTTTCTTGTTTTATCTTTGTTGACTTTTAGTTACCTGTGTGTTATGTTTTTGTTATTATCTGATGTATTAGCTTTTATGTAGTTTTAGTTGCAGGAAATTATTCTTTGTGGAGTTTTTATAGGCTGGTGTGGTGTTTTTTATTGTCATATGATATTACTTCTGCCTTTCAACTTGGTTGCTTTTCTAAAGATGACTTTGACAGCTGTTAGCGACATTTGTCAGAGTTGTCAGTTGACGTTTCAATGTATGATTGTATTCCGTTTTACTAGTTCCGTTACGTAGTAGCTACTTGCTTTGCTTGATACTGTTTTTATTTAGTTTTTGATTTGTAATACTTCATCAATTTTATTAGTGCATGTTTAAATATTATGCTTATACATAATTTATGACACTGTAGGCATGAGGGGTTTTTAAGTAAATAATTTAGGCTTTATATTTTTAGTATATAATATATATTTTTTCTTATATATATAGTGTGTCGAGCTAGCGAACGGTCGCGCTCCGCGTTATACATATGCAGCAAATATTATTTATTTAATTAATATTTTGTTAATCGTGCGGCTGATTGCCGCTGCACGTGATCATGGCGCTCGTGGTCAATGAGTTGCTGGCGTTTATCCAGCATGCCATCGACACCATGGACGAGGTCAGCATAATGCAGATCTGCAAGTCTTCCTTCACCAGCGAGGAGATTTGCGAAGGCAAGCATTTGCTGTACGAGACGCTCGGCCAGAGCGCGAACATGCCATCGCGACGGAGAGATGGAACCGAAAGAAGAGTGCAGGACATCATCTCCCTGCTAAAGCAGACGGATCCGGATGAAGTGCCAGCTTTTGTAGCGAAAAAACTGCATAAGCTGCCACCGGTGACACTGGACCACGTCGACGTCGTCAGCCTACTGAAGGAAGATCTGACCGAAGTTCGAGGTAGATTGCAGGCATCAGAGTCTACCATAAGTGATTTACGTAGTGAGTTATCACAGTTAAAAAGTGTTAATTCAATATGTAGGTCACCTGATGCAGCAAACATTACTCGTCGTCGAGGCGCGCAGGCGGTCACGTACGTTTAGCCCGTCAGCTTTATCCGACGGGTCAACGAACATCGTCGCTGCCGCCCCTGCTGCCCCCCCCCCCCCCCCCGCGAAGAATCCGATAAGTTACGCAAGTGTAGTAGCTTGCGTCCTCCCGCCACCTCCTCGCGTCCGAAAAACAAAGGAAAGAAGGAGGCCCCTTCAAAAGAGCGTCCTCTTTCTACAAACGACCGAACGTGCGATGATGACGGGTTCATCAAAGTTGAGAGGAAGAAGAAGAAACCCGTCGTCCATAACCATCGCGGCACCGCACCCGGAAGATCCGAGCAGCTGTTGCGGTGTGAGACTCCCGCGACACCGCTGTACGTGTCCAGGTTGCATTGGTCTACGACGGTCGAGCAGGTTGTGGACTACATCAGGAGAGGAACCAACTTCGCCTTGAGGGTCGAACGTTTGAAATCTCGTCATAAAGTAAACTTTAGTTCTTTTGTGTTGAGAGTTCCAACCCTTCACTTACCGACCTTCGAGAAGGAGGAGTTCTGGCCGATTGGAGTCGTCTACAGAAGATTTAGAGGACGACTCCCGAACACTTCACGCCCCACGTCGCAGACAATACGTGTTTAATGTTAGTGTTAGTTTATTATATATTATGTATGTTAGTCTATAAGGTATTTATAATATGGGCCTATCTATGCAGCCTGAAATAAACTGTATTTATTTAATTTAATTTAATATATATATTAAATTAAATAAATACATATATTATTTGTATACTGTATTTGTTTTATTGTATATTTGTTTTGTTTTACATTATACACAACACCATGAATAATAGTTTTTACACTTCTTCTGGTGACTTTTTTTCTGTGTCCTCAATACGTAGCGATAAATGTTATAAGTGCTTCATATACTTCACTAAGGGGTAATATTTTAAGTAACATGTAATATGAGCTTATTGCTTCTTAACGCAACACAATTTTCTCCAGGTTGCCGTCCTTCCTGGCTTGATCTGATCATAGTATCCTCGAAAAATTCTGTTAGTAAGCATGGTCAGAGTTCAGCGGAAATTTTCTCCTACCATGACCTTATCTATGTTGCGTTTAACGTTCGCACACATAAACCAAAACGTAGAACACTTCTGCAACGGAATTTCTCTTCCATGGACTCTCCACTCACACACTCCGCACAGGCTGGTCAGCACTGTACACAGCTGAATCACTTGATGTTAAGGTTGAGTTGTTTAATAGCTTATTTAAATCTCTTTACGACAAGCATGCTCCTGTTGAGCCCGTTAGGATTAAGCATCTACCTGCCCCATGGCTATCAAATGAAATAAAATTGCTCATTAATGCCAAACATGCTGCCAAAGCAAAATACAAAAAAAGCAACTCCGATGAGCATCGGGTTAAATATATTAAATTGCGAAACCGATGCAACACTATGTGTCGAGATGCTCAACGGCGATATATCCAAGCTTCAGTTGAAAATGGCGATCCAACTAAAGCATGGAAATTCCTCAAAATCCATTTTGGTGATTCCTGCAAGGTCGACGTTAATTTACTCAATAAACATTTTGCTAGTTCACGTCATAGTACTACTACGGCCTTAGTCAAAGTGGTAGATGATATTCGTTCTGGCATGGACAACAAGAAGCTCACCATCATAACTTAGCTCGAATTTATTAACGCATTCAACTCGATCGACCATGACATCCTTCTCAGTTTGCTGGCGTTTCACCTTCTGTGATTCAGTTCCTCCGAAATTACCTTGTAGGTCGTCGACAGAACGTCAAAATTTCAGAATCTTTTTCAGAATGGACCGTTACTGCCGGTGTTCCTCAGGGTGGCGTTATGTCTCCTTTACTTTTTGCCCTTTTTATAAACTTCGTCACCTTTTACATGGTTTTCTCGTTCCATTTATATGTAGACAATCTGCAAATTTAAACTCAGTCTAAACGGACTCTGGATCCGTTGCCTGCGGCGGTGGGTGTTATGAAAAGAGACTTATCGACCATAAGTGACTGGAGCCAAGACCATGGATTTCTTATTATCCCCACTAAGTCTCAATTAATAATAATCGGCTGGGCTGGTCTCCAGAGTTGAATTTACTACTTTACCTCCGGTGCTCATCAATAGTTCAACAATACCATATAGTAAAGTAGTGAAGAATCTTGGTGTGTACTTTGATGAGCATCTTTCTTGGTCCCAGCAACTGAAAGAGATAGGCAGAAAGGTATACTCAACGTGGCACTCCCTGAAACGACATCGCTGTGTTCTGCCGATACCCATAAAGGTAGCCTTAGCTCAATCACTGTTCCTGTCTCTCCTAGATTACGCTGATGATAGCTTCATCAACTTGACCGAAGACCAACTCCACAAACTAGAGCGCCTCCAGAATTTGTCTTCTTAAATATAAATCTTAATTTATCTTTGGGTTGCGCAAATTCGACCATGTTTCCGAGTTTCGCAACAAACTTTCCGTTACCGATTCGTTTTCGCTGTAATGCCCGCGCACTTTCACTCCACTCTCACTCTTACTCCTTTATTTGATCCCAACAGCCTGAACAGCAATACCTGAAAGACATCTTTAGCTTCCGTTGCTCCGCAGGCAAGAGCTGCGGTCATATACAAATCTCCTTCTCGATATCCCCATCCACCAAACTAAGTATTTCCACTCCTCTTACTCCGTCCAATCAGTCTTATTTTGGAACTCTCTCCCTACCCGAATAAAGCAAGATAAATCAATAAATATTTTTATAATAATAAAAATATACTATCTTAGTATGTGTCAAACTTAAATATTATATTTATAGTGTTACAAATTATATTATTATTAAAAGTATAATATTGTAACAATATATTTATATTATGTATATTAATTAAGCCCTAGTATGTATGTATTTATGTATATATGCATTAAATATTATGTTTATTGTATCATAACATATATTTCATGTGAATAATGTGAAAACTGTGAGAACAATTATACCCTTCACCAGCAATTTGATCCGTTCTTTCAAAGGTTGTCTGGAAGAAATTGCTGTTTAGTAATAAAAAAGCCTTTGTGTACTATCGCTTATACATATAATATTGTTAATATATAAGGTCATTACATATGAAATTGGCGTTTTGTAAAGGAGGAACATAAATTCGATTTCTTTTAAACATAATATATTTATTTAATCAAAAGTAGTTTCATAGGTAGTTCTTTGATTCCTTTACTAAAAAAACCATTAGGAGAGGAATCAATAAAATCTTTAAAGGCGCTTTGGACTGCCCTGCTGGACTGCCTCAGAGTTGAATTTTTTCCCTCGCAAGAAGTTACCCAGATTTCGAAAAAAAGTATTAATCTGTTGGAGCAAGGTCCAGGGAGTACGGTGGATGTCTTAGACATTCCAATCGAAGCTCCTCTAATTTGGTATCCGTCTGTTGTGCCGTGTGTGGTCTAGCGTTGTCCTGAAGCAGCAGTAGCCTAGAGCGAATGACCAACCTCGGTTGTTTAGCAGCTAGCTTTTCCATCATGATTTGCAGTTGCTGGCAATAGACATCTGCCGTAATCGTCTGGCCAGATTTAAGAAAGCTGTAGTGAACGACACCGTACTAGTCCACCAAACGCTCACAAGTAACGTTTTTTGAGTCAATTTTTGCTTGGGGCAGGCTTTGGCTGGTTTGCCAGGGTTCAGCCAATGCGATGAGCGTTTCTGATTATCGTACAGGATCCACTTTTCATCACAGGTCATGATTCGATTTAAAATCCCTTCATTATTGTGCCGGTTGAGTAATGTAACGCAGCAGTCGACGAGCGTTTGTCGGTTTGCTGCACTCAATTCATGAGGTACCCACCTTTCAAGCTTTTTCACCTTCCCAATTTGCTTCAAGTGGATTAAAACAGTTTTATCACTAAGACCCCAGCCTGCAGCTAACTCGGACGTGGTTTGCAATGGATCCGCTTCCGCAATAGCCTTCAATTCTTCATTATCAACTTTGGTCTCCGCCCGTCCACGGGGCTTGTTCGGCAGGTCGAAATTTCCAGAACGAAAACGTTGGAACCAAAAACGCACTATGTTTTCATTTGCGACACCGCCGCCATATACATCATTAATCCTTAGTGCCGTTTCTGCAGCACTGGTGCCACGGTGGAACTCGTACTCGAAAGTAATACGATATTTCAAGTTTTCCATTTTGTAAACATAGTGACGCAAAGAAAAAACCAAAAGAGAGAAAAACACTCGAGTTACGGTTTTCGAAACACAAACGCATGAGTAAATAGGGGTGTAAATTTTAAATTTGAATTCCTAACCAAAGAAGATATATTTGAGATCAAAAAGTACGACAAAACGCCAATTTCGTATGTAAGGACCTAATAATAATGATCGTATAGCTAATTTTATAGGAAAGGGAATATTGACGAGAAAATCGATCTTCTAGCGAAATGAAGCTGAAAATAATACTAAACCATAAAGGCGGCCAAGTTTTCAAATTGGTGTTACCTTTCAGAGACACCATTACGAGAACCATCGCCGGGAGCCAAAAGAACGAGGAGTTCAATTAAGAACCAAGAAACTGATACAGGTTTTATTTGAATCTTATATTAACTTAATACTTAGTACTAGTAACCAAAAACGCACTATGTTTTCTTTTGCGACACCGCCGCCATATACATCATTAATCCTTAGTGCCGTTTCTGCAGCACTGGTGCCACGGTGGAACTCGTACTCGAAAGTAATACGATATTTCAAGTTTTCCATTTTGTAAACATAGTGACGCAAAGAAAAAGCCAAAAGAGGGAAAAACACTCGAATTACGGTTTTAGAAACACAAATGCATGAGTAAATAGCGGTATAAATTTGAAATTGGAATTCCTAACTAAAGAAGATATATTTGAGATCAAAGTGGCCAGTGCGACAAAACGCCAAGTTCATATGTCGGATATATCGGATCTAAGATATAATATGTTTGTGTAACATCTGATTGTACACAATAAAGTATATTTTCATTTAATTACATAAAATTTTAGCTATTTTCTCTACTCAATCTTCATAATTTTGATGTCTTTACCAGCCCAAACAATACCTTTCCTAATAAAACACTATTTAATGTAACTCACGTTCGAGTTAGCTAGTACCGACTTCAAAATTATGAAGATTGAGTTAAAATTATATCCGAATTTAAAAGGGGAATTATGTAAAATTGTGAAAAATAAGATTTATTTCATACTTTTTTGTGCATTTTTACTTTGGAAGTCGGTTTTTATTTTTTGTTTAAAAATAATATTTTTTCCCTTTTTAGTCATATTTATTATATTATTAATAACACGTTTTAAAACAAAACAGTTTGAAATAAGGTTGAATGTATACGCGCCAGGCTTCCATTATGTTGGTTATCTTTATACGATACGCCAACACCAGATGATGATGATGATTACTGTAAGTTACATAATGGCATATGCTTGCAGTTATTTAAACAATGCCGAAATTTCCAAACGTGTATATTTAAATACTGAAGAGTTCTGTACAGTGCTTTTAGAACCTGGGTATACTCTTGGCACAACATTTTACTTTTGGGCAGTATATGCTTGAGTAACTATCCCTTAATCCCTATCTATCAGGTCTCCACTTTGGTGACTAAGAGATCAATTTCAAATTATGCCCTTTATAACAACAAAATAATTTAGGAAATAGGTCCACAAACGGCAGAGAAATGTTCAAAGATATCCGTGTCGGTGTAAAATACTATTACAAGTATCTGTTATATCATCATAATGTGATGATGTATGGTGTGATGATGATGGTGATGATGATGATTAATGTAATTGACATAGTGATATATGCTTGCAGTTGTGATAAATTGTGCCACAACATTTACATATTTTTTTATCTAAGAGGTAAAGGAATGACGTATAAAGTTCAAACTTAATAATTATATGAATTAATATGAGTTAATTTCACCTACAGGGCGAAGTATAGATACTTATATAAACTTATCTTAATTTAAGTTAAAACAAAGAAAGCAAAATTAATATTTTACCTATAAATGAGTGATGTTTCTACAAGTCTGGTCTGTCCATGTGCACTGGCAAACATGTAGACTGACATGAGAACGAGCAGGGTGCTGATACACTCCAAGTGTAAGTAGTAAGTGTTATCCCTGCAAATATAAAAAAGTCGGTGTCCAAATTAATCTAAAAACATAACTAATTTTACGGTTTTAGCTTAGAAGCCCAATTCTCGTAACTATTATTGATATAATCTCGGTTCGGTCAACGAGCGGACTCATTCGCATACGCGTCAAATCGTGCACGCGCGAGCGGAACAGCCTGAAACCCCAAACGAGATTTAACCAATAATAATAAGTACCGCGAGATTTGCCCCCTAACCGGGAGTTGAATTAAAATGGTGACATGCAAAATGACCTCAAAATGACTGAATTAGTTATATTGGTTAGTACTAATATTCGCATTAGAACTTAGAGAAATTATAATTTAGAAAGGTAGTCAAGAATAACATACATAATTGGAACATCAATGATGAGTCCAATGAGTGCATCGATTAACATCTCGACTCGGCTTTCACCGTTCACCGCTTTTGGTGTTTGCTCTGGTGGGGTCTCTTGTGCAGGAGATGGTGCAGAGGGGTCTTGAGGCGATGGATTCTAAAAAGATAATGCAAATTCAGTTATAACATTTCAGGGTTGAATTTTTATTCAAATACCTTACACAAATTCATAGAGTAATAATAAATTATAAGCTAGGAATAAGAACTGCTTATAATGTTTAGCATACATGTTTTTATGAAATTGTCATTTTTATGTTAATATACTGGGCGATCTTAGTTTACTTTTCTTTATTTTAAACTTTATAATTAGTAAATATTATTTACTAATTAAAAAAGTAATTCAGAAAAAATAATAAAATATTGATATTACAAATAATCCCGCCTGCACGCTACCCTTCGCCACCCGCATAGGCGAGTTGGGTACTATTACCTAAGCGGGCTCACTACTGAGTAAGGTCAACTTAAATTTATGTTTTTTTATACATATTCCAACTTTCAAATACTTGAGCTTTGACACAAATGGTTTTGTATATAGATTGTATTTTTGATACAAAACATGCTGTTTCTCCTGAAACGGAATAAAAACTCACCCAGTATGTACAGAAAACTAAAATTTGTGTATTTCAAAACAACGCAAAACTTACACTAATATTCCTTGCTTGCACATCTAAGTGTTTACAGAGCTCATATTCTGGAACCATCTCTACTAGATACTTGCTCACTGCTCGGATAACAAACAGGGCATTGTAACACTGCCATGCTAGCATAACACTGAAAAATGATGTGATTAAGTAATGGTGATATTGTAGTATGTAATATAAGCTCTTCAGAGAAAAATATTTATAATAAATAATATTTTTTTGCATTCAGTGCAAAAACCTACTATTTATCCTATGAAACTCGTATTTAAGAATGTCATGTTTTCATACCCACCATATAAGAATTGTTAATAGTCCATAAAAAATTCCAGAAAAAAGGTAACATTATTATTTAGAAATTTAATAATATCTAGTAGGTTTAACAATAGTACACACTACACAGTGCCTTTTAAAAGTAATAATACTAAGACTTCTTGGCAATTTTTCCGCTCAATTACAATACAATCCAATTTATTACTACCTATTACATTCTTATATATAACATGACAATCAATAAGATACACATTTCAATACTAACTTGTCAGTATTTGGTGCAGCCAGCAGTTCCGAGGCACGGGTTATGAACACCTGCACGAGAGACCCAAGATTTCCAGTCTGAGGATTATTCTGTAGAAACTTCTGTAGCAGTGCCTCTGCACTTGAATCAAACATCAATTGTTCATCTCTACAAATATAAAAAGGTAAAGTTAGTTTACTTGTCCTTTTCAATGCATTGAATATCATCTAAACAATACATTCATTTACAATATGTACTGTAGCATTTCCATTGTTTTAAAAAAATAACTTTGAACATAACAAGAATTTTTATTTATTGAAATGAGACTTCTTAAGTGAAGGACAGTTGACTCAGTATACATAGTGACCGTCGATTATATTAAGGTCAATGTTCCAAGTGGAATCTTAATATAATTGTACATACGCAGACTTTGGTAGCACAATATTGAATGCCAAGAGTTGATTCCAAAATGGATCATTTGGACTTATAATTTCATTTCCACAAAATCTGGCAACTAGTTCATTTGTAGATATATCAGAATATCTACTTATTGTCACACCCATCTTTTTTCTGAAACAAGTAATTATATATAAATGTTTATTTTCTTAGCAAGTAATCAAAATAACAGAATCTAACATTAGCCACAAAAGACTACACAGGTAAAAAGGTTTAATTTAATCAATATACTAAAAAATACATGTTATTTTTATGTATCTATGTAAATAACAGATATTCAATATGATCCAAGGCTTAGCTAATTGCTAGTTCATGGCTAGCTTCTTGTTTTCTTAGAAAAGACAAACTGGTGAGATGTATATTTTGTTCAAAGTATATCGGAGCGAAGGATATAAATACTAAGCCGGTAAATATTAATCATAATAATTATTGATTTGATTATCGATAAGCAACAATTATAGAAAAAATCTGATATTTTCGTAGGTTCAGGAATATTTATACTTTCCGCAGTTCTTACTTTTAATTTATTACAAATATTGTCGTCTGATTTATTTATTAATAACTAATATTTACTAATATTCTTCCTGCAAAAAGAATTGAAAAGTGAATTGTCCATGACGAAGAGCCACGAAACAACAATGAAAACACGTATGTCAAAATGCTGTCAAAATTACAAGTGACATCTGAACAATGTTTTTTTTTTTAAATTTATATATGCCATCGGCTTATAACCATTTGCCAGTGTCAAGTTAAAAAGGCGGGAAATAGAACTTTCGTTTCAATTTTCAACACCGTATTCCTAAATCGTCAAGTCTAAAGTCTAGGAAAAGTCCAAATAAATAGTCAGTGCAATCCATGAGTCATGTCAGTCGATTCCGTAAAGTGTTAGAAGCTTTACTGAAAGTTCCTAGGGAGTTTTGGAGGGAAAATAAATAGCACGTTTTTAGAAGTTGTACCACTTGCTCACACTTGTGCACGTTAACGAATATGTAATGGTTAATATTCTACCAATATTACACATTAAGAACAGAAATAATACAGATTTATGAAATAATACAAAATCCACAACGTCACCCATTGAATTCCCTAGCAAAACTCCATGAAAAGTACTAACAGAGGATATATTTCCGTATTTTTAATTATGGCTGGGACTATATGTTCCGAAATCCGGTAGGCCGTAAAAATCTGAGCATTGAAAGTAGAACTCTGCGCTTATACAATAGAGTAGAAAATCGAACACATGTGTGTCGATTCAAATCTCAATGTCATATATGACAGCTCGACGCTCGAAACTTCCATTTTCAACTCTATTGTTTTAGCACAGAGTTCTATTTTCAGTGCTCTTAATTATCACCGGTGTTCCGGATTCCGGAGCATATAGCCAGCCTTAACTCGTCACTCATCAGTCGTCACTCCTAAAGCGCCTTACTCACGGTCTAGCCTGCAAATCAAATATCGCGACCTTGAAGTGGTCTGGTAGGCATAAATTTTATGATTGACACTAATGAGTAATGACAGCCATTGTTCTTCTTTTGGCATAGCCTTCCCTGTAATAGGAGTTAAGGCTATGCCAAAAGAAGAAGAACAATGGCTGTCATTACTCATCCGGTGTTACATTAGCAGGCTGGACGGTGAGTAAGGCGTTTATGGTTGTTATAACATCTGTCAAATATATTTGTCAATTGTGCAGTCGAAGATACATCCTGGTGTACTTTTCTTTTCGACCTTAGGCTGGGACTATATGAACCTGAATTCGGCGGGGCGCACACTGGTCCCAAAGTAAAATAAATGGGACATTAAGAATTTTCGGATCGAAGTTCAACGGATCAGGCTGTTTTTTTTTTTGTAGACAGCTGATGCAATTACAAGTCACTTTTATAGATGTCGTTTTTTTCAAATATGCCGTATCTACAGAGATAAAATTTTTTTTTTTTTGTTTGGACGAAATCATAATTTTGTCATTTTATTCCAAGATTCAAACGTATTCAAAATAAATCATAGCACAGCTTATAGAGGGACTCTTGTCGTATATTTGTGTCATAGACACTTAACTGCGATTTTTGCGCCATTAGGAGCTACAGGTACTTTAATTTTTATTGTTTTGTATAATTTATTTTTGAGTATTTCATATGGATTTTAATAAATATTGTTAAGGATAGACAAATACTAATGTTTTCTTTATTGACAAGTAACTCTTACTAATGTCTTATTCATAAAAAAGCCTATATGTATATCCTTAAACTAAACAAATTAAAGTAGAAATCTCAAAACAAGTACGTGCAGGTAAATTATTTTATGGCTCATCTAGTTTGCAAACATTGTTTGGTAATGCCTCATTGTCTAATTACTCCATTACTTGGAATTTGGGATCTGTTTTGTGATTTAGCGCTAGCGAATGCTTCGAAAACGCTAAATCACAAATAAGCATATAGATTGCAATTCAAATTTTCCCTTCGTACTTTTACGGACTTCGGAAAGTCAAGTTTGCAAACTGGATGAGTCATAAAATAATTTACCTGTACGTACATGTTTTGAGATTTCTACTTTAATTTGTTTAGTTTAAGTATATATAGGATTTTTTATGAATAAGACATTAGTAAGAGTTACTTTACTTGTCAATAAAGAAAACATTATTATTTGTTTATCCTTAACAATATTTATTAAAATCCATATGAAATACTCGAAAATGAATTATACAAAACAATAAAAATTAAAGTACCTATAGCTCCTAAAGGCGCAAAAATCGCAGTTAAGTGTCTATGACAAAAATGTACGACAAGAGTCCCTCTATAAACTGTGCTATGATTTATGTTCAATACGTTTGAATCTTGGAAGAAAATGACAAAATTATGATTTCGTCCATACAAAAAATAATTCATATTTTTTTTCTCTGTAGATAAGGCATATTTGAAAAAAACAACATCTATAAAAGTTAACTTATAATTGCATCAGATGCTACAAAAAAAACAGCCTCATCCGCTGACCAAAAAAAATAAAGTGCCTGTAGCTCTAAAAGGCGCAAAAATCGCAGTTGAGTGTCTATGACAAAAATGTACGACAAGATTCCCTCTATAAGCTGTGCTATGATTTATGTTGAATACGTTTGAATCTTGGAATAAAATGACAAAATTATGATTTCGTCCATACAAAAAAAAAAAAAAAAAATTATCTCTGTAGATACGGCATATTTAAAAAAACGACATCTATAAAAGTGACTTGTAATTGCATCAGCTGTTTACTAAAAAAAAATCAGCCTGATCCGTTTACCTTCGATCCGAACATTCTTAATGTCCCATTTATTTTACTTTGGGACCAGTGTGGGGCGATGAGAATTCAAAGCATTGAAAATAGAACTCTGCGCTAATACAACATAGTTGAAAATCGAACACATGAGTGTCGAGTCAAATGTCAACGTCATATATGACAGCTCGACACTTGTAACTTCCATTTTTAACTCTATTGTTATAACGCAGAGTTCTATTTTCATTGCTCTGATTTTCACCGGCGTTCCGGATACCGGACCGTATAGTCCCACTTCCCAGCCTTTTTAAATCTTATTGCCGAGTTATTACTCGGCAATAAGATTAAAAAATGGTAGAGTTGATCTGACGTCAACTGTACATAATGTCATCCAAGATGTTGAACAAATTATATTAACGAAAGGAGATACATAAATAAGCGAATTAGGGAAACATAATACAGATTAAATAAAAGATTTGATCAAAGATCTTGGATATGATTTCATGGAGGTTAGATTAGGTTAGGCTATTGTAGAATTTATAATTAATTTTTCAGCTACCAGCCATACTTGGTTAGTAGTATAATTTTCTTCGCGGGATTGGTGGCCCGGTCCGCTTTTATTGACACGCCTTAGCGATTGCAGTGCCTCACTTTTGGGACACTATTTTCTACAGCGATCGGTCTTCTTTTCTCCAACCTCCATGCAATATTTGATCAAATTTCTTGGCTCTTTCTCTTTCGTTTGTATAAAGACATGTTGCTTAAATAGTTTTTTTCGTCTATTCGATGTTAGACAACATGTTAATAAACAATCTAGAATCCATTTTCGTAAATCTTACAAAAACGAACAAACAATTTAAATTTACAATATGAAAGAGAGCGATATATCGGCCGGTGACGTCACGATTTGCACCAGCGCCCGCCATACATTTGTCATTACAAAATGTATAGCTATAGCAACTTGTGACGTAACAAATGGTTTTGCGAGAAAGAGATGGGCAATATTTTTTTATTTGCTTATATTATTTTATCGCGTCAATCTAAATACCTATTTCTTTTAGATTTATGTATATTTAATCAATATTTTAAAATTTAATTTATAAAAATGTGATATTCCACACTAGGCAACATCCCTATTCTGTATATCCTTCTTCCGTGTATTCTGTATCTCTTTTCCTTGTTTATTTGACAAAGATATTTAAAATAAATCATACAATTTCTTTGATCCAATGCATAATGGACCAAGATCTTTGATAGATGTAATACCAACCTATATCACGAGACTCGAGAGTCACGGATTTGTTTAATTGGCTGTTTTGTGAAGTGATGATTATCGTTTTCATGATGATGAGTTTAAAAACACTTACATTAGACGACTGTCAACCAAATATGTTACGATTTTAAACCTCTTTTTAATCATCTATGGATTTATATGAACGTCTCAACGGTGACTCTATGGTAGTTACCCCTTGATTTTTTAATCTGGAGGATTGGTGAAGGTAGAGAGAGCATGCCGTTGATAGCCGCGCCGGTCCGGCCGCCGACGAATCACTGGCTGAGCTTTTTTTCATTACCTAGTCTTTACTACTTTCCAAATTTGTAAAGTTTTAGTACCAACTACCACGAAGTTTTTTTAGTAGGAGTTTTTAGTGCGTTTTTCGGGTTATTTTACATTATTTTTCCCCTTGAAGTTTCTATTATTGGTTGTGGGTGTTTAATATTGTGACCGTCCTAGTGTAAGTGTAGTTTTAAGTAGTTTTAGTTTGTTTTTAACCTATCGGCATGGATGCCGAGCCGATGCCGAGTCTCTAGAAAGCGTTCTAATCCTGATAGCAATAATATAATCGCTAAAAGAATCACCGATAATGCCCATTCCATTCCTTCTATACAACTAAATTATATTTGTTCCGACTTTGAGAGCAAAAAAGTATACAATGTAGATGATGCTGCGCCGTTCCTGGTTCATGTGTAGAAGACTGAGACTGATAGTGGACCTACATCACGACCCATGGAATTCGGACAGATTTATTTAAAAATAACATAAAAAACATTAAAATGGACGGGATAAAAAAAATCGGTCGTAACCGAATATCTATAAAATTTGATACTGCTGTCCATGATAACGAATTTTTAAACTTGTCAGTGCTTACTAATGCTGGGTATGTTGTAATGATCCCATCATACAGCATATCCCGCATGGGTACAGTGCGCGCCGTACCTGTGGACTGGTCCATGGAGGAGCTGGTCACGAATTTATCTGTACCTCCTGGTTATGGCACAGTTATTAAAGCCCGGAGATTAAGCCGGAAGACATTTAACGACCAGCGGCAGCCGGTATGGGCTCCAACCCAATCTGTTGTCCTGACCTTCTCAGGTCAAAAACTCCCTCCCCGTGTTTATTGCTACTACACTTCCCTACCAGTCGAGACATACTTGCTGCCGACCATACAATGCAATAAATGTTGTTGATTGGGCCATATCCAAGCTCAATGTAGGTCACAGCCTAGATGTTATAAGTGTGGACAGTCGCATGAGGGCGAAACTTGTGAGGTTTCAAATTCGACATGCTTGTTTTGTTCGGGATCACATACAGCAAATAATTCATCCTGTCCAGAACATGCACGACAAAAAGAAATTTTACTCGTCATGTCGCAGGAGAGCATCTCATACATGGAAGCTTCGGCTGGATTTCCCCATGTGAGACGTTATTTTGCAGACTCGGCAACAACTTCTCCCTCTGCTAATCCTAAATCCCAACCCAAATCCCCTGTTACCACTTCATATAGGAAAACCATTTATACTCCCCGCCTTCACATTACCCCTCTGTCCCCTGGCTATTATCACTAGGCACACAGAAATATCATTCAGGAACCCGCTTCCCAATTACTAAATGGGAGTGGATTTTCGTCAGCTACTGAGATATCTCCGAACGATAACTTTATTGACTCCCTCATTAACACTCTGATCCAATTAGTCTCCCGGTTTAGTTACTCCGGGCTACCGAACAAAACTCGTACAAACCTGACTCAGCTTCTAGACACTGTGCTCAAAAATGGATCAGTTCTCCATGGTCCAGTGGGACTGTCGTAGCATCAAGAAAAAGAAACATGACATTTGTAATATTGTTAACAGATATAGGCCATCAATTATTGCCGTCCAGGAGACATGGTTAAAGTCCGGCTCATGTTTTAGTGTCCCGGGCTACTCGTGTTTTCGGGATGACAGAGTTGATGGTAAGGCTGGAGTAGCCCTTCTGGTCTCCAGCCGTTGTACATATTCTTTGTTTTCTCTTCCTATACATAGTAGTTTGTATAATATTGTGGCTGTCCGAGTTTTAAATACCGTATTTACTTATGTCTGTGTAAATACCCAACCAAAACTCCTCCATCTTTTCTGAACTTTTCTCAATAATTTCTTCCATTTCCGTACCACTGGTTGTATTAGGTGACTGTCGGTTATTAGATGACTTGTCATCACTGATCACCTCATCATCACCTCATCACTGACTTGTCCGCCATACATCCTGGGGGTCCTACTTTAATGATTATCATTCTGCAGTGTCATTAGACATTGTAGATGATAAGAACTTAGTGGTTCTTAATGATGGGTTGCCAACTCGGCGGGTCTCTCCCTTACAGAACCCGAGGAGTGTGGTGGACCTGTCATTATGCACCCATTCTATCTCTTCCTTGTGTTCGTGGTATGTAATTCCCTATTCTTATGGTAGTGATAATTTTCCCATTGCTATTACTATGACTGACTCGACAAGACAGACAATATCACCTATCCCTCCCACACTCAAATACAAAATAGAAAAGGACAATTGGGACGAGTTTCCAGTTGCTACAGAT
Source organism: Phengaris alcon alcon (assembly GCA_037179445.1). Taxonomy (NCBI): domain Eukaryota; kingdom Metazoa; phylum Arthropoda; class Insecta; order Lepidoptera; family Lycaenidae; genus Phengaris; species Phengaris alcon. The sequence goes on along the minus strand of JAYRCH010000003.1, from coordinate 854,897 downwards.
GTTGAAGCTAGTCTAATTCCCCCTATAAACACAGATAACGCTAACACTCAATACCAAAATTTAAAAAATGCACTTTTACAGGCTGCGGATAGGTCAATCCCCCTAAAACACTCAGGAGATGGCAGATTGTCACTTCCGTGGTGGGATTCCGAATGTACCTCAGCATGTAAACGACGTAAAGACGCGGGAAGACTTTATTCGAGATCTATGACTTTTGAAAATTTCTTCAATTACCAAAAAATTGCAGCTGAGGTCGGAAAACTGCTTTCAAAAAAAAAAGTAAAGTGATTGGCACAAATTTTGTTTATCTTTTTCAGCTGCGTCGAAACCCTCGACCATTTGGGAAAATATAAAGAGATTTCAAGGTTCCATGGCAAGCGATTACCGTCAGTCCAATGACCCATCTGAGTGGATTGGAGCATTTTCTCAAAGGTTAGCGCCGCTGACGGCTCCTTCTCTTGAGGAATCTACTACTAGACTAGACTAGATACATCTACTAGCCCTTCTTCTGATTATTTTAATTCTCCGTTCTCTCTGGAAGAATTTTGATTAGTTTTAGGTTCATTAAGGGTTCAGAAGGGATACTGCTCCCGGCGAATGGAATACCTTATTCGTTCATAGCCAACAGCCCAACCAGCAAAAAGTGGTTTTTAAAGTATCTCCAGGAGTACATTTCCATAGGACTATATGAGACTGATATCCACATATAAGTCCGGAAAAGGGCCCACTTTATGAGTAAACTTTTACTTATATCGAGTTTATAATAGACCGCTTCAATGCCGTTTACGTCTATATTTCTCCTATAATAGAATTACGTAAGTGCAATTAGTCCTGCAAATGCATAAGTAAATTATAGGAAAAAGTGAGATGAATACAAGCCTCGCAATGCTTGTATAAGCTCACATTTTGTGAACAATCGAATTGTGTCTGTGAGTCCAGGAATTGTCAAAACTGCTTGAAGAGTAAGTATACTTTATTTTAATTTTATAATAATAAATGTCAACCATTGTAATCAGAAATTGTATAGTAGAAAATCAATAGCTTATTATTGTTATAGTCAGTTATATATATTCGAAGGGGAATGTGAATTTTCTGAAAATTCTATCATGGTTTTAAAATTTTAAAGCGCCTCGTGTAATTCACTTATTTACATTTTAATATTTAATATTTTATTATGAAAATATCATGAACAGTCGCCATTTTTTCGGTGAGCATTGCCAAGTGCGACTTAGGGCCATTATAAGTAATATTGGTTCTATATTGGCAAGTGTTAAAACCGAAGATTCGCCATATCGTTACCAATTAGGGTTCCACATTACCCAGATAAAAACCAACTCTATTGATATTTAGATATAGATTAGCAAGTTACAGGAATATTAGATATAAGGGTTTGTTGTGACTTGTGCGTGCTAGGTTAAAAATTACTTTAAACATTGTTTTTATCTACGAGTAAGTGCACAAAGCGCGCCTGCCAACTTACCTGAAAGGTTTTTTGTGGGATTTAATTTTATGGTTATATTATAATTAATAATAATTATTATATTCAGGTTGTCAACGATCGAAATAAGTATGGTGATGTTCCTGGATATCAATATATTTTTAACAAAAGATTTGTAAAAAAAAACAACGATACTCAGATCCCTTCCAATGAGCTAGAACATCGACCGATCTTACTGATCTGTGTATCTCTTTAGGCATTTTACAATTTCTCAAAAAAATATTAACCTTCTCTATATTCTGAGCATTCCATTTTGTAATATATGTTCCAAAATTTCCGTCTTTCCAACCAATTAGAAGCCTCTTTATTAGGCCAAGATCTATTAAATGCAGTGAGTCCGAAATAGGAAAATCTTCAATCATATCGATGTTTAACTTTAATAACGGTGAATCTTTCTTATGATGTTGTCCATACTTCTTTGAACGAAACTCGTCATTGTTTCTTTTAAGACAGTGAGATCCAGTAAATGTCACTGTATTCGATTTATGAGAATATTCACCGACGACGGTGCATTTTAGACATCCATGTTTGCTATTAAAATTAGAAACACCTGAAATATAACAGCATCAGTCAGGTATAAACTTATTTTGATGTATGAATGTAATGCCTGCCTGGGAACGACCGAACCTATCTTTTCAACTGATTGTTGTTAACAATCAACTTGTAACTAGCAACAATTACTTTAGATTACTGAATGTTAAGGACGTATAGGTAATATTTCGCACGTTATCAAATGATAAGAGGGGTTCGGTCGTTCCCAGGCAGGCATTACATTCATATATCAAGTTGAATTTATCAGAATGGTGTGTGATGTAATCAATAAAAAGTACTCATGAACTCAAAAATAAATCTTCTACTACTTTTATCATTGCCCTGGCTGGTGAATCACAAATCTAAGCTCTTAGTTTTACATGCACAACTTTTTCTTCATTTAAATCAGTAGCATTATTTAGTATTAATCCCTCTTCAAGTTGCTTCATTTCTTTCACTCAAGGTCCTAAAAAAGCATCAAGATCTGATGGTTTTCCATCTCCAGCATAGATTCCTGTTGAAAAGAAAAATACATATTTTATTATCATAAAATATTTAAGGTTATAGGACACTGTAGGTACTTACTTAACTGTCACAAAATTCAAATAGGTAAATAGTAAAAAACTTCGTATGATACTCTTGGTCATGCAGCTGGTAGCTTTAGGTATATTATTAAAGTTTCTTTTTACTTACCCACAACAAACGGTGCCAAATTTGGTATTTCGAAGATGGAACATAATATAGGCCAAAACTGGTATCGCGAACTGTTAAAAACTGGTAATCCATCAATATTGATATTCAGAGAAACCTCAATTGGTAGAAAGGAAACATTTTCAAAAATTATTTTCAAACATTTAATCAGACCATTGTGCCAATAGTTCCCTGGAGGTGAAATAGTAATGTTTAGGTTTTCTCTATTTGTATCTAGAAGTGTACGTGCATCTTTAGGTAAAACATCGTTTATTCTCATATTTATAACTTCAAGTAAAGAGTTTAATGCAGTATGACAAATATTGAACATTAAAGCCCATTTTTTAATAGAATAACGCAGTTCTACATTTTTGTTGTAATCTGAAAGTTCTTTCTCATTATCGCTTTCAGAATCGCTCAATGATTTTTCATTATTACTCTCGCAGTCCGAACCTCTTCCATCTAAAGTAGTACTACAATTATCTTGTCCGGAACCCTCGCCAGAATTCGCGATGCGGTCTTCACCAGTTAAATTTAATACATCAGTGCTGACTATGGTTAAAATATTTTGATAGTTTTTTTTTACTTTTCTTTTATAAGAACCACTTTTTTTTAACCGCTTCCACTTATTTAAATCCATTTTCAATATCGTAGACAAAAATAATTGCAATCTTAAAAGCTGATGTCTAAGCCTATAATAGAATTTGCAAAACTATATAAAGCGTTTTTTCGCCTATAAGAGTTTTGACCTTCTTGTTCGAGATTACTTAATCTATAACACTACTATGTAATGCCTATATAAGTGTTTCTAAGCTTATAACGGCATGCGATAAATCTGTATAGAGAACATTTTATCCTATTGCATGCTGTTATAATCTTAGTGTAGTTTTATCATAATAAAATAAATATATAATATTATAATAAAATGATCTAAAATCACTTCTAAGGTAATGTAAAACCAGACAAGAAATATAAATGTTTTCGGTACTTTAACTTGAATTTACTCATATTGGCCATCAAAATTAGCTTATATGAGGTTATAAGCATAAATAACAAGAGGGATTCCTAGTAGATGCTCCTGGAGGAGTCTTAGGATTTAAATGCTCCTAAGATGTTATCTTATAGGCGGATATAAGTCTCAGTTATTGGATTAATTACTCCTGAGTGCATTTAGTTTCGTTCCTAGCTTTTACAGGAGTCTTAATCCAGTAGTGGCCACGAAATATGATCCTATATACCGATACAAGCTCAAATTATAGGATTAAACGTACTGAAGTAAAAACAGCTTTCATTAATGCTGATAAAAGCGCAGTAGCAAATATCAAAACCATCATCGGAGCTATATAAGTCAAAATAGCATTATAATATCGCATTCCAGGATTACTTTGCTGGTTGGGAGTGGACTAGACACACAATTAGTATGCCTTAACACTCTTAATGGCATTTATCAGCCGGAAGTTCCTCCGGAGGAATGGCGCTCACAAATTGTTTTGCCTATACATAAACCGGGAAAACTTAGTAGCGACCCTTGTAGTTACAGACCAATAGCTCTTTTGGCCACTTTATCAAAAACTTTGGAACACCTCATTAAAAACAGGCTAGAATGGCTTATGGACAATAAGGGTGTTATATCCAAGCCAAAGTTTGGTTTTCGGAAAGGCTTTTGCACTGTGGATGGTTTAAGTACCCTTATAACACACATACGCACTGCCTTTTCGAAAATGAAACATGTGGTGGCGATGTTCTTGGATGTATCAACTGCGTACGATAATGTGTCTCTTCCGGTGCTCAGGCAGAAACTGCAATAATTGAATGTCCCTATGAAGATAACTAACTACATCAACATTTCCTAAACGTTGGAAACTAACGCGAGTGGTACCGGTGCCTAAAGGTAAAGTAGGTAGGGAAGCTAGTGATTACAGACCGGTGGCGATTCTCTCAACACCTGTAAAAGTATTCGAGGTGGCTATCCACAGCAACTTATACGCACAGGTGAGTAGTCACTTATCTGACGCACAGCATGGTTTCCGTCCGGGAAAAAGTACGACGAGCAATTTACTTAGCCAGCTAGTAACCATAATTCCAGCAGTTGATGCGGGGCTGTAGGTGGATGTTACTTACTTGGACTTCCGGAAAGCGTTTGACACAGTCGACAATGATGTCTTGCTTCGTAATCTGGCCGATATGGGTTTCACTCCTCGCACGCTAACGCTTCTCGTTTTTCGCGAGCTACCTGCGTGATAGGCGTCAATTTGTCGACTGTGGCGGATGCCATTCGGAGCCTTACTACACTAGATCTGGAGTTAGTCAAGGAAGCGATTTGGGACCATTTCTTTTCATTATCATGATTAATTACCTACCTAAAATAGTCGAAGAGTCTCTAGATTTGCTGTATGCTGATGACCTCAAACTTATCAAAGCGATAAGGCCAGGGATCATAGCATACTACAGCGGGATTTAGACAGAGTTGTAGATTGGAGTAAAAGGAACAAGTTGTACTTTAATGTACAGAAGTGTTCGGTGATATCCTTTACTCGTGGACGTGCCCCTAGTCATTACGAGTATCACATGGAGGGGCAACCCATACAGCGTGTTACAGAGGTCAGGGACTTAGGAGTTCACTTTACTGCAGATCTAAATTTTAGAAAGCATATTGTGGGGGTTTGTAAAAAAGCTTACCGTAACCTAGGATTTGTTCTACGCCAGGCCAATGAGTGCAATGTGCAGGCTTGGGGAGTCCAATCAAAGATGTTGTACTCGCGAATAACGTTTATTAACTGCTCATTTAATTAACTTACATTACAATATATAGGGAGGATCAACACACACTACACCTCCCCCGTATTTTTGAAAAAAAAAATTGGATACATATAATTTTTTTTTTCTTATTATAAATTAATATTAAAACGACCTTAATTACTTTATATTTTTATTTTTATTTTTAGTTCTTACTTAATACTTAATACCATCTTATTCTACGTAAATAATAATAAATACAAATATGTGCTATTTTTATTTTATTTGTAAAAACATAATTTTAATTACATTCGTGATGGGTCATGGAATGTTGACGATATATGACTCAATTTCAACTTACGATTTTTTTTTCATGGTAATACCTAATTGTTTTAATAAATTTAATTTGTATTATTATATATAAAATTTTAATATTTCGAAACAAAAAAAAATCGTTACCTCCTCAATATTATTATTTTATTTTTTATATTCTCTCATTTAAAAAAAAAATACAATCCCCATTTTACTATATAGTCAATCCATTTTCATATAAATTTTCTTAATCATTTCATATCACTTATAGTATTACATTTCTTTTCCTAATTTATACTTGATTAGTGGATTGGCCAGTCACTTACATTTTACATCATCAGGTACCTTATTATTATTTTTCTTTTCTTTTCTTTTTAAATATTTTCATATAATGCATGCTTTTTCATAATCATGGTACAATGAATCTTTATTATTCATATTTAATATTTACTCATACATCATTTCATAATTTTATTTATAGTCGACTTTTTAAATTATTTATTATAATGGTACTTTACTTTATTTATTTTTATACTTCATGTGCGCACTTATTTGGTACAATACTTTATTTATACAACATATAACGGGACCTATTTTAAGACTAACCAACACATAATATTATGTCTCCAACCATTTTTATTAAGTGGAGGATTGTTCCCGCCGAGCATGATCTAAGTACCATTTATTTTATTTTTTGTACTATAATTGTACCATATTTTAATACCAAGGGTTTGTTTTAAGGCTTCTTAACCTCCAACTATTCTCACAGAGAAATCTCGTTTACACCATGATCAAATGAAGGATTCCCTTGCGTATTTTATTATTCATGCTTTTAGCATTTTATTTATTACACATACATAGCATTTTAGCTAGTATTTAATTAATGCACTATGGCATTTTTCACCTTAAGCTATCCAAATTCCTAACAAAAAAACCCATTCCATTTTGATGCTTTCAATATTTAAAACATCCATTAACCGTTGGGTGATCAGGCCAACAGCTACTAGAAATTCCAAACATTGACGCATCCCTGTCTACCTAATAACAGTCCTATTTCAATCGAATACCTTCTTATGAAACTAAAACCCAAATCCTTCAAAATAACATTTTCTTTGCATCCCTACATAAAGCTTAAAGTAGCTATGTTACAAACTAAATATCACATTCCTAATCCTCTTCACAATAATATTACGTCATATCTCGTATGAACGTAAATATTTTATAAGTAAATCCATGTAAGTCATAGCCGATAAATGCACATAATTTATACGACTTGTTAATAGTCATTGATATTACCAATTCAAATTAATCTTTCAAAAATTACTTTTTGTACAGCCCTAGCCTTGATTAACAAAGAGTATAGCTACTTACATTTCGTTGCGCGAATGCTGTGCTGGCACCGCGGATATTTGACGCTTTTCCAGCAAAGGCGACTTACCTACCTGCGTTAACCAAGTGCGTAAAGCATTTCGTTAGTAATGAGTTACTATGTATTCCCTTTTCCAAAAATCTAATATTAATATTATTTATAATAAATATACTATAAATATAGATAATTTGCAACTCATATTTTCTTTAAAGATAATATCTTTCTCACACATCTAATATTACTATTTTTATTTGCATTAAATACCTTTATGTACCGTCAACACCCATATATTAATTTTATTACGAACTTTACTTTCATATTATAATTATGATTACATCCTTAAAATATTACAATAATCTTGACTTCAGACGAAAATTCCTTTTTAAACACTGTAACTTCTACTAGGTACCAAATATAACGAGGGGCGGCTTAAGTTGCAAGATAATAACATTATAAATTAACTTCAACTTTTTAAAGTTACTTGAAACTAATAAAATTACAAAAAGCAATTCAATAAATTTTTGATACATCTAAAAATTTACTAAAAAAAATGATATTTATCAGAATACTCCAATAACTTTTAACGCACACACAATTAAATAAACATCAATATTACCTTTTTGCGCAATATGCTTTTAAGATTTTATTTTAACTTTACTACACCAACCAATCTGACACTTAAATTTAATATCTCTCCATTAAAATTATAAATTTATGCAAAATCAAAATATTAACGTCATGTAAGTACGTACTTATTACAGTTTAAATTTAGTTTATTCCCAATAGTTCATTAAAATGCTTTTCCTTTTACTACTTTTATTAATTTTATAACCTTTTGTATATTATTCCATATTACTTACTACATTTTAATATAAATTAAAACATCCAATTTTTTATATTCACGTTAATTTTTTTTTAAATAACCATTGCTGTTTTTTAGTACATAGGTTCATTTTAAATTTGTAAAATAGTTAGGTTAGGTTTGATTTTGAAAACTGTTCTGCTTAGCCCCAATTGTTCCGCTTCGTGTTCTATTGTTTAATTTCCCCCCCCTGCACTCCCCGTGTCCGCGCCACTTGGCGGTTTTTTGGTTTTTGGCCTGCTGCTTCACGGTTTTTCACGGCAAAAATCCAATTTCCAATTTCCAAGATTAAGGTTAAATTCTAAAATAATGAAAATGTTACGTAATAAGCCTAGTAAAAGAAAACTGACGTCCAATTATTCTTATCTCTGCGCTCTGCTCACTGATCTCCCAGCTGCATCCACTTCCGACTCGAACTTCTCCCGGCTGCCTGCTCACCATTTCCACTCATCTGACTCCAACAACTCCCGGCTGCCTGCTCTACATCTTCACTCAAATATCTTCAAATTTATTGTCTTCAACTGATGGCCAATATTTTGTTCTGTACTCGAATTTCTAGAAGCAAGTAATCTAGAAATCTATGATTATAATATTCTTCTTGCAAATTTTTGGTTTTTATTTCTCAGTTCACATATTTTTAGCCACACTTTTTTTCATTTTTTTTTATTTCCATTAAAAGTCATACAGTTTTTTTTTGTTCATTAAATATTTTTTTATATATGATTATTATTAGCACTTATAGATTTGTAATTATGTTTCTACACTATTTACTTAATATATTTAAACCTACATTATTTATTTCCTAACTAACGGCCGGTAAATATAATTTTAAAGTTCTTTTTTTTTACACTTAAATGTCCAAATTTTCCATTGTATTTAAAGTTCACACTTCACATCACTTTTTATAGTCTTTATTGTTTCTGTTCCATCTGCGCAGCGCTGCCACGGGGCAGCACTGGCAGGGTCGCCATGCAATGTGCAGGCTTGGGGAGTCCAATCAAAGATGTTGTACTCGCGAATAACGTTTATTAACTGCTCATTTCATTAACTTACATTACAATATATAGGGAGGTGATACACACACTACAGAGTTTACAAACATAAAAGCGTTATATGAGACTCTGGTCAAGAGTCATTTAGAATGCAATGCCGTAATTTGGAGTCCGAATGAAGCCAAATATAAAGCGCTGTTGGAAAAAATACAAAATAAATTCATTAGATTCCTTTATTTTAAATTATACAAGATACATCCTGGTTACCCCTTACCAGTGGCGTGCACAGGATTATGGCACTGGGTATGCGGCGAAGTACTAGGTCACAAAAACTTTTTCGTTTATAGATTTTTAGCATAGCTACAGCCAAGCGACGGATCTCTAAGTCGAAACCATGCCAACAGAGCAAGTCTTAGATGTACTACTATTCATGTACATCTTCTACGGCAACGCAGACAAAACAGCGATCGATCGTCGCGGCGGAAGAAATTCTAATAAGTAAAATAATAAGCATATTTTGAAATATTATAACTACTCACCAGTCAGTCAGCTTCAATTTTCACATATTCAAGGTTCCGGTTACTTGAGATTACTATATCCCGATGTAAATTACTAAATAATATGCAAGGAAAACAATATAATTTAATCGTGTGTACAAAACCACACAGCCAGTTATACGTTTCATAACTTTTAACATCTAATGAAGTACATGCTCAGTACGTAAAGATGTCGCTACGAGTAAGCATTGTGAACCATGGAAAAGTAAATCACATTAAAAGCACAATTAAACCGCCATGTAACTTGTTTTGTTTTACGTCAGTGATTTATTTAGTTTTATTCTTCAACATTTTCAATGATTACTGAATAAAATATGAATTTATAATAATAATTCATACAACGCCCTCTTTTTTTAAATTGAACAGATAAAGTACATCGGCACTACGGGACTCTTCAAATTAAATATCGTCAATTCACGATAGATGGCGGCCTAGTTAAAACGACGACGCAACGCGCAGGCGGCGCTATGGGCGCCTTTTTAACAATTTATCTTTATAGCACAGAGATAATAATATACTACATTAGTACGTAGATAATAATATACTTAGTTATGTTTGGTTATGTTCGTTCTCTGAAAATAGTGTCATTTATAATTTCCACGTAAAGTGCCATCTAGTAAGTTTTCTTAGTAAATAACATTATACTGACAATCATAGAACTCGTACCAAGTACCAAGTTAGAGTACCAAGCTCGCGCCACGGGCGCCCGAAGCTGAAGGCCATCTAATGCCGCATGAGTTACGCCTATATAAACATGTCGATATTCATGGGTGTGTGCGTTTGCGAAGTATGAAAATTACACATACATGCGATGATTTGTCCTGCAGCACACACCGGCATGAGTTGCTATTTATAAAATATTAGGCGTTTTAAATTTTAAATTATTATATTTTTTTAATTAATTTATTTACTATTAATTAAAGTCATTTAAAACGTACGAACGTTTTATTAAAATATCTGTGAATGACAAGTAAAGCACTGCATTTCTGCCTATATGGAGCGCACGCCCCTGCCCCTTACTATATCCAACATTGTTTTTGCTTGGCATGGTAGTATATTATAAACTGGAGGTTAGACGATAAGTAACGCTTGCTACTTATATATTTAAAGTTCTCAGAGGAAAAATTTATAATCCTAATATACTGGGAGAAGTGAGATTATGCGTCCCGGATAGGTACATGAAACGGCGGAGGCGACCGCAGCTGTTAGCGGTTCCGGCAGCACGCACCAACCTCTTACAGCAGGCGCCCCTGACGCGCGTGCTGCGCACGCTCAATGCGGTAGACAAGAAAGCTGATTTGATTGTTCATTGAATGACTTTACTAAGGCTGCATATTTTATAGTATGTTTTAATTCGTAAGATGTCTGAAGTAAGTCATTAGTCACAGTAGTTGTATGAAATTGTTATCTAGATATCTAAGAAATTTATTTTATTAGTTATTATGTTTTTGATATTGTATAATAATAGTTACTTATCTGTCAGATTAGGATAATAAGGTCCTGTAAAGATAGATTTAAGTTTAGAAATAAATAAATAAAATCTGTAATAGCCTCTCCTCCCGTTCCCTTAACATTTCCTTTAATAATTCCAATCTCTCCACTAGAACCGTATACAGAGTCTTACCGCAAGGTAACGTCCTTAGCCCGCTCCTCTACAGCATTTATGCCTCCGACCTAGACCGTACCGTTAATAGCTTTTGTGAGGTTATTCAATACGCAGATGATTTGACCATGAACATTGCCTGAAAGGACATAACGAAATGTTCCGCCCGCCTCAACTGTGCTATAAGCTATCTAAACGATTGGATGGATAGATACGCACTTTCCATCTGTATCCCAAAAAACTCTGTTGTTGTTTTTTCGCGCTCCAAAAGTATACCAAATATAAGCATTCAATATAACCAACAAGTTTTCCCGGTTAAAGATAAGGTTAAATTCTTAGGTGCTTTTTTTTGGATTCGAGGATGACTAGTGTACACCACATCAATCACATAGCGAAGAAATGTGAGAAAAATTTAAATATTCTCCGGTCTCTCTCTTGCGTGTGGTGGGGCTCACACCTCTGTTCACAAAAGCTGTTGTATAATTCGCTTGTCCGCAGCCACCTAGACTACGGTTCCTTTTTGTTAGAACCGTGTAATAAAATTCCTCTAAAAACACTCGACAAAATTCAATCAAAGGCACTGAGAATCGTTGTGGGAGCTATGAAATCTACTCCCATCAACGCTCTCCAAATAGAATGTGGGAACCCGCCACTTAGCATCACGAGGCAATGCCTAGCTATCTATTCTTTTCATCCTCTTATAGGCAAACTTCACATTCTTTCCCAACGAGTTGATTCTGCCAATTACTGGTCTCGCAAAGAACTTCCCTGCCTTTTGGTTAGCTACCGTAAGTTCACCCATATACCATGTCCTGTCTTCCAATGTGTTCTTAATCCCCTCTTTTCCACCCCTTTTAAAGCACTTACTGTCTCTCCAAAAGTGCTTTTAAATTTTGCGATAGATAAGGGTTCTCCTCTGGCTAACACTCAATTTAAAAGTATAATTAATCAGCACTTTGAGGATTGGCTGCTTATTTTCACTGATGCTTCTAAGCTTTTGGAGCGTGGCTGTCTTGGAGTGGCAGTATGGATTCCGAGGGTGAATGTTATCTTAAACTTTAAATTACCTCCAGACTCCACTGTATTTACAGGGGAAACTTTGGCAATCTTAGAAGCACTCTCTTTTGTTGAGTCTCATCGGCTTAACAAGTCAATTATCCTCTCGGACTCCAAAAGGGCTTTGGAGGCCATTGCCTCTAACCAGTTTAGTTCTAAATGTAAATCCCCCATAATCTTAAAAATAAGACAGCTTCTCTTTAGATGTCATTCAGATAATATTCAGGTCGGGCTGGCTTGGCAGGTCATAGTGGAATAACTGGCAAAGAAATTATTGCTCGCCTGTATTCCTAGCAAAAATTAGGGTAAAAGACAGCTCCCTTTGTGAGTGTGGCTTAAACGAGGGCACCTTGGACCATATATTTTTCTCTTGTACTAAAACCATTTTTCCCTATATGATCTCCTTCCTCCTAATATTCCTCACCCTATTAATTTTAAATCTGTTTTATGTTTTGTACATACTTCATTTATTAAAGTCTTATGTACATATATTACAAAAAACAACATAAAACTGTAATATTGCTATATAGTTACTAACGCATAAATATTTGTGTTTGTTTTAGGTTTTTTCAACAGACCTCGCTATTCAGCTTACCGTACCCTTGTTTTTTCATAAGACCTCTTCAATTAGCAGTGTTCCCGTCACTCACTCTGACATTGGTGAATCACTACGGAGCCAAATATAAAAGGAAGAAGAAGAGTTTTGATTGTTCAAAGTTGAAACATTTTTCAGTTTAGTTTTCGCGTTTTCGGATTATTTTTGATTTTTTTAATTTGAACTTTAGCTATCTCTAGTTTACGGATATCGTAGTGTTTTACATTCGCTTTGAGTTTATGTTTAATGTAATAAACATCGAATATAGTATTATTTTGCATTGAAGCCAAAAAGTAGTAGGGTAAAATATGTCCAAAGATAGGTATAAAATTGAAATAGTGCATGTACATCATCCACATTTGATGTGGATTAAAGTAAAAGAATGTAAATCTAAAGAAGAGTTTTCGTTAGATCAAGTAGGCCTATATGGTCTTTTACCTTTGGAAATTACAATTAACGCCGAAAACAATGCATTGGAAACATCTAAATCCATAGATTGGGTACCGGCGGCTACTTCCCTTATTATGAAAATAACATCTGAAAGTCCTGATATATGGTTTACACCTACTCTCATCGACCGAAGGTACCTAATATTTTTTTTATAAAGAATTTTACTGAAATTACATAAACCTTAATCCACTGTGATTACAGTACGCATGTTTATACTTTTCAAATGAATCCACAGAATATTTGATGTATTTATTAGTACCTACAAAAGTTTTATGGTTATAGTAATTTCATTTCAGAGTGTCTATATTTGATGACAACATACAAAAATATGGAGATGTGGAATACAAATCAGGTGATAAAATTAAAAGCTTGTCTGAGAAATTAATAAAATCCAGCTTAGCATATCAAGATGTGTGTTATTTTCATCAAAAACTCAGCAGAGGTGAAATAAAAACTAAAGTCTCTAATACTCAAATACAAGACATAATAAAACATTTTGTTAACTATTTTCAATCAAAAGGAATACCAAAAAAGGTGTGGAATAAAGTTTTAAAGACGCAAATGTCTGTGTTCTTCTGCTCTCAGCAAGTTGAATCAGCTTTGACACAGTCAAATCTTGAGAAGCATAACAATTTACTGATTAAAAGTGTTCTTGAGAGTAAAATGAAAGATTTAACCTTGTGTAAAGATGTTGATGATGAGTCTCTTGGAAGAGCAGTGCATAGAGTGGATGAATCTTCTGAAAGTCAGATATCTTCTGATATCTTGAGAAGGAAACTGCATCATACTAAAAAAAATAAAGATCCTAATACAGTGGAAACATATAACAGCATTAAGAATTTTCTGGATAACAATTCTACACAATGCCATAGCAAAATGTTAGATGATTATGAAATGGCTATAGAGAAAAAGCAAAAAGCGTCTAATATTGCATATCAAAATGATAGCAAAAGGCAAGATACACAAAGTTTAAGGCTCCAAAAACTTAATAGCTCAAAAAAACCACATGATGCAAATATCCTGACAAAAGAGGAAATACCCAAAAGCAAGGAATTTAGTACAAGTAAGTATAAACAATAGAAAAAAATGTTTAAAACAATAGATTTGTTAAGTAAGAATTTGTAGCAGAACAATAAGTGCCACAATCCTGAATCACACTATCGAAGTTTTCAAAGACCGGCACTATATATACGATATCTGAAATTCATTCAAGTGGGCTTCGGCCTGACCGAGCATAGCACCACGATCGGTCGGAGATCTCCCTTTGGGGCTTGCCACTATATTCCCACATTGGTGACCCTCGACAGAACACGCCATCATCATCATCACTCCCCACCCCTCCGCACCACGCCAGCCAGCTTTAGCCTCATCGGGTACCTCGACCACCAGCCTCAACGCACCGTGGCCTGGTCGAACCCTCATCAGCTTCATTGGGCACTCTCACTACAATGACTGGTCAGCACGTAGCATTGGCCCCGCACGGCAGCACTCCGACTCACTGGGACTCTGGCACTGGCGACTCAAGCAAGACGACTCAAGATTCGACCTCAGGTCTTCGGGGGGAGTGATGTGGCGGAACAATAAGCGCCACAATCCTGAATCGCGCTATCGAAGTTTTCAAAGATCGGCACTATATATACGATATCTGAAATTCATTCAGGTGGGCTTCGGCCTGACCGAGCATAGCACCTCGCCCGGTCGGAGATCTCCCTTTGGGGCATGGGGCTTTTTGTTCATTAATTTACGAAATTTTTAATTGACTTTGATCGAATTAATTTTTTATGACCATTGCGGCTCAGTGGTTAGCGCGTCAGCATCATGGCGGTTGTGGGTTCGAATCCCACCGAAGGTACAAAACATCTTCTGTTTTCCTAGGTCATATATGTGTATTAAATATGTGTATAATATAATAAAAATCTTAAATATATAATCAATTGTCTGGTACCTGTAACAAGTTCTTTGAGAACCTACCACGGGACCTGATTGACATGGTGTGAAAGTGTCCATAGATATTATTATTATTCTCATAAAAATATTATTGGAACGCAGTATAAACCTCTATAGTTATGTTGAGTTATTAGGTAGGACTATTGTCTTGTAACAGATGATGTATTTGAATGATGTATTTGATGTTGATGACATGGCATTTTAATTGATGCTCTTTTCTCGTGTATAAGTGTCTGCTAGCTGCTCCCCATCATTATATTGATAATATTAAATCTACGGTGTGCATTTTCTTTTTCAAGAATATTCAACTTAGTTTATTATTTGACCAAAAATTATAAACTAAGAAATATTTCAAGATTGTAAAAATAGGGAAAAGTGTCCAATAATCATGGAGCTAGTAAAAAAGGGAGGAGGAGGGCATAAGCAACTGTGCACTGTGAATTTTACTCGGCCCCGTCATCACAATATATAGTTTTTTATCATTTATTAAACGCCATCTATTGTCGAGTATAAAAACCACAAAAGCAGGGGCGTATTTCGATTAATTTTGCCTACTCTTTTTACGAAACCCCATATTGTTTCGTAAATGTACTTATATAATATGTTGATGATGTTACTTACATAATAAATATACTTAATTTTAACTTTTAAATACATACTTATTTAACTTAACTCTTATTTACATAGGTATGTAGTTGCATTCCCAATTGTATATGAACACTACATCCTACTTACTGTTATAAATGTGAAATAAATGTGAAAGTTTGAGGATAGATGGATGTAGGTATGTTTGTTACTCTTTCACGCAAAAACTACTGAATGAATTTCGATGAAATTTGGTATGGTAGTAGTGGTAGTGTTAGTAGTAATGGAGTAATGGTAGTAGTAATGGATTAAAACATAGGCTACATTTTATCCGGAAAAAGTACAGTATTCCAGAGATACCCGATACTATTATATATTTACGCGGGCGGACCGACGGAAGGTCGGACCGCTGTCCAGACGGCCGGATGAACGGACGGACTGACGGACGGACGGATGGAGCGACGGATGGTCGGATAAACGGACAGACGGACCGACGCACTGTTGAGGGAAATGAAATGTCGAAAGTGACAGATTTTTTGAAGAATATTGCTTCAGTTAGGTATTAGAAGGCTTTTGGTTAGGCTTCTGTTTTTGAGAAAATTGAATTATTCATAATGGCTCCATACAAGTTTTTCGTAAAAATATTATTACCTCCTTAATTTTGGGACTAATTATCTCAAACTTCATTTTCTACATAGTAATACGTAACTGAAGCAATATCCATAAAAAATGTCACTTGCGAGATTTCATTTCATTTCTATGAAAGCCGATTTTCGACCCACCGTGCGACGGATGGACGGACGGACAGATAGACAAGATTTAATTAATATATTATGGAGTAAACTCCCGTTGTGCGTCGGCACTCGGAACTGACACAGTTAGTTTTTTAAACTTGTAAAATATTATAACCTAAAGGACAAGGTTTGAGTTTAAACAGATTTTACCAGGTTAAATTATTATGTATTATATATTAATAAAGTGTTAGAATATAAAAAAATGTGGTAAATGACGAATGGAGATATATGGGTTACTTTACTTTTAAACATACTTATTCCAAGAAGATCAATACTGTTTCAAAAACTTAATGTAACCACACCTTAATTTACATTAATACCACAAGCCATTTAATTGACTACTTTTATCATAATAATAATATTTCATTAAATAAAACATAACGATATGACTTAACAGAATAAATAAAAAAATACTCCCTGGTTTAAAAATGTCGACTCTGACCCTGTCGACCAATATGTAATCTTGCGTTTAGTGCCATCTAGTGTGAGATAGCAAAACTAGGTCGTAAGGTCGATAACTCCCAGCTAAATAACTAAAAAACTCCCAGTTAGGTCCATAACAACCGAAGTGGGCGGAGTCTGACATTCTTCTCACCTAGCAAATTATAACGCTTTGTTTTATACTAAAAGCTCACTACAACGACTCCTCTTTTTCTAGCTCCATGCCAATAATCAACATTCATTGTAAAAACTTGTATTTATTTTTGTATCTGTATCCATTTTAATATGTAAATAACCTTTTAATTTATTTCAGAAAAGTCTCTAAAGGAGAAAAATAGTTATAAAAATACAAAGCCACATGCTATGTTGTATGGACCACCTGGCCTTAATCCAGCCCAATTTGTGAAAAATATGATGCCCCAGCAATTGATAGAAAACCTACCACATTGTAAAGTTACTGCTGAAAATTGTGATGATGACCATTATAATATGAAAGTAGGTGAAGTTGAGTCAGAAATTAATGTTGATCTAAGCAACAAGGAAGTCTTAAAAAATATCTTGGATGTGGCTCCCAAAGGTAATAAATTTGACAAAAACGTAACTCAGGAAGGTGGCTCTGTTGATTCCTCCATTCCTTATGATACATCAGCATCGAGTTCTTTACTTCTGCAAAAAAGGCTAAGAATGAGTAAAAGAAAGAATAATGATTCCAACTCATTCCCCTCAACCATAAAAATTTCTGAGATCTCTAGCCAAAATAGCTCGGCTGGTGAAAATACATCAAAGCAAGATGACACGTATGAAGATGAAGTCGATAAGGTAATGGCTAGAATTAACCAAAAATATGGATCAGGTTCAGTTAGTATTGTCAAAGAAAAAGTAGGTGAAGAAAAAATAGTAAATATTAAATTGAAAAATCATGTGAACCCATTCCAAAATATGGACCCAAATATATCCGTTTTTGTTGACAAACTTGTTACCCCAATACTTATGGTGCATTCAAAACTAAACAAGCGCATAGAACCTGTTTATGAAATGAGAGATGTAAATTTTAATGGTAACATTAATTTAGCATTGCAGAACCTATCTATCAAACTTCCAATGATGTTACAATCAGTATCATGGTTTACTATTTTAAGAGGATACAGTTTGTTCATGATAAGTCCCACTGGAAGTGGGAAAACGATTGGTTATTTGCCAGCAGTATGCAGCTTAGTAACAGATTATAGTCAAATTTTAGGTGATAGTGTAGGTCCCATTGGTGTAATAGTATGTGCCACAGCTGAATCTGTAACAAATGTAGAAAGAACTGCTAAGGCATTCATAAACAATGAAAGAATAATATCATGCTATGCAGGGGTAGATGATTTAGATATCGCTACTCGTTTATTGAATAAATGTGATTTGTTGATCTGCACACCTCCAGCTCTAGTTAGGTTACTGAAAGCGAAAGAACTAGGCGTAGACTTACGTCGGCTTTGTTCATTTGTACTCGACGATTGCGAACGCCTTGCGGAAGTGTATGTTGATGAGATTAAGTTTTTCTTTATCAAAATAGTAGAAATTATGAAAAACAGAGCACTCAAAGAATTGAAAGTGCAATTCATCCTTGCATCGAGGGTTTGGTGCGATTTTATGGAACCACTCGCGAAAAAAGTGACGGACACTGTAATATGTATAGGTGCATTTCAAGAATGTGTCTTATATTCTAAAGCTAATACCTCAGTCAGTTTTGTGAAACCAGAAGACAAAATAAATTATGTTTCTAAATTTTTGATGGATACAGATTGTTCTAAAAGAACTGTTGTAGTATGTAGGGCAGACGAGGAAGTAAAAATGATTACTGCAGCTTTAAAAAATTCTAATAAATATATTCTATCATGTAATACTACCATGACTGTACAAGACTTATATAGCTTGAATATATCTTGGACAGAATACAATGACCCATTAGTTGGACCACTACTAATATGTTGTGATGATAACTTAACTCATATGAATATCACAAATGCTCATAATTTAATACATTATTCCTTGCCAACATTATTTTCAATGTTTTGTAAACGTTTTTCTGTGTTAAACGATAACTATCCGTCGATCTTTAGAAATGATTGCAACAAGGTGAACATTAAAATATTATTAGAAGAGACAAATATTGAACAGTTCCCTAAAATAATAAACTTCATAAAACGCTGCACAGATTCTGTTCCTGACATTCTAAGCATTATATCAGAAAAAGTTTTAATTGAGAAAGATGCTCACAAAGCTCAACAATTGGTTCCCATTTGTAACAATCTACTAGGTTTTGGCCATTGCCCGGATATGTATAATTGCCAGGGACGTCATACAATTTTCAAGGAACATGATATGCCACTAGAGTGGTTACAAAAGAAAGGCACTGTTGCCTTCAAAATACTTCACTATCAATCCGCTGTTTCATATTCGGTAAGATTACTATCTAATACACTAGATGGTGTATTTACAAAGTATCCTCAAACCTATCATCTACTTTCTATGAAAATGAGTATGTATTACAGCAACGAAACCAATAGGAAGCTCCATGGTATTCCTGAAGTAGGAGACTTTTGTGCGGTACCAACCAAACAAAACTTTTTTGTGCGGTGCCAAGTGATAAAAATATTAAATAGATACGAGAAAGGGAATCCTAATCATGTTCTTGTCAACCTAATAGATGAAGAAAAATTGGAAATATCTCGTGACATTTATTTATATTATTTGCCAGACGAAATAAAAAATATTAAAACTGGCACTGTACGTGTGAGACTTGCAAATATACAACCTTTAGATAAAGACATAACATTTTCAGAATTAGCATTAAAGCACGTAAAGAAAATTATTGAAAGTGATGAAGATCTATACCTCAAGGGTAACATTTGTTTAATTATTAGAAATACTATATTCATAGACGATCTAGAAGTTTGTGAAGATTTAACCTCTTTAAATAAAACTGTTGTAAAATGTAATATTATTCAGGAGCTCCTCGGAAAACATGCCAAGAGTAATATCGATCATATTGAAAAGTTAAGAAATCTTTGTGTTTCTAGTGGAATAGAGTTACAAGACATAAAAGTACCACAACCTGTAAAACAGGACAATAAAGTACTACCTAAAGCTAATTGGGCGTATTTAGATATTGATGATATATCGTGCATTTACTTTAATTCGGCAATTAGCCCCGATACTTTATTCATTAGATTGGATAAGTTTGTATCCTGTATGACCGATTTAGCCAAAGAAATACAAGTATACATAAAAGATAATATGACGCCATTAACAAAAGCTGCTAAAGGTGACCTGGTTCTGGCAAAGTTTCCAGATGACGGTACATTTGAGAGAGCCAGAGTAGATGACTTATTGAATAATGACAAAGTAAAGTGCTTCTTTGTTGATTATGGTGATTGGAGGGATGTACCTCTTAATCATTTAGTTCATATTCCAGAAAAGTATATAAATAAACTCCCTTTTCAAGCTATAGAATGTCGATTGATAGGTGTTTGCCCACCTGGAGAAAACTGGTCTGACTTTAGTGTGAATTGGCTTTGGGATAACTGTTTGGAAGATGTTAGTGGAAACATGAAACCTCTTTATGTTAAATATTTTACGAAGAGTCAAGCTGAATTCACTGGAGGCAAAAAATATAATGTCGTACTAGTAGACACTAATACTGACGAAGATATAATTATTAACAAATTAATAATTGATTTAAATTTAGCTAGGGAAAATCCTGAGGAAATTCACTATCTTCACAACTTGGATTTCACGGCGATTCGAAATGATACTGGTGATTCAGTTGATGAAGACGATGATGATTGGGAAAAAGTGACATTGAATGATTCTAAATTAGAGAGTAATACATTTTCACATCCGTTAATGGAAAAACCAATAAGATCTGTTCCATTAGTTGGATCTGACGATGAATCAGATGATTCGGGTAGATGGAATATTCACATGACCGAAGAATTTAGAGAGTTTTTTCAACCTGCATTTAAACAAATGATGCAAGAAAAACAACCTCACCTTCCTGCGATTGAAAACAATCAAAATAATTTTGCAAAAGACAATAATGAGAATGAGGATGATAACATTCTAATAGATAGTCTAGTTGCTAAAAATGAACCGTCAAAAATAACTGAGCTAGACTCTGATGATTTAACGTCGACCCTGTCCAGTAAATCGGACCGAAATTCAATACAAAGCTCAGAGCCAAACTTTATAACAAGTGTTCAGGAGTTGAGACGGCCAAGAGTGGTTTGGCAGCAAAATAATAAAAATGTCAGCATTAAAATTCAACTTATAGTGGAGGGAGATTATGAAGTAAAATTGGAAAGCAGAAAAATTATTTTTACAGCTAATGCAAATGACACTACCTATGGATTCAATATAGACTTGTATGCAGTTGTTGATACACATAAGTGTTTCCATTCAAATAAAGGACAGTACATTTTGATTAAGCTAAGCAAAATACTAAGCAAAAAATGGTTATTCCTTACTAGAGATGGCACGATAAAAAAATGGATAACATACGACTTTGACAGTATCGATACTTCTTCAGATGAAGAGGTTTTAGACAGGAAGCCCATGGAGAATATTATTAAAAACAGCCACTATGGCACAGAATCCGAATCAGACGATGATGAAATAATTGATGACGCCAACTTCATTTATAAGAAGTAAGACGAAAGTAAAATAACCATTTTCCGTGAATCTGCTAACCCGCATCCGCTTGTGTTATGGACTACAGCCTAACCAATCTCTATCCTTCTTCAACATGATGTCATCATATCCTCAATATGAGGTAATCATACTGAGGTGAGATTAGCCGCTGCATCGGAGAAGTAAGTGATGTAGAACTTTAAGCTGCATTTGATCAAGTTAGAAATATTTTTTTCCGACTACTTAAATTTATATTGATTGTGACAAAATTATTGAAAAAACAAAAAACTGCGCTTACTATTTTACATACTTACTACTTACTATTTAGTTTACGACTCAAACCAAGTTTCTATTTATAGACCTTTTTATTAATGTTGTAAATGTGAATGTTTGTGAGAGGATATATGAATGACGCTATTACGCAAAAATGATGACTTAAATTAACTTTGCCGGGATAAAAATAGTAGCCTTTTTATTAATCCAGGCAATAAACTACTCAAGTGTCTTTCATTCATTCAAAACTATTTAGTACTTCGGGTGTAAATTGTGGTAGTAAGCTAGTGAGTGATTTTTTTTTTGCTTAAAAAAATGACAAAACCCTTCTCTTCTTCTTCTTTAATTTAAGGGCAGGGCCCTTGTCGGTGGAGCTTCTGCCACTCTTCTCTATTCTCCACTAGTACCTTCCGCTTTATATGACATGACATTTACATTATCTTCAAGTTGACTAAAAAGTTTTTCCTTGGCATTTCCTTCTAATATTGCCCTCAGGAATGTGTCATGTCTTATAAGATGCCCAATCATCTTTCCTCTTCTATTTTCTAGAGTTTTAAATGTGTTTCTCTATTTTCCTACCATCTGTAGCACTTCTTCGTTAGTTTTCTTTACCTTCCAATTTATCCGCTGGATAAGGTCCTGGAGAAGGCTCCAGGACCACATTTCGAACGCTTCTAATCGTGCCCTATCCCTACTTCTCATTGACTCTACCATATAAAGCTAAACTCCAGATATACGTTTTTATTAGTTGCTATATTACTTTAATTCTTATTTTTGATGTTAGACATTGTTTATTTTTATTGAATTCTCTCTTGGCTATTGCAATTCTAGGGGTAATTTCCGCAGTACATCTAGAGTCGTCACTTATTATACTTCCTAGGATCTGAATTTAATAACTATCTCTATTGTGTTTCCATTAATCGTTAGTTGTCCATGGTCACTCTGTCGTCTATACGCTACAAGATATTTTGTTTTTGAAAAATGTATGTTCATTACATATTCCGAAAATATTGTGTTCATGTGATAAAGGAGTTTTTGTAGTTGTTCTGTGCTCTCAGCTACGGCAGCTACGAGAAAACCCACGACGGTTAAAACGGTTACTATACGGTTAAATTTTTAAAATTGTTTTTAATTTAAAACTTTTTAGAGAGCATAGATAGGTGCCACATGTCGATGAACATTATTAAATAGTAATTGTTATAAGTTTTGAGACCTGAAACCGCATAAAAATCGGACTCGTAGTTTTGATTTCTTAATGCAGCGCACCCGGTGAGTTGTTATTGTAACACTGATCTATGAAAATGTACCAATCAAACGCGAACCTACTACTGAAACCCGCATCAAAATCGTAGTAGTAGTTTTGATTTTACACAAAAAACTTTTACTGCAGCGCCTCCTGGTGAGCAGTTATCGTAACACCTACCTAGAAATATCGAGCTATTAAACCCGAAGCCATAACAATAACGGACGAGTAGCTTTGGATTTAAGCAAAAAAAAGTTTATGCAGCGCCCCCTGGTGAGTTGTTATTGTAATATTTGTCATGAACATGCACCAATCAAACACAAACCCAGTACTGAAAACCGAATTTAAATCGGAATAATAGCATAAGAGATAAATGTCAATAATGCTATTTTTACTGCTTTTTTGGTGAGTTTTTATCATTAAAACCTATCTAAAAACATTCTCCAACAAAACCCAAATACATATCTGTAAACAACATCAAAATTGGGACTAGTACTTTTGGAGATACGTGGCAACATAAAAAGCGGCAAACACCATCTCATGCTAAACGCATATACTTGCCGTCTCCATTCCGTCGCGTGTAATGAATTGTACTCTAATATATGAGCAAGTTCTCAGAAGAAACAGTATATTATAAACTAGATGATGCCCGCGATTACGCACGCGCGAAAGCAAATCCCACGAGAAACGTGCATTTTCTGCGATAAAAAGTTGCATATGTTCTTCCCCGTGGTCTTCTCTATATTCGTACCAAATTTAAACAAAATCGGTCCGGTAGTTTCGGAGCCTATTCGATGCAAACAAACAAACTTTTCCTCTTTATAATATTAGTATAGATAAATGTAATTACAAACCGAATTTATAACGTCACGCGTTCCTAAAGTTGTCTGAACAGGCCCATGTTGACTAAAAAAATATTTTTCATCACACCATGATAATAAACAATCTAAAACCCAGTTTTGTAAATATTTTAAAATAACGAAGATACAAACAATTTAAATTTACAATAAGAAAGAGCGATATATCGGCCTGTGACACGATGTGCTACCAGATTGTGACGTCACAAATCGTTTTGCGAGAAAGAGAGGGGTAACATTTTTTATTTGCTTATAGTTTTAATCGCGTTTACTTAAATAACATTTTCTTTTAGATTTATGTCTCCGTTCAACAATTTTAACTCCCAACCACCGCACTATATTTACTGAGTTATAAAATGATAAGATTATTATAGGATTACTGTTTTGGTGCCATATATTAATATTTTAGAAGTTTGCTGCTTGAATGCATGCCACAAATTTAGATGCTAAAAAATAACCACGATGCTGAGTTATAGTGGCTCACATAGAAGATTACTAGTGACTAAGATAATATTATTCAGACGCGTGTTGATTGTGGCTGACTTTAGTAATTTAGAAGACAAATTAGATTTTCAGAGGCAAATAATACTATAAAAAAAGAAAGTCTGTTTAATTAGTACCTACCCATTACAAAACTACACATAAAAAAGTATTTTTTTACATTTATAAGTAATAATACCTCAAATATCCTGCATATATAAATTAAACTAAATTTTTTTACATGTAGTCACTACCTACCCTATTTTAGTAACTTTTATTATGTTAGTAAATATTCTTGTTATATGAACATGACGTATTTAAATGCAGGGAGACATACCTCTTATCTATATAACGTTTTGTAAAATCAATTACATAAAATTTGGGCATATGATTTACTGCTTATGTAAAGACGTTTAGGCAGTAAAAAAATTGAAAGTAGCAAGAAAAAAATCTGGTAATAAACGAATATTTGCCGCTGAGGCCATTGACCTCACACTATCTACACTATTCAAAACGTTATATAGTGGTATTGGAAATGTATTCTAGATTAAGATAAGTTACCTAGAATGTAACATTCGGTAGAAAATAGTTTTTAAGGTTCGTGATTTTTTATTTTACGAGTACCTACTTATAAGAAAAGGATGTAATTCCTAGTCAATTTAAAAACATTTTTTGGTTTAAAAAATAATTACATAGCAGGTACGAAGAGTTAAAGTTTCTAAATGATGTTATTTCAGAGTACATTTTAATAAATGTTTTTATGCTCAGTACATTGTTTAATTGTGAAACCTTTTTTTAAAATCCGTAAATTTTTATTAAGACCTTTAAAATGTTGAAAATGTTACTTAATTTTAGTAATAATAAATATGCATAGTGATAAAACAATAATAATAGTCTATCTTTATGTAAAGATCGTATAATAATACTAGCAAATACGTTGTACTTTTATTTAGATTAGTTTACATACTATGATAATTGCTAAAGTATGCCTAAATAGTAACAAAAATTGGCAATACATAATATTTACATTTTGCACAATTTCGAATATTGAATTAATTTAAATCGTCTAGATGTAATTCACATATTTGGTTTCCGTTGACCAAACCGCCTTCTTGAAGTAGCAGGTCCATATTATACGCTGACATGTTCTGTAAAAGATGAAAGTAAAAACAAAAAATGAAAACCGACTTTTAAAATAAAAATGCACAAAAAGCATAAAATAAAACCTATTTTCTAAATAATTCCCCTTTTAAATTCGGCTAAAATTTCAACTATTTCTATACTCTAACTTCATTACTTTGATAATATAACTATATTATAAAATAATTATTATTGTCTATTGTAGTAGTCAGCGGAAAAAATGTAGCAGTACCTAAGCATTGAAACATATTATAGTGATGATGTTGATCACTAATATAATTTTGGCAATAACAAAATTACAAAGACATTGATATCGGTGCACAAAACTGATGAGTAGTGAGTACCTATGTCATCATAATATGTTGGTGTTTCGTGTGAAGATGGTGTGTGATGATGATGATGATTACTGTAAGTGGTATGATGGCATATGCTTGCAGTTCTTTAAACGACGCCACAACCCCCAAACATGTATCTATTAGGACTCAGTAGTTCTGTTCAGTACTTTTGGATCCAAGGTATACCTTAGTGCAAAATTTTACTTTTTGGTAGCATATACTTGGACTACTTCGAAATCACGAGTTATGTGTCCGTTATGTGTGAGTTCCGTTCGTGGAGTTCCCTCGATTCCTCTTGGATCCCATCATCAGGTCACTACTTTGTTGTCAAAAGGACCAATTTCGGATTACACCCTTTACATAAAAAAAAACATTTTGAAAATCGGTCCACAGACAGCGGAGTAATCGTTGAACATATATATATATATATATATATATATATATATATATATATATATATATATATATATATATAATATAAATCATACTATCATCACAGTAGTAAATATTATATATTATACTTACGTACAGAGAAACAGCTTTTATAGAACGATCGATCCAAATTTGGAAATTTTGACGTCCCCTTCAACGGCCCACAATTTATCCACACAGTCGTAGACACGCGTCGCTGTAGTAGTGCAATCAAATATAATAGCTGTTAATCTGTTCCTCTTTAATCTGTGTTATCACCAAAGAGTAGAGTGAGACCACAAGATATTTTGAGTTTTGCACAATTACTTTTTCAGTATATCGATAAGCTAAATCAAAGCAAAAAAACTGGCAGAACCTACTGTAAAGTTATTCGTAGATATGGAGAAATAATCTTGAACTGTTCCAGTGTTTGGACTGAGAATATTCGACCTGTTATTACTGTGGGTGCTGGTGTTATCACGAGGCGCTTGCATGATTTCTGTCGAGGAAATTATTTATTTCAATACATATTTGCCTTAATTTGTAACATGAAACATAAGTATGATAGTTAAGTAAAAAAAAGTTAAGATAGTAAATATTTTGTTAGCAATTTTAACAGTCCGAAGAAAAAATAAAAGGCGGCCTAAAGGTGATACCTAACTTCGATTATAATGAAGTCAGAAAAATTAAATTTAAATTATATTTAAATTTGTTTTTTTTTTAATACCGGGTGGTGGAAACGTAGATTCTTCTCGTGCTATGTGTGTTCGAGGCACGTCATTTAATAAAGACAGGGCCCTGGCAGAATTAGGTACAATATTTGTTGTTCCCTGTAACAAAATAGTTTTTAGGTAAAATGAGAGTAAAGTAGGTATATTTAACAATCTGATAGTTCTTGGCATTGACCTTAGCAAAGGAAATCATTGTGATCTCGAGAACATTTTGTTGTTGAATATTATTCATCTTCAGATAGTTCAGTACAAGTTCTGGGGGTGGATTCAGCCCTTCAATCTGTAAGTAAATAAATAGGTACATTTATTAAATTAATATTTTAAAATAATGTTTTATGAAAACTTAAACCCCACTTCGTAAATTATATAAGCCTCTGTTACTCGGGCTATTATTACTAACCTATAATTGACACCTCATTACCCTTCCTTTTGGCTTTGCCGTAGAGGGGTATAAAACAACGAAAAGAAAATAAAAACGTGGTTTTTCAAGCCACATTTTTAAAGAGTCGTGGTAATATTTTGGTCAAGAATCAAGATGGTCTATTTGTGTATAAATTCATGCATGCGAAGCATTGTACTCCCGTGGTAAATTGTCTTAAAAACAGTAACATATTTTATAGTCTGTAACCTCAATGACGGCGAGGCGCGCGGGGTGCTTGAGGCGCAGGTGCGTGCGAAGCTCGGCGCGCATGCGGAAGTGGCGCGGGCAGCGCTCGCACGCCCACATCTTCATACCGCTGTGGATCTGACGGTGATTGCGCATCGTGGCGGCCCTGGAACCAGATGCATATTATGGTGTTGAGTTCCTTGCGATTATTAAATTTATATGAATTACTTTTATGATAAGATTAAGATTTTCAGGCGCTTTCTATATGCCGCAGTACAGTAAGGTATTAGCCTAAAGAAAAGGACTAAAAGAATAAATACTAATTAAATAATGCAGTTGACTGTATAATAACTTCGTTTGCCCTAAACACTTTTTTAAAAGTAAACGCGTTATATACAATATTTATCTCAAAAGCAATTTGATCTTTATTGATAAACCAGACACTGAAAAAAAAATGGATATGGTGTTAAGAATTAATTCACCTTTGGAACGACACGCCGCAAAGGTCGCAGCGGTAGCGGCGCTCGCCCGCACCGTGAGCGCGCGTTTGCTCGTCACACGAGTACGCTGGTTGGTCCTCTCCGTGAACCTCCCTAAGATGAAGAGAACACTAAGAAGCCTTCATTCATAGAAACTATAAATATATAAATAATTTATATTTTTATAACATGCAAAAAACTTTAGGACTTTTAGACAGTTTGAGCGATTTTAAATGCGTGATTGCTTGTAAACAAAACTCCTAGTTAAGAAAACATTTAAGGACTAGATACATCGTACCATACATAAATATATGATCTAATAAGTTTTGAGTGTAATTTGGTGTGACGAATATTTCTTACCTGAGATGTTTTTGCAAATCTCCTAAAGTTTGAACTTGCAGACCACATTTCCCGCAAGTCACTGGTTTCTCCTCTAGTAATATCGTGTTGATATCTATAATATTTTTATGAAAATGTATATTCATTATAGGTGAAGTGATGTGACGACTCCTTACCAACTGATTCATTCTCTAAAATGCCAAAATACAAACACTTATTATAACTTACCGCTGAACGATTGGTCGGAATGCTCCTTTAGCCTATGCTTGTAAAGTGCGTTTTTATTCGGAAGCAGTTGATCACAGTCACGACACGGTATTCTATGTAACAAACATTAGGGACATCTTCAATTTCGGTACACATAATAACATATTATTATAATAGGTAAATAATATTTTTCATACGTTTAATACTTACTATCAGTGCCGAAGCGTGAGATATTATGTGGAATGGTACCTAAGCCGCGTAAGCTATTAGCTAATATCTATTGTTAATTGTAATACATAATAACGATTTTTTTCATTGCACTTAGCGCCATCTATTAAATAATAAGGGAAGCTGATATGATGTAGAGTTGTATATGTCACCATAGATGTATTTATTAAATAGAGGTAGATAGGTATTAGTGGCGAAGACTGGATTTCCTTCATAGGGAAGCCCTAGCCTGTATAATAGGTAGGCATTTGTATGAGGGTCTTCAAAAAGTAAGTGGTAAGTGAAGCCGATAGGAATCGAGTTATAGGAACCCCACGCCACTGATAGGTATGGTATGAATGCGGAAAAAGTGAAGACTCGAATTCGGGTAGTTTGTGGTTAGTATGCGACGAGGCGGTCGACGAGTAGCACGTACTACGCGTCCCGTGCACTTTGCACAAAATGGAATCCTGTGTCTATAAAAGCTGTAAAAACCATGACAAAAAGTGAATAAAAGTCCAGGAATTTCATTTCACATGTAACTTTACAACATTTATTACTATCAGTCAAGTATTAGCTTAAAAAAAATATACTGAAAAAATAATACTGAAATCCATCAAAAAAGCTACTCAACACAGGAATCCCTAAAGCCCCCAAAAACCACACATTTTAGGTTTTGTTATATTAAAATTACATTTTTTATTGAATTATATTATAAAATATATTACCGTCAAATTAAAATATACTAGGAAGTAGGAAATATTACGTATATAGTAATTAAACGGGTAGTTTTAAGCAAATTACGGATGAATGCTACTTTGTATTATTATGATAAGGTGTAAATTCTTTTTTGTTTTTTTTTTGGCCTAACCTAGGCCATTTTGCATATGATTACTGTCTGGCTCTTTCCCACTAAAACAGTACTAACAACTAAATTTCTACTAAGGAGGGAATTAAATACTTAATTTAGTAGTAAAATGTCATAGACTCCCCCGATTTACACAATAAAATTAAAAGAAATGTACCGTCTAGATTATTTCGCACTTTTGTCCCACTTTACATCCCACCCTATAATACTAATTGCCGTCGAAACACTAAACCAGTTTACTATATTTGAGAGAGCACTGTTTACCTCGTCTAATTTGATTGTTATCGCTTCTCTTTAAATATTAGTCTACTACTCTACTATCTCAAGATAGGCAATCTTGAAGTAGATAAGGCAAGCCATTTATGTAGATGAGAAGAAAGAAATGGAACTAAAATAGATACCTGTGGGACACCTTATTCTATTTTAGTCCCAGCGGACCCTTTACTATTAACTGCTAGCTTTTGAGTCCTATTGTTAAGATAAGTACTCAAAAGATTAAGAGCTGAGTCCCTAATGCCATAGTGGTGTAATTTTCTGACTAGTGTATCATGGTCTACACTCTACACAATGAAATGTCTTAGAAAGGTCGCAATGCATCTTGCGCCTCCTCCCAAGCCTCGAATATACTACAAAGAAGCTCGATACCGGCATCTGTAGTAGACCAACCTTTAGTAAAACCGAATTGTGTAGTATGCAATAAATTATTTGTAGTAAAGTGTACTGTTAGTTGATTTAAGATAATTTTTTCAAATATTTTTCTAAAAGTCGGCAGTATCGATATCGGTCTATAATTTGCTGGGTCAGACTTAATTCCAGCTTTGAAAAGAGGCATAAACTTACTATGCTTCATTGAGTCAGGAAATATACCACTTTTTATACAATTGTTAAATATTATGGTTAGGTCCGTACTTAGCCAGAATATTTAACAATTGTATAAAATTATCCAATCAATAATTGATATTGTAGCTCTTATCTGTGAGTACCTTTTCAGCAGCTACAGGCGAATAACTTAGGCATTTTGTAGTTGAGACCAGAAAGTCAGCAAAAAACTTCTCAGACTGTCGCAACTTCAAAATCAGAAGTAATATTTTTATTATTAATACAAAATTCAAAGTCAGAACTACGACAGGTGACTCTTTCAGTCTCACTAGCAATTATTTTCCATGTGGTTTTTATTTTGTTATTAGAATTTCTGATTCTATCTTTTATATTAAGACCTTTAAGTGCTTTATATACTTTTCTAATAATTTTTAAAATATTTTAAATCTTTCAGTATTATTTATCGATATTTCGCTATATAATTTGTATAATATTTGCCTCCTTTTTTTAATTCCTGGAGTTGCCCAGACATGAAAATTTCTTTTATTACAGTTGGGTCTGACCGTTTTAGAAGTAGATACTGAATTAAGGCTGAGACTATGCTCCCGAATACGGCACGCGCCGGTGAGAATTCAGAGCACTGAAAATAAAAATCTGCGCTAATACAATAGAGTTGAAAATGGAAGTTTCAAGTGTCAAGCTGTCATGTATGACATTGACATTTGACTCGACTCTCGTGTGTTCGATTTTCAACTCTAATGTATTAGCACAGACTTCTATTTTCAGTGCTCTGAATTCTCACCGGCGTGCCGGATTCTGGAGCATATAGTCCCAGCCTTAATTGTGTTCTTACTTTCTTAAATAAACTATTAAAAGATTCATCTGAGCTGCTGGACTTATTCCAGTACAGAATATTTTCAGCTAATTTACTTCTAAATTTCTCTATACGTTTTTTATGTATAGGGATAAACACGATCTTTTCTTTCGGATTATTGTCACAATTAATATTAAATGGAGCCAGCTGTCCACGGTGATCAGAGCTAAGCACATTAGTTATTTCTTTTTTATAAGGAGTAATATTAGTAAAAATATTGTCAATGCAGGCAGCAGTTGTATCACTTACTCTTGTTGATTCATTAAATAATTTAAAAAGATTATACGATTTTAATAATGATATAAATGTAACAGTGGTGGAGTTTGAGTCTAATAAATTAATGTTTTAAATTAATCAACACTTACAAATAACCTTTTTGTTAGATGCACATATTTTTGTTAATATTTGTTCCATAATTTGTTCAAATGAATCGTATAAACCAGATGGAAGCCTTTATACACTTACAATATTAAGATGACTCAACTCTATACAAGCTACCTCAGTTATTCGTTCAGTAGAGAGGCTCACAATATCATAAGCTGTATTTTCAATTTTACTGTGACATATACACAGGCGTGTATATGTCACACTACAACGCTACTGCTTACTTTGTTTTTATGGTATCACTATCGATTAAAAATAGTGGAACAATTCTCGTAATTATTATCGGTTAAATCTCGTTTCGATTTTCAAGCTGTCTCGCTCGCGCGCGCACGATATGACGCGTTAGTATGCAAATGAGTCAGCGCGTTGACCGAGATTGCATCGAAACTAGTTAAGAGAATTGGTCCTCTGGTTCCTTTCAATTAGGCTATTTCGGTCTTCCTCTACCTTACTAGAGAGTAGAGACGCAGTTTAACTAGCAGACTTACCCAAAGGCCTCTTTGTTTATTTTGGTTATTCCGTCGTCGCCAGCACTTTTTCCGTGTACTTTTTTCCTGTGGTACGCCACACTCCAACTGGTAGCGCAATTATAGATATTAAAACTCACCAAACCCAGACTAGGTAGGAAGAAGAAGGTAAATTCACAATTACATAGTGCAATTATAGGTTATAGAGCTAACGATCGGCAAGCAAACACATATTTGCTTCGGAAGTTCATCACTTTATTCCCTAGATATATAGAAATAATTGTTTATAGCTGGATCAAATGTCTGAATGCCTGCGCTTGTAAAGTGCGTTTTTATTCGGACGCAGTTCGTCACAGTCACGAGACGACAATAACATCCCTAGTCTCTGCGGGCCGGCGGCCACCCTAGAATCAAGCATTGAAGTTTTCCATATAGCCGCGGCATCTCACCTATTGGGGAAGGTGGAGTGGCAGTCGTTGCACTGGAAGAGCACGTGCTGGTTGTCGTGTTTCATGCGCCGGTGCACCTGCAGGTACGTCCAGTGCAGGTACGAGCGCCCGCAGTCCTGCAATATGGTGGCTTGTTAATACAATGTCTGTGTATCGAATTTTCATAACAGGATTTTGTGACAACTTACTTTGCCTAGATAAAAATTGCACCGTCTACGCAATACTTGTAGAACACAAGTATTGCGTTGACGGTGCAATTTTGCATCATTATAGAATATAATCCGTTCCGCGCGCCGTTAATAAAATCCGTTATGCCGATTCTAATATACTTAGCCTGAACAAACTTACAGACCTTGACCTTTAGTCAAGATGCATTCGATAATTTCGACGGCGAAGTTCGAAAACAAAATGCATGGAATTTGACATAAGGCATCGCAAGCGACATGTCACTTAGCGATGACTAAAAATTTTTGATTTGGAACTTCGCCGTCGAAATTATCGAACCCATCTTGACTAAAGGCTCTGATTATTAAACCATGTCTTGGAATATATAATATTGATAGGAATTACTTGATTAGGAAAGGATTTTTGATTAATTGATTACCTATATAGCAATTGCTATAAAATGATAAAAATATAGCTATTTCCATCGTCTCACCTCGCACAGAAAGTGTTTGGCGACGGGGAATCCCCCGTAGCCGAGTATTCCAGCGTTCGGTCCGCCGTCGTTAGTCGCGCCGTCTTTCTCTTTTCGCTTGTAGAACCCATGAGTCGTCTTGTGGGTGGTACATCTGCGGATCTCGGCATTCATAACTTTTCATCATCATCATCATCATCATACTCACATAAATTGTAGGAAATCTATACTAATATGATAAAGAGATTTGTTTGTTTGCATTGAATAGGCTCCGAAACTACTGGACCGATTTGGATGAAATTCGGCATAGACATAGAGTATACCACGAACGAAGTCGCGGGCAAAAATGAGGGTAGTAAACTCTTCGTGCTTGACATACCTGGAATACGTCGCAAAACTGACTTTACATATGTGGCAGATAAAGGGATTTTTAACTCCTTTATGTATTATTCTGTGTTTGTTCAAAGCATCCTCTATGTAGAAAACACTGCAAAAAATATAGATTATTGGCTAAAACAAATACCTCAAATATGAGCCTTTCAGCAACTATTATGTCAGTCCTTGAGGTCAGAAAATGATAAAACTTCATCCACCGGTGGTTCCTAGAACAGTTTCAAGCAATACCAACGCGGAGCCATCCCTATGAATAAGTGACGAGTCGAATTCAAAGCTAGTAAAGTCAATTCTTAGTACTATATTTAATGAAGCAAGCAATAGCAAATTGCAATATATATATATATATATATATATATATATATATATATAGGAATAATAGCGGCGGTAATCCTTTGCCAAAAGGCATAAAAGCTCTTTTTACCCGACTATGGTGAAGCCAAAAGGAAGGGTAGATAATTACTTGGGCAGCTTAAGTATACCTAGTCTGGTCATACTTAAGTTCTGTCAAAAACTAAGTATTAATATAATAAATAACACACGTTTTGATAATTATTTAGAAATTATATATGAATGGCAATTAATCGTAGAATATTTTTTTATTTACATTATTCGGAATGCCTTTTGATTCATCGACGCGGCTAGTCATCTATCGGATCACGCACCACATTTATATCATCTAGTTCCATATGAGCTAATCTTCCATATAAACCTATTGGCAAATAGGTTCGTAATAATGGCTACCTAATTTTCATAGACGGGTCATAGTTTTTGTCTTTTGTTTATCTATTGGTCGTTTACAGAAAGAATGAAGATGAAACTAACTCCTCGCAATATTCGCACCGGAACGCCTTCTCTATGTTGACAACGCGCACGATCGGGCGCGCGACGTCGTCTACCGTTGCTAGCAGCGCGGCGCTCTCGCTTGTGTTCACCTCGCGCTCTATTGTATCGCTGAGCTTCAGAATTTCTGGAACTGCTCGGAAACAAAATTACATCAAAGAAAATATCACTATGTTTACCTGACATACTATATATATATAAATATAGACATAGCCTCATACTTGGCACGAAGACTGAAGCCCAATTCTCGTAACTACTCGTGATCATTATACTTTTTCGGTTCGCGCGCTGTATATGCGCGTAATAACTCTTAGTACATAACTCCTGCGTAGCTGGTCTGGTGGCGTTCAATGAAACCGGCCACCGTCACCGAAATCGGTGCTATTTATTTATGAGCCACCTAAGTCCTGACATGTCATATCAAAGGAATTTTGCTTGTCAAAAAAACTTGTCGTTACTAACTATTTCCAGAATTCTGCGTTACAATGCCGGTAGTAGGTGATAGTAATTCAGTTTCGGTGTCCTTATTTAGCTCCAGTGCGAAAACTTCCAAGCACTCAGTCGACCTTGTTATGTGCTCCTTTAAAAGTTGAAAAAGTTAATTCCTTTACAACAATAACAGCTAGTGGTTTTACAATTGTAAAATGAAGGCAAAAAGGTGGACATTCTTACCGTGGCTGCAGCGGGCCCGGCGAAGGCGCGATGGCACACGGCGCAGGCGAGCACGAGGCGCGGCGCGGGCTCCTCCTCGTGTGTGCGCAGGTGCATGCGCAGCCGCGACCGGCGCGTCAGCTGCTTCAGGCAGATATGGCACGAGAACGGCTTGATCTGGACACAAATGCCGGGCAGTATAGCCTGACCAGGAATAGAGAAAACCTCGCCATGTTGAAGTAAATTCGTGTAACTGAATTGAAATGTCAATTATCCAGATTTAACCAATTACCTCCCAGTTTTTCGTTGTGTTTCTGCGATACAAAAACGAAGTGCCCCGAGTGCAGGATTATATTACTCAGGTTTTACTTAGGGAAAATAAATTAATTTTGCGCTAAGCCTGAAGATGATACCTGAAGATGTGTGACGCCGTGCTCGTCTAGCGTTTGTTTGTCGAGGAACCTCTTGCCGCATGTGACACACACGTAGCGGCGCGTGTCTGTGTGCGTGCGGCTGTGCTTTGTAAGCGTAGCCCTGCGAGCATACCGAAAATCCTCAAAGTAGCCAATGTGAAAATAGTTAAATAGACTATATGGGTCGGCAGATTTCACTAATTGACACACTCAAGCAAATGCTATTACTTACCGTAAAAAGAAAGTCTTTCCGCAGCCCTCCATTGGGCACTGCCAGCGCCTCTGCTTATCGTGCTGGAAGTGCACGTGGTCGAATAGCTCCGTCTCGCTCGGGAACGTCGCACCATCGCACTCGGCGCATACGTACTCACCGTCCGCGGTTAGCATGGCGCTGGCGGTAGACTCGTGGAATTGCCTGTTGTTTTTTTTAATTCGAATTAATGGAATCAACTTTATATACCTCCAAAACATACACCATGTTTTGGACCTTCCCATAATTCAAGTGTCTATCACGACTCACGGCTTACCTCAGATACTTAAAACATAGCACGCTAAACTAGACCTCCTGCATTTCTATATGGCAAATTATTCTCCTAGAGATCCTAAATACTTTCAAAGTAAAAATGCACAAAAAAGTATGAAATAAAACTTATTTTCTAAGTAATTCCCGTTTTAAATTCGGTAAAAATTTTAACTATTTCTCTACTCAATCTTCCTAATTTTGACTCAAACTCACGTTCAAATTTGCTGGTACCGACATAAAAATTAGGAAGATTGAGTAGAGAAATAGTTAAAATTTTAGTCGAATTTAAAAGGGGAACTATTTAGAAAATAAGTTTTATTTCATACTTTTTTGTGCATTTTTACTTTGGACGTCAGTTCTAATTTTTTATTTAAAAATAATATTTTTCTCTTTTTAGTTAAATTTATAATCTATATTATAATGAAAACATTGATTTCTGTGCACAAAACTCTGATGACTAGTGAGTACCTATGTCATCATAGATGGTGATGATTACTATAAGCGGTATGATGACATATGCTTGCAGTTCTTTAAACAACGCCGAAATCCCCAAACATGTATCTATAAGGACTCAGGAGTTCTGTTCAGTACTTTTGGATGCAGGGTATACCTTAGTGCAAAATCTTACTTTTGGTAGCATATGCTTGGACTACTTCAGAAAATGTCGAAATCACCTCGAAATTTATATGGACACATCCATATAAATTTCGAGGAGTTCCCTCGATTCCTCATGGATGCCATCATAAGGTCACCACTTTAGTGAAAAGAGGACCAACTTGGGATTATACCCTTTACATCAAAAAAAAAATTTTTGAAAATCGGTCCACAGACGGCGGAATTATCGTTGAACACACAAAAAAAAATAACCGCCTCCTTTTTTTGGAAGTCGGTTAAAAAATCTTAAGGGCTAACAAACTTACATGTGAAATTTCAGCCTCACTTTGGAACCAAATGATTCGTCACAGTTATCGCATGTTACTATCTGGGCATCCGTTAAGCTTTTGCCTTTCTTTTTTCGAGGTTTCTGTAAGACCAGATAGTTTTATTTAAAAAAATCGTACTGATAAACCACTAAAACCACCATAAATATTTTCAGATTTTTCGAGCCAGCCGTTAAGTTTTTAGAGGGTAGGGGGACGCCCTATTTTTAACAAATATGCGCTTTAAACTTGAATATCTCGCAAACGGATACCTAAATCACAAAATAATTTTTGCAACCTCCCAATATTTTTAAAATACCTATCTAATGATACTCCACACTATGGGGTAGACGTAAGAATTAAAAATCATCCCTACTTAGGTACCCCAAAAAATATTTTTTGTGATTTTATTTTAGCACTTTGTCGACGTGGTAAATATGCAAATTATGGCAAAAATGCAAAGTTTCATCTTTCTAGAACTAACAGTTTGGACGGTAAGCCGAAGACGGACGGACGCACGGACGGACTTACATGACGAAACCATTAGGGTTCCGAGACGTGAACTACGGAACTCTAAAAATATGAAATGTGCTAGTCCTTAATTGTTCGCAAAAGACGAACCCACCTTTGTAGAATCCACCTTTGTAGAGGTCTTTCTTTTTCTTCCTCGCTTTTTACATTTGTGAGCTTTTAGAGCCTCCGCCGAACTAAGTATTTCCCTAGTAAATATGTATACAGTAGTTAAAATCAATGAAATGTAGTATGTAAAGAAAGTATTAAAAAATAGGCAGGATAATATCGTGACACCTTAAGTAATTAGGTAGCGATATTGATTTAGTTACAGTGCATACTATCACATTTAAGTCTCAACGCAACTTGTAGTTAATGGTTACAATACATAACATTAATATTTATAATTATTAAGTATAGTTTTAGCATTGTGATACTTACAGACACTTCTTACACTTTTGCATTTTGTCAGATTTTTCTCCAGTTTTGAAGTGCACCTTAATTTTAAGAAGAACAGTCAATTTATGTGAAACTTATGCAAAGCAAACTTAAGCAAACTTATGCGATTTAGGAAAAAACCACCTACAAACGTTCCAGTTGTTCGAATTAGTTGTGTTTTGCTGTGTATATAATCGTAGGATAATTGTAAAATTGGGATCTTTGCGAAAATTCTATGATTATTGCAAAGAGCCGGATTATTTTATTCTGAGATAAAATTTCGCCATCTTCCTAACATTTTCCTGGGTCTTCGCAAAAACCCAACTGTACTAGGCTTATGGGAAGCTTGAGTACTGATTGGCCGTTGCAAAGTGTGCGTTACGAGCACCTTTACTCAGATTGGTCAAAAATCAGCAAGGTATAGTTTTATAGACTTTAGACAGCCGCCGTAAAGCGTCAGAGATACAGTGCAGTTGGGTTTTTTGCAAAGATACTGAAAATTGTTAGGAGAATAGCGAAATTTTATTTCAGAATCAAATAATCCGGTTTTTTGCAATAAATACACAACATTTATAGCAAATATGTAGCCCACTCCTATTTAATTAGCCTACGAATATTGGCAAAAGGGGCGTACCTATGTGTGATGTACTTATGCGACTATGAAGTCGCATTTGGTCTTACTTTATCCGATGATTGTCCAGTCTCCCGTGAGGCCTGGGCTTCCGCCTGAACAATCCATATGGCCTCCTCGTCACTGCTATCCAAGCACTCCTGCTTTACCTCCGTTATCAATACCAGTGAGGACTTCGCCTAATTTTAAAGAAGTATAATATATAATTGACAGTGGCGTAGCGAGACTTAGCCTCCAGCCCAAGGGTGAAAAGTCACAAAAAGGAGAAAATTGCTCGCATTTAATTTAAAGTCATTAATAGCGAGCTAACATTTTATAGTAAAATTTTGTATCTGAGAACTCGTCACTTGAAAAGAACTGGTGATAAAGTCAGCAACGGAATTCACTCAACAACATTTTAGATTATGTTCCTATTCAAGAGTTTTCGCACGTTGTAAAAAATTAAAAAAAAATCATCAGCAATTCGGAGTGAGCCAGACATTTTTTTTAAATATTTTGCGGGTTTCAATTTTAAAACAAATTAAAACAATATAACGTTACCTTCAAACTCTACAATAAAAATATATACTGTATATAAACAATGACGAGCGAGAAAAACGAGCGAGCCGAATTTTTTTTTAATATTTCGTTTCTGGACGGCTCGAAACTTTGAAATAGCTGGCCATCAAATGAGCAGCGGAGATAACATATTTAGTAAATTTTAGATGCTGTCTAAGAGTTTTTACACGTTGAAAATTATTAGCTGATTCTAATATTTGTATTAAAATCATTAGCTCAGCGGAGCAGGCCAGATAATTTAAAAAAAAAATAATGGTCATAAAATGGCCGTTCAGGGAAGGTAGTTAAACGAACTTTCACGATATAAGTACATTGCAAATAGTAGGTGCTAAATAATATCATAGACCTGTGGGAGTACCGATATATTATTACGATGTCCATCCGATGAAATCCGATGAAATTTGGTACGGTAGTAGTTTAGGCTTTGGATTAACCATTTGGACTACATATTCTACACATTCTATAAGGCTTAGACAGCTTTAAATGACGAAACATTTTTAAGTCTCATCAACCTCTCCTAGATTTCAACCTATTTTATGCTTACAAACTAGGTCGAGTCATTTCGGCGAAGGACACCGAAAAACGAGTAATAAATTTTTATGTAATAAGAATGAAATTCATCTACAGTCTACAAAATATAATAATATTAATTATTAAACTAACCTCATCAGTAGACTTTACTTCTTGAGAAGGTTTTTCCTTACAGCCTAAAAATATTGTTTTTTAAAAAATATTTAGATCGTGCGGATAAGTGTTCTATAATATACCAATATGTATTTACCCCCTAACTAATAAAAATATGTACACAACTGATAACCTGAACAACGTTGCTATCTTTTTCTATCATGTGACATTTCCAACGCATCAAACAAAGACAGCAACGTTGTTTAAGTTATCCGTTGTGTAAATAGTTTTATTAGTACGGGGTTTAAACTATAAAGGTAGCTACTAATACAATTGTTGGGTACTAGTACTGAGTATTAAATTAATATAAGATTCAAATAAAACCTGTATCAGTTTCTTGGTTCTTAATTGAACTCCTCGTTCTTTTGGCTACCGGAGATGGTTCTCGTGATGGTGTCTCTGAAAGGTAACAGCAATTTGAAAACTTGGCCGCCTTTATGGTTTAGTATTATTTTCAGCCTCATTTCGCTAGAACAGGGGTCTCCAAACTTTCCAGCCTTAGGGCCATACTGATTACTCCAGTGAGTTCCGAGGGCCAAAACCATATTATCATTGTTGCCGGTGGTAAAGTGAAATAGTCCACTGATGAAAAAAAAAGTCCGAAAAAGTACGCAACTTTTAAAAAAGGCTGTAAATCGGACTAAAGTCCGCAAAACGGCAACACTGCATATTATTAATTTTCCTGTCATTATCTGTAATTTCTAGATTAGTCGTAGAGTACGAGCCATGAGGAGTAACGTGACACGACATCTGGTGGAGACAAGCGGAAATAGCTAGTACCTTCTATCGCTAACAGATGGCGCTAATAGCACGTACAGAATAATCTCGTTGGTTCGAGAAAGTTCTGGTGTCTTCCACTCACTTCTAGATGGCAGTAATTGGAATATATAAGAAGGCTAGTTGCGCAACCACAAGTCAGTTCCTATGACACTGTTGTGAAATAAAATAGTGCGTACCTCCTTAAAACGTGTTTGTGCATGTTTAAGTTTAAGACATCTTTGTAACAGTATTTTGATTTGAATTGTTGCTTTTGTGTGTGATTTAGTAGTATTATTCCATACTACTAAAAACTACTAATAAGCGAAAAATTGATAGTGAATGCAGAAAATTCAAAGATCAGTGGATTTCTAGATTAGTCGTAGAGTACGAGCCATGAGGAGTAACGTGATACGACATCTGGTGGAGACAAGCGGAAATAGCTAGTACCTTCTATCGCTAACAGATGGCGCTAATAGCACGTACAGAATAATCTCGTTGGTTCGAGAAAGTTCTGGTGTCTTCCACTCACTTCTAGATGGCAGTAATTGGAATATATAAGAAGGCTAGTGGCGCAACCACAAGTCAGTTCCTATGACACTGTTGTGAAATGAAATAGTGCGTACCTCCTTAAAACGTGTTTGTGCATGTTTAAGTTTAAGACATCTTTGTAACAGTATTTTGATTTGAATTGTTGCTTTTGTGTGTGATTTAGTAGTATGTTTCCATACTACTAAAAACTACTAATAAGCGAAAAATTGATAGTGAATGCAGAAAATTCAAAGATCAGTGGAACATTCAGTATTTCGTAATTGAGTCCAGTAACAAGGCGCTATGTTTGATTTGCAATGAAAGCATAACCGTTCTCAAGGAATATAACATTAAACGTCATTATGAAACAAAACATTTTCAAAATTATTCAAAATACACCGGAAGTTTGCGGACAGAAAAATTCGAAGCTATGAAGCGCGGATTGAAATCGCAGCAATCTTCATGTACAAAACTCAAAACTGAACAAGAGGCAGCGACTCGTGCCAGCTTTCGTGTGGCTCTTGAAATTGCAAAACGTGTAAAACCATTCACCGATGGAGAAATGATCAAAGAATGCATAATTGCAGTAGCCGAAGAAATGTGCCCTGAAAAGGTAAATTTATTAAAAACTGTCAGTATGTCAGCAAACACTGTGGCTCGAAGGGTAGAAAACATCGCTGAAAATATATCCTCTCAACTGTTCGCCAAAAATGGACACGTTGAGTGGTTTTCTTTGGCCTTGGATGAGTCAACGGATGTGTAAGATACTGCTCAGGTGTTGATTTATATTCGAGGAGTAGATAAAAGCCATGAAGTGCATGAAGAACTTCTTGATATGTATAGTATTCATGGCACAACTACTGGTACAGATATTTTTAAAGGAGTTGAAATGGCCATTAATCAAAAGAACCTTCGATGGAAAAACTTGAAATCTATTACAACTGATGGAGGCAAAAACATGAGTGGGAAAGATAAAGGAGTGGTCGCTCTTGTGTCAAAGGCTGTGGAAAATGACGGTGGTTCAAAACCATTAGTGTTACATTGTATCATTCATCAACAGTCTTTGTGCGGAAAATGTTTGGATATGTCTGAAGTTCTGAAACCAGTCAGTCACACCACTGAGACTGAGTTTCCTATCGATTTTGCAATCGAAACTTTGAGTGCTTTGAAAATAAATTTTTATAATCGTTTCTCGGACTTTGATGCCATTGCGAATCAAATTAAGATTTTTCAGAATCCTTTTGATACTGACATTGAAACCCTAGCTCCGGAACTTCAAATGGAAATGATTGATCTACAGTGCAGTGATATAATTAAGAACAAATATCAAAACTCATCTTTGTTGGAATTTTATAAGGGTCTTCCACTGACACAATTTGCTCGTGGGCTGTTTTCTGTTTTTGGTACTACTTATTTGTGTGAGAAGACCTTCTCCAAAATGAAGAAGACAAAAACTGTTTACAGATCTAAATTAACTGATGAGCATCTTAAATCTCTT
Source organism: Phengaris alcon alcon (assembly GCA_037179445.1). Lineage (NCBI taxonomy): Eukaryota > Metazoa > Arthropoda > Insecta > Lepidoptera > Lycaenidae > Phengaris > Phengaris alcon. Next base: position 812,049 of record JAYRCH010000003.1, on the reverse strand, counting down.
TTAATAATTGGTACAAGTAAAATTAGTCCACAACTACAAACTATTGTCAGTGGAAAATCTCAATTACATAAATCTCATTAGTATTTCATATGTCATTATGCTTGTTATAAGTTATGTTTTTATTTAAAATGTATAAAATGTTAGTTGGATTCATTTCAATAATTTGTTAGTTATTATATACTGAAGTTAAATTTTCTGCATATTATACATGTAAAGACTCATTACAATTCTGTGTTTCTTTATCCAACTTATCACAAAAACGATAACAATAAGCCTACAACAATGTTATGAGTAGTTAGCCCATGACCATATCAATGTAGATGTCATATTAATAATTATTCAACATAAAATTAGAATACTTCAGTAAACTAAATTTAATTTGCTATAAAAAACATGTTCTCTAAAAGGAGTTTTCAAGTATGCTAGCTCTCCGCGGGCCGGACAAAATCTGTCCGCGGGCCGGATGTGGTCCTCGGGCCGTAGTTTGGAGACCCTTGCGCTAGAAGATCGATTTTCTCTTCAATATAAAAATAAAATAAAATAAAATAAAATAAATTTCCTATAAAATCAGCTATACGATCATTATTATTAGGTCCTTACATATTAAATTGGCGTTTTGTCGTACTTTTTGATCTCAAATATATCTTCTTTGGTTAGGAATTCCAATTTAAATTTTATACCCCTATTTACTCATGCATTTGTGTTTCGAAAACAGTAATTCGAGTGTTTTTCCCTCTTTTGGTTTTTTCTTTGCGTCACTATGTTTACAAAATGGAAAACTTAAAATATCGTATTACTTTCGAGTACGAGTTCCACCATGGCACCAGTGCTGCAGAAACGGCTCGAAGGATTAATGAAGTATATGGCGACGGTATCGCAAAAGAAAACACAGTGCGTTTTTGGTTCCAACGTGCAGAACAAGCGCCGTGGACGGCCGGAGTCCAAAGTTGATAATGAAGAATTGAAGACTATTGTGGAAGCGGAAACATCGCAAACACGTCAGAGTTAGCTGCAGGCTGCGGTGTTAGTTATAAAACTGTTTTAATCCTCTTGAAGCAAATTGGGAAGGTGAAAAATCTTGAAAGGTGGGTACCTCATGAATTGAGTGCAGCAAACCGACAAACGCACGTCGACTGCTGCGTTATATTACTCAACCGGCACAATAATGAAGGGATTTTAAATCGAATTACCAGTGATGAAAAGTGGATCCTGTACGATAATCGGAAACGCTCATCGCAAAGGCTGAACCCTGACGAATCAGCCAAAGCCTGCCCCAAGCGAAAAAGTACTCAAAAAAAGTTCTTGCGAGCTTTTGGTGGACTAGTGCCGGTGTCGTTCACTACAGCTTTCTTCAATCTGGCCAGACGATTACGGCAGATGTATATTGCCAGCAACTGCAAATCATGATGGAAAAGCTAGCTGCTAAACAACCGAGGTTGGTCATTCGCTCTAGGCCACTAGACGCTAGACCACACACTGCACAACAGACGACTACCAAATTAGAGGAGCTTCATTTGTTATGTCTAAGACACCCACCGTACTCCCCGGACCTTGCTCCAACAGATTACCATTTTTTTCGAAATTTGGATACCTTCTTGCAAGGGAAAAAATTTAACTCCGATGGGGCAGTCCAAAGAGCCATCAATGGTTTTATTGATTCCTGTCCGAATGGTTTTTTTAGTAAAAGAATCAATAAACTACATATGAGATGGCAAACGTGCATAGATAGCAATGGTATATACTTTGATTAAATAAATATACATATTATGTTTAAAAAATTGACTTTATGTTCCTCCTTTACAAAACGCCAATTTCATATGTAAGGACCTAATAAATACATTAAAATATGATATAATAAAATACCCAATATTATTAGATACTTTTCACAAACTAAGAATCGTGAAGCTAGTAAGTTACTTGTCTGTTAAATGTTACTAGTGCGTGTTACCAAATAAAAGTTCACCTTTGTCCTCCACTTCCTTTTTGATAGAAGTTTGTTCTTCAATTTTTACTTCTACTTTGACATGAGCCGCTTTTATATGACATTTCAGCCACTTATTTTTAGCATACCCTGAAATGTGACTATTGTGCACAAATTGAAAGAAAAGTATATTAAAATTTTGCTACGCTATATTTATACTATTTTTAGGATTAAGTAAGCGAGAACAAGATATCGATGCACTCAAAACTTCAGTTTAGACATAAGTTGACTTGAGTGCATTATGTATTATTTTTGTCAGGATTACCATAATCGCATAATGGACAGGGATATAGGGGCCCATCGTCTAAATCGTGTTTATGTTCTTCTCCGTGATCGGTCACTTGAGGAATATTTTCAAAAACTTTTTCGCAAAATCTAGAATAAGAATGTTAATTTGAAAAATAGTTTCTAGTGGCTGCTGCTGTTTATTAAGGTGATTTTAAATTCTACCTGCATTTTAGTTCCTTATCGTCCACATCATACTTTTCTTTTTTTCCTAAAAACTCCTTAACTACTTCGTCCTCTATATAATCAATGTTGTCATAGTCTAAGTCTGGTTCAATAATTTCAACATCATCAGAATATTCATTTACAGTATCTTCAACGATTACAACATCATCTGATCTTTCTGAATTGCCTTTAGAACTCGAAGTTACTTCTTTATTACTTTCCTGTTGGACTTTTGGATTCCCTTCATTTTTACCATTACTAATAATTGTGTTCAAATCAACACTTGTCTTTTTTAAAACAATTGGTGTGATCTTTTGAAATATAAATTGTTGGTTATTTTGGATTATCAAATATTCATCGTTATTTAAAGATTGACTTGGACTTTTCATGAGACTCGGTTGAAAATGATTACATAAACAATTTGTACATAAAATTTTCAAATGCGTTACAGTTTTTTTCTGTTCTGATCGATGTATCATTTGATCCTCTTTATCAAATATATAAGATTTCTCCATTTTATTGCTTATCATTTTATCACAAATACAACATTCGTAATCCTTGTTACTTTTGTCTGGTTCACTTTCTATTTTATTAATGGAATTCTTGTTTACCAATCTCAGTGGATCAGTTTTTCTAACATGCTTGCGCTTTTCCTGGTTATTTTTATTCTCTTCGTATGGAAGGGAATTTACAGGAGAATCCTTAAACATGTTAAGTATTTCTTCTCTAGTCATAAATTCGTTTTGTCTTTTCACTCTTGTATCGTAATTTATTTTAAAATCATTTTTGCTATTTTGACTATTAATAGCGTTTAATATAGTAGAAGTGTTCATGCTTAGTTCTAAGTATTTGTTGAAGTGTATTTCAAAACCTGGAATGCTATTGCAGTAGAGTTTAAATGGGAGACTATAAGCAAATTCGGGTTTGGGACTAGAAGAACGTATTGACTGCGGACTTTCAGGTATAGCATAGTCTATAGTCGTAAAGTTTTCTGAAAACTTCGTTTCATCTTCGCTGGATCCATCCACATATTTAATAAATGGTATTTTCACAGCGGTCAAATTTATTATTGTGTCTTCATTATCAAATTGTATTTGTGATGCTTCTATTTGTGTGCCGTCATCCAACACTGTATTATACTCTTGTTCATTACAATTGCAATTGGATGCATTTGCTTCCTCTTTATTGCGGGCGTCATCTTCCATATTCAATAGAAATGTATAAATGTTATCATCGAGTGATACCGGTTGGTTGTTTGTAACTGAATCCAAATCAATATCGTAGCCTAATAGTGTCCTGTGAATAAATAAGTCTTCTCTCAAATAACGTAAGTAAATAAAGTGAGGGGCTAAAGAGCCATTAAGTTGTCTGGCCCAAACACTTGAAAGCTGCATAGCCCGTTAAACTCGAATAAATATGTACAATCTCTACTGTCTGTCACATGAACGCATGATATCATAATAATATGTAACTTCTTTGAAACCCCACTAGGTATAGTTGTAGTATTATATAACCAGCGAGATTGTAAAATATATGTCGAAAGATTCTTTGCGATATATTATAATCTAACGAAAAATAATGCGTTAAATTGTAAGCAGAATGTTCGGGTTCGCAATCTTCCGACATTTTACAGTAAGTACAGGAAGGATCTAAATAACACACCCTCCCTACACTTACGGTCGTAGTGGTCTACGACCGTAAGTGTAGGGAGGGTGTGTTATCAAGTGTGAAATAGTGTGTCTCATAGAAAACGGGCATGAGAAAACGCTTAGGCTCTTTGACGCTAGTTTGTTTAGCCGAGTGAGTGTGAATACTAGAGGCCTAATGAGGAGGTGATGCTTTAAAGACCGGGAACGCACTTGTTGCAAAAAGTGCAAAAACTACTTTGGTAATCAAAATTATATTATATGTTAAACAAATTGTCAAGTTTGTTTGAATAAATCAACTAAACTAAACCCTTCTACCCTGTAATTAGGGATAGAGAATAGAAATAGATAAGAAGTAGAATATAGAAAGAGATAAGAAGTTAGAAGAGAAAGAATATAAGAATACCCCAGTTATTTGGTCGAGAAAACGGGGGTAGTTTACTTGGAAAGTTTTGCGGGTATTTTGACAATTTTATCAAAACTTCCACAAAACATTCCAGGTACCTAAAAAACCCGTTTTCTCGACCAAATAACTGGGGTATTCTTATATTCTTTCTCTTCTAACTTCTTATCTCTTTACCCGACCAGCGCGAAGCCATAAGGAATGGTAATGATTTTGGCATGTAAGTATGTACGTAATGTATGTATGTTTGTTCCCTCGTAGCATCTAAACTACTGGTCCGATTTTAATAAATGAGGTGTCAATATATTCGTAATGATGTTGCGGGTAACATAGGATATATATATTTTTTTATATTTTGTTTTTCGAAAATTTAACCTCAGATTCTAACACCTAAAAAAATTAACCAAGATAATCATCACGTGTTTGGTATCAAAGGAAAGGCCTTGGCAAGCACATCACAAATATGTATATATATTTTACATTTTTGTCGTACGCTTGCACAAATATGTCAAAATACACGTTTAAATACGGCAGTACAATTCGTACTAACCCAGTTGTCAAATTTTCGAACATTACGTAATATAGGACTATAAATATATAAATTATAAGTATATTATTTTAACCTTCATAAAATATATTTTATTTTATAAATAAGTATAATTTTATTTTAGACAAAATAAAACATAATAACCCCATAAATTGTCGAGCAATAAACGAGCTGATGAATCATGACTTATAGCTGAGAACACTCTCGATAATAATATCAGCTTTCAAACAACAAAAAATAAGACTAAAATCGGTTAATCATTCATCCGTTTTTAATTAGATAATGCAGATGAAATAAATTAGTACATGGGTATTGAGTTCTAAGAAATAAAATAAAAAATAACAATATTTATCAGACCGGGATTCGAACCCACCACATTCAGAATTTTCGAACAAACTGACCACCGGCACGACGAAAGACAATACATTTATAGCTTAAAAATGCGGTTTCCAGGGATAAGACATAGCTAGGGTGACTTTTGTGCCCAAAATATCCCTGCATATTCAATTTAATGGTAATACTTACAGCCGTTTACGAGAAACAAATTATAATTAGTATAAATAGGTACAAGATTGTCTTTAAAGTATAAGATTTTTATTACTTATTCGTTTGATAGATGGTCGCACCTATTTTATAAGGTTCGAAACAGTCTGTATCTGTCTTGGGGTATAATTCTAGAAACTTCTCTAGGCCTTAGGGTAAGCTCATACCTAGACGCGACGTATCTCGCATCTCGGTGTAACTGACGCTTAGATGCCATTAGTGGGTGCAATGGGCGCCTGGGCACCACGGCCCTAATTAAAAATTTTTTTTTACCTATGCATTTCTATAATTATTTTCTTGTTTCGGTTTTTTTAGACCCCTTTTTTACGTAGTCGGGTTTAATTATTTTTTTAAACTTATTTCTATACAATACCTAAGTAATGGAAGCTTGGTGTGTATACATTAATGGCAATTAGAGGCTTGTAATTAATTTCTTTAAATTTGTTAATTAATATAATTAAAAACTTAAAAATGTAAACCGACTTACAAATTATAAACACTAATTATATTTCTATTTTTCTACTCAATCTTCATAATTTTAAAGTCGGTAGGAACTTACGAGCCCAACCTTGAAGTTTAACCTGATAAAGACAGTCCTACTACTATCATGAATGTGAAAGTTTGTGAGGATGGATGTTTGTTACTCTTTCACGGAAAAACTACTGAACGGATTTTAATGAAATTTGGTTAACCAATTTTTTTGAATTTGATGAAGTTTGGTTGGATGAAAAACCTAGTTCGAGCTATAGATTAATACACAAGCTAATTTTTATCCCGAAAAAGTACAGTGTTTCCGTGGGATACTGTATTTACGCGGGCGGAGCCGCGGGTAAAAGCTAGTATTTTATATAAGCCATACATTTACATTTAAGTTGGCTGGTACATGAGTTTGGAAAAAGTTAAATTTTAGCTTTGTTGTAAATGTTTTTACTTTGGAAGTAGATTTACATTTTTTGCTTATAATAATAATTTTTCTCTTTTTGAATGATTTAATGAATCTGGAACACTAACTTGGCTTTATCTAAAAATATTTGAAAACTATCCATAGGGTTAATTCTTAGAGATACTTTTTCTCCATCATAGTTTTCCATGCATACTATCAGTGGTTGGATGGTGTCCGACATTTTCTTAACTGATCCCCTGTCAAACAAAACATTGTTATTACATATTTAATTCATAGTATCTGATTAGGTACATAATATATTACAGAATGCATATATAATCTAAGACAATTTATCTCCCCATATGATTCAACAACCTAAAAAGTACACAAAAGAATTTGGCAATGCATGGAAAAGATTCTGGTCCTTCAAGTGCAAGATCCGGTACATGAAATATATGCCGTCATTTGTTATTTAATCGTGATAAGAAATAAATGATAGATTGCGCTCTAATAATATTAAATAATTAAAATTATAATTGAAGTTCAAGGTTTCCTACATTTTGTATGTAAATTTCAAATTCGAGTGGTGAGAGTGACAAAAATGTGTTGCACGCGCAACTTCATGTGACAGGCAATTATAGCTAGTTTTTACTGATGCAGATTTTTTAAATTACATTATGCTAATAGCATAAGCGCGTTTAATATAGATGATAACCAATATTATCAATAGAATCCAAATATAACCTAAGATCACCATACATTGTTTTTTACTTCGAAACAATAACTTCAAAAACATATCAAATCAATTAATAATATATCAATACAATAAATAATAGAATCCTCTAAACCACATACTTTTTCATTATAAATACACATAATTTTTGGTACAAAGATGTATGTAATTTTCGTTGTATTAGGCGACAATTAATTATCTATCACATGAAGTTAAGCGCGCAACATATCTGTCACTCACCAGTCGAATTTAAAATGTACATACAAAATGCAGGAAACCATGAACTTCAAATAAAATTTTAATTATTAAATATTATTAGGGCACAATTTAACTAGGCAACCTATTTGTAATGTGTCAATGTGAATATCATCTATCATTTATTTCTTATCAAGATTAAATAACAGATGAGGGTATATATTTCTTATACCGGATCTCAGACCATTCAAAGAAATCGTAAACAATAAAAGCATAAACATGGGTATCAAAAGAAAGCTATTTAATACATGCATACTACCTATCTTAGCATATGGCTTGCCAACTTGGGCACTGACAAAAGCTCATACAAGCATGCTCGAAGTTTGGCAGAGTTCTATGGAGATGAGTATGATTGGAAAGAAAACAATAGACAGAATAGAAAACAAGGAGTTGAGAGAAAAACCGTCACAATGTGGTACCCAAGCGGGGAGAAAATGAAAATGGGAAGACCCCAGGAAGATAGTAAAATGAAATAGTCCAAGTAGCATAAAGCGGACCAGAGTGGCATGCCAAAGGGGAGAGTGGAAGAAGTTGGGGGAGGCCTTTGCCAAGAGGCACACAGATACAGAGACCGCGGAAACCGAGACCGAGAGAACCGAAAAATTTAATGTTAAAACTTGATGTATTACTTTGTACTTAAATTAAATAGAGCCTGTAAATAAAAAATATACATAAATTATATAATTACTTATTGTACCTACTATTTCCTGGACAAAAAATTAAAATTCATATAAAACTTATGTTACGTTTTAAAAATTTAGGTATTTTAGTATTACTTTCATGCTAAAAACTAATTCTTATGAAATTATTATTAAAAGATTAAGATTAATTAATATTATTATCAGATAACAAAAAATAGTACAGTATTTTGCAAATTCAAAAAATGGAGGTGAACTCAATTCTGTTCTGTTGGACTCTGCTAATAAGAATTTAAATAAACAAAACAAGTCTGTTCTTGTTATACAGCAAGGAAGCTAATGGGAGCTTAGTACCAAGCGCAAGTAGTTATGATTAATGAGAATTATGAATACTAATTAATATAGGTAGGTAATGAGATTGTTACTATCTTTTGTTTTTATTTTTAGTCACAAGTTGAAAATGTTGTCTAATTTTTTTCCACTGGCCAGATAGAAAGTAAATATTTACATAATATATAAACATTTATTTCGTTATAATGGCCAGTTGCAACTTACAGGTGAGCTTGCAGATTATCAAAAATCTAGACAGCTGAATTTAGATTTCAAAGAAAAGGAATTTTACGAACCAAACCTCAGCAAAAAGCTTTTTATTGCTTAACAAGCTTTAGCAAAGCACACTTTTCGAAGAAACATAAACTGAAAAATTGAATTAAAGCAACATAAATGAAATAATAAAGCCTGAAATTGTCCTGAAAAACAAATTTCGACATTTCATTTTTTGAATTTCGATTTTCTACGATGTGACTAGTGATTATGAATGTTCATTTCAAAAATTGATGTTCGCGAATGAGCCGTTCAATTGGACTAGCTCACTTGCGTCATGTCGTTCTTTCATTCATTCAGTTTCAATACAGAGGTGTAAAAGTAATAAAAAAATCCAAATTTGAAGACGTAGAGTTGTGCGATTTCTACAAAAAATACCTAGAAAAAGACAATTTTCCGCAGCTTAGAAAATTCGCAAGAGGATTGATTTGTGTGTTTGGCAGTACTTATAAATGCGAACAGTTCATTTCATTGATGAAAGTTAATACACATCGTACAAGACTGACTGACGATAATTTGGAAAATTCTTTACGTCTTTGTATCAGTGGAATTTATCCAAATATCAATGGATTAGTTTCCCAAATTCAAGCTCAAGTATCTCATTGATTTCGGTGTATTTAACTTTCGTAGTTTGTAACAATTTTATTGTAAATTTAACGATTTAATTATAATGTACCATTTTTTTTATTTTTTTTTTTAATTTTAATTTTTTTTTTATTTTGTTATTTTAGTACATTTTACTATAATAACATTGTCGTATTATTTCATGTCTAATATCTATCGCAAAAAATATTATCACTACTTTAAAATGCACTAAGTACTTTTGAACGCGGCCCGCGAACGTATTTGCATGCTAAAGTTTGGCCCTCAACATGTCAATGGTTGCCCATACCTGTGTTAGAGCATCGAATCAAGTCGTATTGCGTATGCGTACCATAGTAAACTATGATGTCGCTGTGTCGCAACATTCGTAATTAGTAAAGAACATACTAATAATAAGTTATACATTACAAACCAAGCTGCGTAAGGTGCATTTTTTCACTTTTCCGTGTTTTGAACTAGACTTGTGTTTAACTTATTCTAAATTGAGTTTGATTTAATAGGTAAAGTATAGAACTACAAGTGAACTGTTGACGGAATCTACTGATTTTGCCATGGATATACGATTTTGAAAATTTTAACAGTGAGCTTATGTTATATCACAATAACATCGCAGTTCATTATGCATTATAATGAATAAGTAACATATAGGTGCCGAAAATTAATTATTGACAATCATATTTAAATCACATTCTAACGATAAATAAATAAATATATTCGTGTATAACGTTTCATTACTCGATACTAGATAGCGCACCCGTTACCCAGTACCGAATACATCCGGTTTGCTACAGCTCTAACACAGGCATAAATTTAGTTCACGACCATCGCCCAGCCCCGCACGCTTGACAATGCACAAAATGACATAAATTATTCGCAGCAAGTAACATTAAACATTTTGTTAAATGAACGAGAAAAACCAACAAAAACTAACTATTTTGAGGAAGGGATAATTAGTGAGATATGATATGACTTGAGCTGTTGCCCGTTGAAAAAGGCACCCAGTGAATTAGTACCTGAACTACTGAACTAAAAGAGTTATATAGTTCGCCGTGATCAAAAGATGTAAAGATAAAATAACTTTTTAGTGACACATTTTGCGCACCTCAATTTTAAAATTCAAATTTAAACTAAACTATTACCGTAAAACGGGGTGAATAGAATTTATGGGGTAAATAGAAATATTCTTAGAAAAAAGTTTAAAATCCTGTGATGCAAAAATACGTCAGATGTCACAAATATTATTATTATTATTATTTTTTTTTTACATTAGCGATATTTTGTTTGGTCTGACAAGTGGGTATCCATGGTCATGAATAAATAAAAAAAAAAATCTGACAAGTGACAACATTTAAAGTGTCTGAAGTTAGCAATCTATGTAACGAAGTCACTTAAAGTCATTTGTACTTAAAGTACAACGGCTTTTTACATTTGATTTGCGCGCTAACTAACTACTAAAAAATTTATAATTAAAGCGTATCATAATTATTAAAATTAGTTTATCCGAAAGTAAAGTGTACCCAGCAAAAATTGTAAAGGTAAGTTTTTCTGATTTGTTTGTTTTTATGGTTAAATAAATAAAATTTCAGCACTTATAAATATTTTTTAATATAGAGGTGAATAGAGATAACTGAGGGGTAAATAGAAACGCCTTGAGAGGTGAATAGAAACGAGAAAGGGTTTAATAGAAACGCGAAAGGGGTTATTAGAACTGCTTTCGTTAGGGTTGGCTGAACTTTTATGTTATGTTTGATGTTTGTTGGTAACTTCTAACTTTGTAGCCACACCAACTTTATACTTATGTAAGTAAAATACTTAATATAATAAAATAAAGTATCCTCTGTTTCAGAGGATACTTACATTTTCATCTTTTACACTTTTTAAAGCGTGATTTTTAACTTATTTTATTTTTTATTTAATAATAATTAGTTTATTATATTGTATTTGCATGCAGGTTTGCACCTATGGTGATAATATGCCACGCACCTACAAACCAGACCCCCGGGGTAAGAGGTATTTAAAATATGACGGAAATTTAATACAACAGGCAGTTAATGAATATCTTATATCATGCATATTACTGATTATTTTATAATTAGGTAATGTTATGGTAATGAATGAAAGAAATATTAATCAAATTTAAGAATTTTATATTTTGTTTATTTCTGCGAGAAATTTATGTTTTGTTTTGTAACTCATGTTTTACATGGAGTACTGTTAATAATTATTAAATAAGCATAATCATTTTGTAGTTTAATTGATATCCAATATAGTTAATTTTATTTACATAGTCTAAAATAATAATATCCAATAAATCATTTAATTATCGAACCACGTGTACCTTCTCAAATAACAAAAAATATAGATACCTACCTACATATTAATATTTAAGGCATAAAATATTTTGACAACCCTAGTACTTTTTTCTATTAACCCCATATGTCGTATCTAATGATCCCGTATTCCAGGCAAATAGAAATTGACTATTTAATTGTTTTTTTCTCGTAAGGAAATAATTTAGATTTAATTTAGAATTAAAATTATACCAAGGTTGTAAAATATCATAAGACTCCCGTAATGAAAGCATCTTTATTGCCAGAAGCATAGGATTTATATTGTTAAAGTTGGTTTGAAAGTCAGGATCGTTTCTATTAACCCCGTTTTACGGTACATTTGAAAGCAAAATAATAGACAGTAAATTTGACAGATACATTGGATTTTAGATTCAAAAATAACGCCTTGTCGATTAGGCTGGGACTATATTATGATCCGGAATCCGGAAGGCCGGGGAAAATTCAAAGCATTGGAAATCGAACTCTGCGCTAATAAAATAGGGCTGAAAATCGAACACACAAATGTTGAGTCAAATATCCATGTCATTTATGTTATGAGTTAAGACAGCTCGACACTCGTCTTTTTTTTATATTTTTATATATGGCATCGGCTTATAACCACTCGCCAGTGTCAAGTTAAAAAGGCGGGAAATAGAACTTTCGTTTCAATTTTCAACACCGTATTCCTATATCGTCAAGTCTAAAGTCTAGTCAAAGTCCAAATATATAGTCAGTACAGTCTATGAGTCATGTCAGTCGATTCAGTAAAGTGTTGTAGAAGCTTTACTGAAAGTTCCTAGGGAGTTTTGGCGGGAAACACAAAATAGCACGTTTTTAGAAGTTGTACCACTTGCCCACATTTGTGTATGTTAACGAATATTTAATGGTTAATATTCTACCAATATTACACATTAAGAACCGAAATAACACAAATTTATGAGGCAATACGAATTCCACAACGTCACCCATTGAATTTCCCGACAAAACTCCCCTCGCTTTTTTCAAAATTCAAATCAAACTAAGAGCTCACACCTACGAGAGTTTTTTTCTGGATGTGATAGAAAAACTTTAAATAGAACTCTGCTTTAATACAATAGAGTAGAAAATTAAAGTGTCACGTGGCAAATGTCAGATTTGACAACTCTACACGATTTTCAGCGCAGAGTTCTAAATATAGACAGTGCAGTTCTTTCTGTCGCGACCACAAAAAACGCTCGTGGAAACGTAGCGTAGTGCTGGGATTATTTCGGGAATCGACGAAATGTCTTTAACATTCAATTCTATTTAATTCTGTTAAATTTATTGTCTATTATTTCACTGTCAAATGTCAATGTCTTTCAAATTATAATTTTTATTAATGAAAATTAATGGCCGTATTCGTATTATCGTACTATTTTGGCTAATTTAGATATCTTTGAACTAAAGTAAAACTTACAGCAGGAACTGTAATTAGTTTTCCGATACAGTTATTAAATTTTTTCGTCGAAGTTCGTGAATGTATCAGTGAATCAAATCAGTTTAGTTTCGCGGAATGTTTCCGCTAACACCTCCAGTAGTAAAGCGACTTCTGGGGTGGAAAAAAGGTCCCGAAGGTACATCACCTGCAGAAGATAAGTGGTCCGAAAAGGCAGTTAAAAGTCTTGTGAAAAAATTAAAGAAAACTGGCGCTATTGAAGAACTTGAAAAAGCTTTATCTAATCAAAACAGCCACACTAAATGCGTAACGATCCCAAGGTGAGTATTTTGTTTTTTTTTTTGGACATACACAAAGTTATAATGTGTCTTTATTTGAATATAACAATAACATCATAATAATATAAACAATAAACAATTTGAGTACATATCTCAAAATCATATACAATATAGTTAATCTAAATCAATATTATAATATTATAGCGCTCGGTTATAATTCTTGTAAATAAAGACAAGGACAGACACATTAAGATTAAATACAAGTACCTGGGTTACTGAGTTTTGCTTGGAGTTCTGATAAATTAAAAAAATATAAAGAATCTCAAAATATTTATCTGATCGGGATTCGAACCCACCACATTCCAAATTTTCGAGCAAAGCAAATGACACATGCCATGGAACATTTTTTAGGCCACACTAGTCAGAATGATTTTATAGAAATGTCACCCGAAGAGGTTATGGCGATTAGTGCTGTGTACATACTTTTCGGATGTGATGAAACGAAAGAGTAGATGGTGGATGCCGAATTGACTGAAATTCATAAATGATACACTAGAGAACAAACATACTTTATTTGAAATTTAGTAATGATATGAGACATGTTATAGAAAACATTTGAAAATATTTAGTAAAAAATTAAGAATAAATCATATGATATAAATAAATATGTTATTTTATATTATCATGTAATAATAACAACAATAATTATTTTCATCAATTTTGAACAATGTGGTCAAGTTCTTCAGCTAAAACTTGTTGGCAGTAATTTTTAAATGATACCATCTTCTGTCAGAGGTTGATTATGTTACTTAGAGTACTAAGTATTTATTAATTTCTGCCATTCATTAATTGCTGCAATACAAAATAGGAGCTTGCAAAATTTCTAATAAAAATAAGTTTCGTAAACCAAAGATTTCAAAATGTCATAAACAATATTATAGTTTTGCCAATAGTCTTAAAAATATTGCATTTAATAAAAAATGTTTAATGATTTATCTGCTGTGTTTTAGAAATATATTTTTTTCTAATTATTATGATAAATTAAAATGTCTTAGTATCAACAACAAATGACAATGAATTAATCATAATTTATGTACATTTAAAAAATGGATTAAAAATTTCAAAATTCCTATGTCAATTATTTCGTACTCTCGATCGTCAATAGTCGCCTTCGGGAACATTACGGAAACTGGAAAATCCGTCCCATTCGCGACCGTATACTTGTGCTTGAACTAAGCGAACCATAACCCGACAAAATACAAAAGTTCATGCCGTACGTTCACCTCACCGCGTACATTGACCACCGTAAATCGGTGACATAACCGCAGACAGGACGCAAAATCTAAAACGAAGGTCGAAATCCCGTCAAAACAATTATATGGCTGACTATTTTCAGACCTTAATTTTCCCTAAAGATCCTTCCGAATTCACGAAACTGAGTGTCGAGAAAGTTTCTAGTGTCAAGTGTGAAAACGTTTACGATTAAATTTTGCGGAAAAAATCCGTTTGCGGAAAGCGTCGAAACGGAATTTTATCAATAAAAATTTGCTACTTGCTACATTCTGTTCTATTCAATATTGTAATGTCTATAATTAAGCAGTAAACACATCAGATTGTGTTTCTTATATGAATCTAACAAGAAAATGTGATTTTATTTCGTGCGAACTTCTGAAATTTTATCGCAATCATGTAAGTACCTATCATTGATTTTTACGTGTTCTATATTTTGTTAAAATATTAATTAAAATTCAATAGGAAGATGCTCGATTTTTCCTGAATACATATTTCATCATTTAATTTGGCGTAACCTGTACATGCTTATAGTAGTAAGTAATAGGTATTTCATTAATGTGCTTTGACAATCCGAATTAATTACCTTGCCGGTTTCGTTTATTGTTTTAAGTTTACTTTGTTTTTATAATTTTTATTCAGTACTATACTACACATTTACCTACCCGCTACATCGTACGTGCAAAAAGGAATCCCGCGGGAATCCTACTAATAATAAAAATGTGAAAGTTTGTGAGGATGGATGGATGTATGGATTCTTTCACGCAAAAACTACTGAAGGGATTTCAATGAAATTTGGTATGGTAGTAGTGTAGGCTCTGAATAAAACATGGCAACTTTTTATCTCGAAAAAGTACAGTGTTCCCGAGGGATACTATATTTATGCGGGCGGAGCCGCGGGCAGCAGCTAGGCGCACATATTGCCACGATGAGACGACGACGACATGAGAGATGACAAGACGAGAATGTAGCCTATGCCATTAATGTGTTAATCCAGAGCATACAAGTTTATATTATATGAAAAGGACAAGAGAGATCACATGATGTTCAACAACAAGTAACTTTAACAGGTGTTGGTGAAATTAGCACTTGATTTTATAAAAATCTGTTCAGTAGTTTTTGTGTGAAGCAGGGATGTAGCTAGCACGGGCCCCCCTATGGCTTGCTATGCTACTGGTGTGAAGACATCACAAACATCCATTCTCACAAACTCACATTTATAATAATACCTGGTAGGATTTCAATTATTGTTTTAATAGGTTATTGTGTTTATAATATTAGTAATGTATGGTGGTAACCATAGAATGAAAAATATTTGCCAAAAAAAGTTAAACCTGCTTAAAACTGGTTCATTTAATGCTATTTCAAAATATTAATGAACAAAATATAATGTTTAAAACATAACACCTAAATGTTGTATCCATTTGAAAAACATTTTTTAAAACTTTGAACTTTAAAAAACTAATCTGTGATTGCACAAAATATTATGAGTTTTGAAAGAATGTTAAAAATAGGAATATTTTGTCAACAGAGTTAAGCCAAATGACAACGGTGTCAATGGTCAGTACAGAAAGGGATTGCCGCATGTGGTCTACTGTCGGCTGTGGCGGTGGCCGCAGCTACAGGTACAATGATACCCTTTACATTTAATTATACTCTCATCATACTATTCTGGAAATATGGATTAAGTAATAAGGAAAGATAGATATTGCTTGTTTAATACTATTGAAAAACATAATAAACATGTATTATGTTCTGATATGAATATATATTATATTTTATAATGAAAATCTACAAACATATAAAAAAATGGTAACCTTGCGTTACAGAGTCAGCATGAATTAAAACCTGTAGACCATTGTGAGTTTGCATACCAGCTCAAAAAAGACGAAGTGTGCATCAACCCCTACCACTACAATAAAATTGACTCACCTGGTAAGAAATATTTACCTATGACTATCTTAATATTACTCATATTTAAAAAACAGATAAATACAACCATTAAATAATTTTTTTACCCCAACAAACAATTCCAGTTTTTAAGCACAAGCTGATGGTGGTTGGTTTCATTGAAACCAGGCCAGCTACGCAGGACTTATTTTATAGTGCCCAAGTGTGTGTGGTGCAAATCAGGTGATCAGCCTGCATTGTCCTAAAAAACTTGGAAACAACAATTTTCGTTGTTCCAATGCGGGAATTGCACCCACGACCCGCAAGTCGAGAGCCAAGCTCTAAACCACTGGACCATGGAAGCTGTGAGCTAAGATGGTTTATGGCTAAAGAGGGTGCCACACAAATTATATGTCTCTCTTGTCCCCCTCATTGACCATAAATTTTTTTGTAGCTCTGCCACCAATATTGGTGCCTCGCTGCCCCGAGGGCGAAGTCCGAGCTCCCCCACCCTATGTGGACTACCACCACCACGAGATCACAGATAAGTGAGTCATCTATAACTTGTATTCTTGTTTTATTGAATGAATAATATATAATTAATGTTGTTTTTATATTATGTAAAATCCTTCATATGTAAAATGGTACCCACTACTAATAAAAGTAATTTAAACTTGTTGTGATGTTGTTGATGATTTTTCAAGTTAAAAGAACTGTTTAATATCTGCATAGATATTTGCATTTAAAATATTTATTTTGAAAAAGACATCTACGTTTGAACAGAGATATTCAGTTTGTAAAGCATCATCTCTGTCAAACTCTATCACAGGCTTTTTAAGAGAAGACGCTTCAGCCGAATAACTCTTTTGTAACGTTGATGTGTATTATTTATTGCCAGGAAATGTAACAATTTTGACTCAATAAAATATTGAGATTTGTATTATTACGTGCAGTTGTCTCAAGTGAGTGTCTGTTGGCAGTAACATGATGCAGAGCGGCGGCGTGGTGGGCGTTGGCGGCGTGGGCGGCCATAGCACCCTGTACCTCGAGGCCACCGTGGGCCAGCAGGTGCCCAGCAACACCACTGTTCATCTGTGAGTAGTGATCAGTGTTCTGAGTGCGAGTTTTTGTCACTGCTCGCTGTGAATAAGTTAACTGCAATTTGTGTGGCTGTGAAACAACACCCCTAGTGGCAAACAATGGTAACTAATTTGATGCCAAACAAATAGGGGAGATGACTACATCTAAAATAATTAGTTTCATCAATATACTCAGAAATATTGAGACATAAGTTCTACTAAAATATATAAAAAATATGTTAGTTAAAGTTTATTTTTTATTTTTTGCTAAATTAGTAAACAAAACCTACATCATTAGTTTACTTACATCATAATATACAAAAACATTCATTATGGTAAGTATGAAAATTGAAGTTAAACGCACAAATATCGGAGATATTTACAAATATGTTCCTGCGGCCTTATATTCATTTATGCAATAAAAAAATTCTGTCACCTAGCCTATTCTACTTAACTTCTTCAAGGCGAGCAGTGACAAAAACTCACACTCCACATACATAGTAGACAGTAGACATCAACCTGTATAAGCAATGGAGGATATGAACCCAATAGAGCACGTTTGGGACTTGCTGAAAAGAAAAGTTAAGTCCAGAATTCCAGCTCCTGCCAACGTGGGTGAACTACGAATCGCCGTAGGTGAGGAATGGCGGAGACTATCCCAGGAGACCATCGATAACATCATTCTCAGTATGTCTAGACGGGTAGAAACTTTAATAAGAGCACGTGGAGGAAATACGCGATATTAATCACCATTTTTTCTAATTTAATTTATTGTTATTTTAATATTAATTTTCACTTTTCCCGGTTACATGAAAAGTTCAAAAATGTACCATTTTTCACAAATAGCCTTTACTCGCAAAATCTGTTCTTAATGTGATCTCATTTTAAGTAAAACAAATGAAACTTTAAATAACAAAAGAGTGTAGTAAGTAGATTTTAAAATAAAACCATATTTTTTTTAATTATGGACCTTTTTTTTGTGTTCCGCTAAATATGCCGGTGTGTTTATTTGACTTAATACATGTCAAATTGTTCGGACATAATATTTCATTCTTACATGTAAAATGTTATGTCCGAAGCTTGTTTAATTTTTTTCCGATGCATTGTGACACCTAATAACGACACAAACCGTCATAATGTTTTTAGTAGTTGGAGATGTATGCACTAGTGCTTGACCTTGACAACTGACGGGTCGTTCGATCAAACTGAGCCGATATGGCTCAGTATGATTTACTTCACTTTTCATGCGCGTACCCGGTTTCTAAGCGTTTTAATCTAAGGTTCGAGCACAACACACAAAAATTGCCACGAGCTTCGGTCGTGTTTTTAGGGTAGGGTGTCGTAATACTTAGGAACTCGTATAATTTCACTCTGCCCGTCCGTCTGTCTGTCGGCTGCTCTCCTAGCTTCTGTAATAACTTTATGACAATAACTTTTGTAGTAATTCAAAGAAAACCTATTGCGCGTTGATAGTTACGGAACCCTCCTTAGACATGTCGTGACATGCTCTTGGTCAGTTTAGGCTACTATTTTATTTATTTATTGTATTTTGCTGCAATTGTAATCACGCTATCGACGAAACCGAATTATTGTCATACATTTTTCCAGTAATATGTTATAGAAATCATTTCTCTTTGTTTTATAGTCTTTAGATTTTATAAACCATAGTGGCTTTAAAGTTTAATTACTTCAATGAACTTTAATAAATTTCTTATGACCACGTGCCATTTTTAGGGTTCCGTACCCCAAGGGTAAAAGCGGGATCCTATTACTGAGATTTGGCTGTTCGTCCGCCTGTCTCCAGGCTATATCTTAACCTTCATAAACCGTGATAGCTCGACAGTTAAATTTTTCACAAATGTGTGATACAGGTATTTCTATTGCCGTTTTAACAACAAATACTAAAAACAGAATAAAATAAAAATTTGAGGCTCACATACAACAAACGTAATTTTTTCCGTTCTGTACGGAACTCATCTTGCCGACTCGCACTTGACCGGTTTTATTTTACACTTGAATTTTATTACCGTTCAGTCATAATATGCAAAATGGCTTGCTTCTATGTGCTATTATGACCTTATAATAATAACACATAGTAGCACGCATCCGTAAGTCGCTTAAAACTACCGATTTAATTTCTATATACGTAATATTTCCTACTATATTTTTTTTATTTAACGGTTAAATATTAATCCTGAAAATGTGTGTGTTTGTAAACACAAAATCCCTAAAAAGACTTTTAGGGATTCCTAAGTTTAGTAGCTTTTTTTATAGTTATCGGTACTATTTTAGTAGTTTTTTGTAGAAAACGACGCGAGTTTAGTAGTTTCGCAAAAACAGAGTTGGCAACACTGGAAAGAATCGCTTCAGTCCATACGGCCGAGCCGACTGATGCGATCTCGAAATTGCACACAGACGATACGATTTTGCATCCGTTCAGGCCGAACTGAAGGAAAACCGGACCGTGTATGGGGCCACTTAGATTCTCAAACAAAAATTGACGTAAATTGACGTGAAGTTAATCCTAGGATCGTTGAAATGTATTGAAATGATGATCTCAGATAGCTAAAATGAGATTAAGATTGATTATTAATTTCGGGCGTTAGTCTGGTTAAAATAGGCAGGTTCAATCAATATGACTAATTTAGTAAAACTGTTCTTTAGTATACATAATAGTGGTTCAAAAAAAAGTCTTTTGCCTATAATCTCAAAACGTTACTTGTTCCGGTTGCATATAATTGGTAAAAATTATCTGATCAAATTTTTTAATATATTCAATATTTTTTAAAATTAATAACTTCTGTGTTTTGAAGTTTTATTATAATGAGTAAATCATTATTCATCTGGCATTGGGAATGAACATAAATAAATATCCATACAAATCAATTTAACAGCTTTGCACTAAATCCATAATGCATATGTTTGTAAATACTGTACCTACTCCAAAAAGTAGAATTTAATTTTTTTGTCTGTCTGTTTGTTCCGGCTAATCTCTAAAACGACTGGACCGATTTTAACCGGACTTTCACTGTCAGCTGATGTTATAAGGAGTCACTCGGAGTGTTCCGTTAAAATAAAATAGGTTCCTGTTTCCATAGTTTCACGCAAACGAAGTTGCGGGCTCCGGCTAATTCCGGCTATTTATAAAATTTTAGTAGATAAAATACCACATTTTATTGATATGTATTATATTATTTGATTGGTTTTTTCTTATAGTTAATTAGCCTTATTATTTAGTACATGCACTGAAATCAACCCAACCTGCAGTTTTTCAAATTTCATATGACATGCAGCCACGATAATTGGCTGCCAAATCCTGCATATTTTATTATAAATATTATAATTGATTGGGTATTTATTAGGTCCTTACATATGAAATTGGCATTTTGTAAAGGAGGAACATAAAGTAGAATTTTTTTAAACATAATATATTTATTTAATCAAAGTATATACCATTGCTATCTATGAACTTTTGCCAGCTCATAGGTAGTTCATTGATTACTTTACTCAAAAAAACATTCGGATAGGAATCGATAAAATCTTTGAAGGCGCTTTGGACTGCCCCATTGGAGTTAAATTTTTTCCCTTGGAAGAAATGATCTAAATTTCGAAAAAAAATGGTAATCTGTTGGAGCATGGTTCGGGGAGTACGGTGGATGTCTTAGACATTCCAATTGAAGCTCCTCTAATTTGGTAGCCGTCTGTTGTGCAGTGTGTGGTCTAGCGTTTTCCTGAAGCAGCAGTGGCCTAGAGCGAATGACCAACCTCGGTTGTTTAGCAGCTAGCTTTTCCATCATGATTTGCAGTTGCTGGCAATAGACATCTGCCGTAATCGTCTGGCCAGATTTAAGAAAGCTGTAGTGAACGACACCGGCACTAGTCCACCAAACGCTCACAAGAAACTTTTTTTGAGTCAATTTTCACTTGGGGCAGGCTTTGGCTGGTTCGCCAGGGTTCAGCCAGTGCGATGAGCGTTTCTGATTATCGTACAGGATCCACTTTTCATCACAGGTAATAATTCGATTTAAAATCCCTTAATTATTGTGCTGGTTGAGTAATGTAACGCAGCAGTCGACGCGCGTTTGTCGGTTTGCTGCACTCAATTCATGAGGTACTCACCTTTCAAGCTTTTTCACCTTCCCAATTTGCTTCAAGTGGATTAAGACAGTTATATCACTAACACCGCAGCCTGCAGCTAACTCGGACGTGGTTCGCGATGGATCCGCTTCCACAATAGCCTTCAATCCTTAATTATCAACTTTGGTCTCCGGCCGTCCACGGGAATTGATCTGCAGGTCGAGATTTCCAGAACGAAAACGTTGGAACCAAAAACTCACTAAGTTTTCTTTGCCGCCATACACATCATTAATCCTTCGATCCGTTTCTGCAGTACTGGTACCACCGTGGAACACGCACTCGAAAATAATACGATATTTCAAGTTTTCCATTTTGTAAACAGAGTGACGCAAAGAAAAAATCAAAAGAGGAAAAAACAAATGAATTACGGTTTTCGAAACACAAATGCATGAGTAAATAGCGGTATAAATTTTGAAAGTGGAATTCCTAACCAAAGAATAAATATTTGAGATCAAAGTGTCCAGTACGACAAAACGCCAATTTCATATGTAAGGACCTAATATCAAGTAAGGATATTGATTTCTTAGGTTTACGCGAATATTATTCATTTTTTTAGATTTGATAAGCCACAAGTACTGGCAAAGGAACACCGTTATCGCCCGAGAATGATACGCGAGGCTATAGAAATTAAAAAGTACCCTAATTTTAACCGAGAAGATGGCTGGGTGCTGCCATCTTGTTGGGATCCAATAATTAACAAAATAATTTAAAATCACCGCGGCTTCAAGATACTGTTAGTATGTTTTGCGTGGATCGGAACACTAATAATAATTGAAGAATCTTCGGGTAGTTTGAACAACTTCAACAAATAGGACAATTGACACCTTAGTCCTCCCGTGACCACTGCTGCTGGAAAGTAGCCGAAACGTCGGGAAAAAGAAAAGTGCACCGCGACACAATCCGTAAGTGGTCAAAACAATCAAGTAAGGAGTTGAGGCAGAAATGTACGGGATTCTAGAAGAATTTACAGGGTAGTTTGATTTCAGTGAATAACTTGTATTCACAAGCATATTGAGTACCTAATATTTTATACGTAGTAGCTTTATTATAATTGGAAAAACGACATGTAAAATATTAAGTTTAATTTATATACTCAGAAATATTGAGGAATTACTACTTGATAATTAGTTTAGTAATTAGATACATCTAAAACATCGTTTTTCAAGCGGGGGGTCGAGCTTGTTTTTAAAGGGGGTTGCAGTCTGTTGAAAAATAATAAATACAAACTACATATAGGTACAAAAGATTTGTTTTTCGAACGAATCTTTTGTATCGAACGTCGACAAAATCGTTCGAACGTTCGAACCAGTGAAGGCTAATATAACGTATAGATGTTAAAAATAGCGTGCTATGTACATATTATTATAATTGAAAAAGTGACGTGGTCGCAAGACTACTTAACTTTTTGGCTTTTTTGTGGGTCGCGTCCTAAAAATGGTTGAGAAAAGATGATCTAAAAAACAAAAGTTAAATTTATTTGCAAAATTAGAAACAAAAATCTACATCATTAGTTTTCTCACATAATATATTATACAAAACATTCATACTAGTATGTATTTGAACGCACAAATTTTGGAGATATTAACAAATATGTTCCTGCGGCCATATATTACATACACTTTTATCTAATAGTGACGTCACAGCTAGGTACGACTTTTGTATGGGGCGTTTTCACGAGACTTGCGAAATTTTGTAAACAAATCATTGTACCTATGAAAATATTGATTTAAGTATACTGTTTCCTCTGAGAATTGACTCTCATTTAATAGTGTGGGATGAGTGGATACCCCAAAGGGAGATCTCCGACCGAGCGAGGTGCAATGCTCGCCGAAGCCCACTTGTATGAATTTCAGATGTCGTATATATAGTGCCGATCATAGAAAACTTCGATAGCGCGATTCAGGATTGTGGCGCTAATTGGTCCGCCACGCCCCCCCCCCCCCCCCCCCCCCCCGATGGCGGGGGTATCTAAATTGGTCCGCCACAAGAGTACTATTCATTTATGCAATGAAATGCTGTTTGAAATGAGCTGAATACTTTACAGGGGCGGGTCCACGGTGGAGACTCCGCCGCCGGGCTACATGAGCGAGGACGGCGATCCCATGGACCACAATGACAACATGCGTGAGTTTGTTGACGTCTTTTTATGCCTAATTTTAAATTACAAATACTAAACAAATTAGTTTGCTTAATTGATTTCAAAGCCTTGAACTTAAGTTTATCGTGAAATGAAATCTATAATAAAATATTAATTAAAATTATGTCAAAAAAGACCATGATAAGTAGACCATATTTGATTTAAAAATTAAACATTTACTTTCTAGTAAATTCTTAGTAGCATAATATATCATGTATCGGACAAGGAGATCCAATCGCTATCTCCCTCTTTCTCTCAGAGTTAACCCGCCTGACGCCGTCGCCGCTGTCGGGCGCGGAGGCGGCGCCGGTGCTGTACCACGAGCCGGCGTTCTGGTGCAGCATCAGCTACTACGAGCTCAACACGCGCGTCGGCGAGACCTTCCACGCCTCGCAGCCCTCCATCACGGTCGACGGCTTCACGGACCCCAGCAACAGCGAGCGGTGAGATCTAAAATGTTCTATAGATATATATTGGGCGAAATCCATTAAAGAACATGTGTCTTATAACACTATTCCGCGACTGATTTTACGTTCCGTCGTATTCGGCTGGAATGGCAGACCAGTAGCCCAAGCAGGAACAATTGAAACAAAAGTATTCGTAACGTTAACGAATAAAAAATTGCCTGGCGCTGTCATGACATACAATTTTCATTCGATAAGGTTACGAATACTTTGTTGTCAATTGTTCCTGCTCGAAAATGATGCAACTGTATACATTTGCACAAAATCCTTGTTTGGGTAATTGTATTGCATTGTATGCGTAATCACGTCGAAGTACGTACACGGTCGCGTATTTTGGGCGTACTTACTTACTAACGTTTTAAAATTAAAACGTGAGCTATCCCTTATAGTTCACATTTATAGATGTGTCGAAAATCGTAAAAAATCAAATCAAATAACTGTATTTTTTTTGCAGGTTTTGCCTGGGTCTGTTGTCCAACGTGAACAGAAACGAAGTGGTTGAGCAGACTCGGAGACACATCGGCAAGGGTGTGCGCCTCTACTATATCGGCGGTAACTAATATTTTATTTCTATGTCGGCAATATGAAATATTTAGGAACCCCTGAGATCATAAAGTCTTAGGCTTTTTGGTGGTTACCACCGTCGATCCTAGCTATAAAGCATTATTTAATAGCTTATGCAGTTGAGGCAGGATCGCGTCGCTACTCACCACACATGGTAATACTCGCAAAAATATGAATAATTATGGTTTGTCTAGTAACTATATCTCGTTCTGCTTGTTTACTAAAATATGTTATTATATAATATGTTAGGTTAGGTTTTTCATAATATGTGTTTTGTGTATATTTTCAGGCGAAGTATTCGCGGAGTGCCTAAGCGACTCGTCGATATTCGTGCAGAGCCCCAACTGCAACCAGCGGTACGGCTGGCATCCCGCCACTGTATGTAAGATTCCGCCCGGTGAGTTTTGTATAACATTGTGATTTGCAAATACAATACACAAATAATTATTAGATGCAGACAATATTCGATTGATAACATCGAGCGAATAACCTTTACAGTAGCAATGAGGCCCGACAAAGGCGCACAAAAAACTGGTGACAGTTATGTGCTTACCACATTTCAGCTTAAATCATTGGTTAGGTTTTTTTTAAATTTTTGTCGATTGTGTTGTCCGCAGGCTGCAACCTGAAGATCTTCAACAACCAGGAGTTCGCGGCGCTGCTGACGCAGTCGGTGTCGCAGGGCTTCGAGGCGGTGTTCCAGCTCACGCGCATGTGCACCATTCGCATGAGCTTCGTCAAGGGCTGGGGCGCCGAGTACAGGTGTTACGATAGCTGCATTATTGTATAGGCAGCAAAAATCTTTATATACAGAGTTATAGGTTAAGTCGTTGTTGTTCCTTTAAAGTTTAAGGGGTTGTAGTTCCCATCATATCCAATATTCTCTGCAATGAAACCCATATTTCAAAATTAATGTTTCATGAGATTTTGGATTGTTATGTTTTTTTTATAAAAATTGAGGATTTTTCCTCTTGTCTCCATTTTTTTTATACTTTTAATTTATTTGTATTTATAGATTTTATGGAGCTAATGAGCTGTTTTATATTTTTTAATAACATTAATTCAGCTATTCTAATGGTGCTCCCACACTGCTGTTAGAAAACTTTTACAAACACTTTCTAACACTAAAACATTGGCTAACAAATGTTAACAATTGCTAGTAGGATGTTTCGCAACTTTAGCGCCTTGTACCTAAAAATTGACTTACGGCACAATCTGGCGGGTATGCACACGTTCATTGTACTAATACTATAATATGACATACGATTTATCAGTAAGAATATAAGGGGAGTCTGGCGGGGCTCGGATTTCAGTCCATTACTAACATTACCATAGCATGAAAACATTTTTAACGTTGTAATCAAATGTTTACTAACGTTAGTAAAAATTTTCCAACAGCAGTGTGGGAGCACCATAAAATATTATATAAACAATGAACTTCTGTTATGACGCGTGGCGCTAAGTAACGAACGCTTACGCGTCATTCGAAACTAATAAACAATTTCACTTGATCGGATTATAACTAAGCGCCTGTCATAGGAATTGTAAACATTTGAGTCTGCGCAGTTTTAAAGTAATTTTTACAGTTTTAGTATCAAGGTTGTCGAGCAACGAAACGGTTTTTTTATTTGGTCCAAAGGTTGTGACTAGTGAACCCCTCCACGTTTGTTTACATTATTTTTTTATTAGTGGCCCAAACTGTAGTTAAATGCGCGTGCGGCACAGATAGTAGCTTGTCAACGTACAAAATTCTGTATTTACCGATTGTTTTATATTTACAGACGGCAAACGGTGACGTCGACGCCGTGCTGGATCGAGCTGCACCTGAATGGGCCGCTGCAGTGGCTGGACCGCGTGCTTACGCAGATGGGCAGCCACCCCCACCCCTGCTCCTCCATGTCCTAGGCCGGTGAGTGAGAGCTTTACAAACGTTTCACTAACGTAGGACTACAGACTAAACACACCTTGTTTGGGCGCCTTTACACTAGCGTTTTTTTTTCTAACATAGGCGTTCAATTAACTTATGAGTAGCGCTAACACCGCGACGTGACGCACGCGTTGCGTTTGCGTGGCATTTATCCTGCAGTTAATTAAACGTCGCGCACCCGCGACGCTAACACGGCGTACTTATACAGTTACATTAATTCTGACGTACACAAAACGCCGCACTAGCGTAGCGTTTTATTTACTGCGCAAGAAATTTCACGTGTGAAATTCCACATTTCTTGTGCAGTAAATAAAAAGGCCTGTCAGCGTTATTGAGTATTCGGAATGTATAGTGTGTTTCTAATACCTTCGTCCGTCCGTTCGATACGTGAAATGTCTGCGAGATATTCTATTCAAATGCTTGAATATTTTAAAGGTTGTCTTGTATGCGAAGTTGCGTGAATTAATTGCACTCACAATAATATTTTTTATTTCAGATTGACATAACGAGAAGCTGTGAAATTAATTATAAGTGCATAAAGGTAAAAAAGTAGTTTTGATAAATGTAGCTCAAAAAAAGGATTACCTCAACATGTTTCAGAATATGTTTGATACAGACTTTACGACGTTAGAATACTGCGACGTATTTTGTAGTGCGTTTTTTTGCTTTATATTTTGAATATGTTTCTCGATTCAAAATATTATTTTCCTATAATGTGCCACAATACAATTTACAACGAGATTTGTATTATTATATTACTAGTTTTTACGTTGTAACGGTCGCCAGCTTTACATGTTTTCGTATACTTTTTTAAATCAAACTGTGTCTATTTCTTATTTACAATATTTTGGTCCTAATTTTCATATTAACTATCAAATTCCAAGGGCATAGTCGAATAATAATCTATTTCTTTGTATCATATTACTCATTGAGTTGCATAGTTATGTTTTCGTTAGCTATTTTTTAAATAGTAAATATCTAAACGAAGCTACTTATATCATGTTATTCGTATAACAACATCGTTTTATTTTAATTATTAATAAATCAAATACATAGAATTATTGTTAATTATGATTTAAGATTAGAATTAAATAATTGTAATCTCGTGTCAGTCCGGGAGTGACGAATCGGTCGATCATACCCCGGCGTGAGGTGCAGTTCAGTTGGAATAGGGCTATGAATATAAAATTATTATTTCATTTAAATTTATTTTATAACCACACTATGTCTAACTATTTAGTTAAGTTGCTATACAACATACAGGAATTATGTTATATTATATTATTTTACACCAACTTTTAAAGTATACAATATAGTTACAATAGGAGGTTTAATATTAAAGTACACTAACTATTGTTCAAAAGTCTTGATTCGAAGAAGTCACGTATATGTATATTATTGGTAAATTAATAAAATGCACATGTAAAAGATATATTTTAATATAAGTATTTGAATGTTGATTGTATGTTACGAATTAATAGCATTAAAAAATCTTATTATAATTGAGACTAAAAATGAGATAGATATTAGTTGAGAAATATTGGCAGTTTAAAGTATAAAGATTGAAAATTTTATGCCATTTTACTGTGTTAAATGATATCAGCAAAAAAAAATGTAAATTAGAAAAAAAAACTCGTGCTGCATAATATGAAGAACATATACCAAAAATGCTATTAATTCGATGGTCGAAGGTATATTGGGAATGTGTTATTATTGTTTACATTCTCCGATCATTTCGTTTATTTTATTTACAGATACAGATTTTTTTGTGAACTAAAAAACGTTAATTTTATAACGTAGAATAATTTAGACATTGCATTGATGGTCGATTTTAGTAAGCTATCCTCACATATTGCAATCCTAAATTCTCTTTAGGAAATAGTTTCGGATAGATTATTAAAATCCGTCGGACGTCCGTAACATAATCGTAAAGGAGTCAAAACTCCATAAACTAGTCAAGTAAATTATAAGAGGTATTTTACACATTGATAATATAATACATTCTCATGAGTGCGGCAATATCATGGATCGGTGCTAGAAGGTTTAGGGCTAGGTGTTGTGAGATCGCTACCGGGTGTAGTGTAGCGGGCTAGGTGGTGTTGTTAGTACGAGGCGGCTCTCGCACACGTCACACTTGAGGCCTATTGTTATTTGACAGTTTTTTTTTTTAATTTTTAAGTTGACACCAGGAAATTACTATGGCTCTTTGTTTATATCCATTAATCATTATCACTTTCTGAACTGCTCGTAGTATTTAAAAATGTCTAGAGTATACTGAGAGTTCGTTTGTTCTACAAATGCGTATCGTAACACTTGAAAATGTCCGTTTTGGCGCATACTATTAAGTGAAGATTTAATTTTTACTTTTTATATATGTTTGTGACCGTTTACCGGATAGTATTTTTTGTATGACGCGTTGGTTTTGCCGACGCTCTGCGAGAGTGACGTGAGCGGAACGCCTGAATAGTTTGTGTTGTTTAAATGTTAAAAATAATGTTTACCTGTTTATATCCCAGTCTATGCGCAACGTTTCGAAATGTTAAAAGTATAATTTGTATTAGTTTTACTGCATGGTCCATGTCGGTGGACGCGATTTTGTACGCTAAGTCATTATTGTAACGTACTCCTAGCTGCTTGTAATGTAAGGATTCGTATTCTTACATCATTGCTTTTTCATATTTTTTATTCGTATTATGTTAGAAGTTTTTTTCTAATTATAAGTATAATTATATTAAAATTAAGTATACGATTGTACGTAATATGATATGATAGTTTATTGAATTTAAATTTTGTTTTGTTCGATTAGGTACGCAGCGTACCTTCGCATATACTGCAAAATGTAAATATTGTTTAAGAGTTAATTGGAATTAAATATACAAATATAACGCAATAATATACTAATAATCAAAAATTATATTACTTTTGAAGTTTTATACCTCTATATACTCCAAAGCATGCATATCCTTGCACTAGGTATCCCCCAAGGGTCACACTCTGGCTCGATGTTCTTCGTTTTATATACAGATAATATTTGTGATGTGATATTGTGTATTTAACTTTTTTGTAATGTTACTTGTTTAGAATTGTGTTGAATTCTTTAATCATTTATTGCATTTTATGTCGATTAATATACTTAATAAGTTTGTAATGTATGTAGTATTAAACAAAATTTAATCTTGGCTTCCAATGATCATTTGCGTTTTCTGTTAGCGATCTCACAGTCGAAAGTGAGAATTGTGTAAAAATAAAAACCCTACAAATAAATGAGTGGTTTGAAATAAAACTATTTTTTTATTTAATTTTACCTTAAGTAAGTAACCTTTTCTAACTTGTTGCCTACCTAAATGCATAAGCATTAATATTATATAAATCAAACACCAAAGTGGAATTTAAAATAATATATTGTCACAAAACAAAACACAGACAGACAGATACACCTAGACACGTATTATTTTGGTGGCCGGCTCCCACTTGTAACAGAACCCTGTCCGGACTCTCTGGACCAGATTGTTGACGACTGAAGGCTTCTTGCCGACAGTCTCGGTGGACGTGACGTACACGACGTTAGCGGACGGCTCGCTGCTCAGCTCTCTCGAGGTGCTGGAAGTATCTGACTTGGTGGATAGCGTCACAGGCGAGGGATTCTTGTCCGAGCCGCTGATGATGCCGGCGCAGCTGTGGAACTTGGGGAACTTCTGTTGGATCCTGTGCTCCAAGCTGGTGTGCAGAGCTAACTGGCGTCTGTTGAATAAATGCCGTTATTAGTATTAGCAAATAATATATTTTATATTGTACTAGCATTCATTGCCCGCGGCTTCGCCGGCGTGAAATTACGTTTCAAATTTTTATCCTCTATTTTACCCACCTTGGGGCTGAATTGCAGAACACGCGGAAATACGTAACACATTATTTTTCCATACTCAATACGAAATATCATGTAAATATGTCCAAGGAATACCATATTAACAAATTACAAATCATATTATAAAGACACTTAAAATTTTAATAAGCGAGTCGTAAGCAATTTTTTTTTTAACTTATCGCTTTTGTAATAAGACACAAACCTGTAATCAAAAGTTTCTCCGCACATACGACATCGGAAGGTCTCGCTATAAGTCTTCGAAGTTATTTCGGACCTGGGAGACGTTAAAATATTCCAAGATTTGTGTTTGACGTTGATCGAGTATTGGGATACTTTGGAACTTTCTAGTTTCACTGGCTCTTCGGAAATAAGATTTTCATTGAGTGCATTAGGCTTCGAAACTCTGCTCTTCTTAATTTCGGCGACAAATTGGTCGGGGTCTTGAATTCTTTCGAAGAACGATACGATTTTTTGCAATTTTTCTTCGGGGACTTCGATTTTTGGGACATCGGTTTCTGTTTGAGTATCATTCACCTGGATCACCTTGGTTGGCTCGACTCTGAAATTAAAATATAACAAAAATATAAAAAATAACCTAACCAAGAGGACATGTCTATGGTGGGTTTTGTAAGTATCAATGCACAACAGGTTTTTTCAAATTACTTTCAAAGTTATTGTCCGATTTCGCTGATATCAACATGGAAAATTACAGGTTTTTATATCTTATAATTTAGAAATGCCAACTTCGGGGGGGCAACTCGATTCGACGATACCCCACACGATAGGGTGAGAATTTCATCAGTTTAAATTCATGATTAGGTACAGAAGCTAGAAGGGCGGACAGACAGACAGACAAACGGACGGTCAGAGCGAAACTATAAGGGTTCCTTGTATTACAACGGAACCCTAAGTATGTAGGACCTAGGAAGATAAATTATGGAGTAGAGTTTTACGCCCGAAATTAATAACGTATTTAGATACGTTTTAGATAGATTTACTTCAATCTTAGATTCTCAAACAAAAATTGACGTAAATTGACGTGAAGTTAATATGATATAGTTAGCTAAAATGAGATTAAGATTTATTATTAATTTCGGGCGTAAAAGTGTTTACCTCGTGTCCGATGGATTGGCAGGTCTGTTACACAGTTGTGTTATGCCGATGTGTTCATTTTCGTGCACATTCCTATCACGTTCAGTACAAAACCCCTCGTGGCAGTAGTGGCAAATAAATTTCCTTTCAAGAAAATGGCAAAAGTTTATGTGATCGTTGTAGTTGATTATACCTGTGGATTTCAAATGTATTAATGCATCTAACTTAATTTTGTTTTAAGATTATTTTGTACGCTCTAACTGGCCACCAGGATTCAACCATTTCTGTTCTGTGGACCAGCAGACCCCAAAACCCACAAGCACGAAGAATTGTTCAGCGAAGACTGCTACTAAAATATTATGTTACAAAACTTAGATTTACCATAAACTTTCATATAACATCCTAGAATCGGACACTGTCTTTGCGTTCTGTCCAGCAGGCATCTTCTCTGTATGGATTGTATGTGCGATAATATCATAGGACTCTGATCATTTCCGAGAACGATTTCAGAATTAACTTTTTTAACATTCCTTACTCTTCGCACTTGCAGCCCTCGTCGTCGTCTTTTCTCCCGCAAGCTTGAAATGTTGTTGTCGCTCGCGGCGTACACCCTACCATCTGGCTGAAGGCAGTTAGAAGATTCATAATTTATTCCCAAAAGTCTATGGATGAAAGATTGGAATCGAGTGGGCTTCCGTCTTTGAACTCTTTGGGGCATATTGAGTTGTGTTATGTCGTGGTTTCTTTCATTTATGTATGAAACATTATCTCTTGAATCTTGCGTGCAATGATCTTTGGTGTCAGCTTTTGCTCCTTGTAGATTTGACGTGGAAACATGGAGTTTTAAGTCTTTGATCACCGCTTTGGCGATGGTCGCTTCATTTTCAGATTGTGCCAGGTTGTCACTGGAGTTGAATGCCGTTCCTGCCGAGGCGTCGGCTATAGTTCTATAAGTTCGTTTGTGTCTACGTATCGGTTGTTCCGGCTGCGGGTCATGAGTAGCAGCCTCTGGGAGTAAACCTATGACACTCGCGTCGTAGATTTGAAATAATTTTTTCAAGCATTTATATTTGGCTTTCAAAACTTCGTGTTTCTTTTTTGGGACCCACTTCACTATTTCCTCTTTATTTTCCGTGCTTTCTGTGATACTCCTAAGATTTTTCTCGTGCATTGGTAACTTATATTTATCAGAAATTTTACAAACAATTTTTACGACCACGAATAAAACGAAACTTGCGTGTATTGCTAAATATTGATAAAGTATCATAACTGATACGATTTCGGAATTAATTTTGTTAGTTTTAAGTAAACTAATTTCTTAATTCTACCGACCATATTGTCGTGACATTTTTGACTGATGTTACCTTTTATTCATTTCTTCTTTTCACTATTTTGATGTATTTCAGCGGCTATCATTGAGGTCTTAACAGAGTCTTCATGAGAGTGACTGGTGGTGGTACTTTCATGGTACTTCACACTTTAAGAATAACCACTTACCTACCAAGTGTAAAAAATCTTTTGTAGTTATAAAAAAAAAAACAAATAATGAAAACTTTACTTAAAAAATAATATTTACTTATTTAAAAAAACTTGGTTCTCACAACATAATTAAAATATTATCGTTACAATGTATAACTTAGAATTTAGATTAAAACAATAAATGCACGCTTCGTTATTCAAAAACACATTAGTTCATAATCTTTAAAAGCATCTAAAACCAAAAACACTTTTTAGAAAAGATAAATAGAAATAAGACATTCACTAAGGGTCAGTTCACACCGCGACGATACACCACGCCGCATTTTTAAGATAGCTATTCAAAATGTAACTTTATTCACTAAACAAAAGGATACACGTTTCATATGACATCAGTCATACCCTATACTGCACCTGCACTGGTGCAGCGCGGTGCAACATGACATTCGAGCTCTGACAATGAAATGTGTATCTTCTTGTGTAATAAATAAAGTTCAATTTTGAATAGCAATCTTAAAAATGCAGCGCCATGTCGGGTATCGTTTCATTTCGGTGTGAACTGACACTAAGGAGGAAGGTCTAGTCAATTTCATTAATTATTAAGTATTAATTTTTAAACATAAAAGCTATAAGTAGCTAAAATATGATCTCAAACTAAGAAGTATTTCAGTAACAATAATATTTTTTTGTGTCACATTTAGTAGCGTGTTTGACTAGAAACTAGAAGAGCTATATTCACTAAGTACCTAATACCTATGGGTATAGTTACACCTCATATTGTTACTTGATACACATATAAAACTATATCACACTTCTTAGACAAGTTGATTTTATCCAAAAGATCCTTCTGGCATTAGGACTCCTGTGAACAATAGTAAAAAAGTTTCATATTAATGTTAAACATTTCACACAACCTACAATCCTAATACTGTTATAGGTACTCGTAAATGTGAAATTTTATGAGAATTGATGGATCGATGTTTATTACTCTTTTACGCAAAAACTACTTAACGAATTTTGATTAACTTTGGTATGGTAGTAGTTTAAGCCCTGGATTAACACATAATGCTACCTTTTATTTCGAAAAAGTACAGTATTCCCGTGGGATATTGTATTTACTCGGGCAGAGCCGCGAGCAAAAGCTAGTTGGTTCATAAATAATCAAGTATCTAATGAACTTTACCTGCTATGCACGCATTCAGGAAGCAAATTCCACAACCAGCAAAGAATGCTCTTATAGCCAACTGGAACAAAAACAATTAACTATCATGCGTGTTCATATCGCGTCGGGGTCAACAATGTGGGAATAAGTGGACACCTCAAAGGGATCCTAGATCTCCGACCGAGCGAGATGGTATGCTCGGTCAAGCCGAAGACCGAAGAATGCTTACAGCATTTCGGATGTTGTATATATAAATTATAAGGTTTAGTAATATAAATTACGGATATTTTGGGTATATGATTTACTGCTTAAGTAAAGACATTCAGGCAGGCCTGTCCCACTCCCCGTGTAGGTATCGAAAATACGGTAGGTATTATATTATATTTTAGGTATCGTAAAGTACGTACGGCGGCCGACTCGAGCGGGCCAATCAGTAGGGAGTCCCGCGCGAGCGCCGAGCAGTGAGTGACGTATGCGCGAGATTTGTTCGTTGCATAGTTGTATGGATTGGATTAAATCATAGATCGATTTGACAAGTGACAAAAGTACCTAGAGTAATAGTAAGGTGGCGTGATTCAACATCTTTGAGTAACATCAGGCCTGTCTCACTTCCCGTGAAGGTATCGAAAACACCTAGCTTTGGTTTATTTGGAAAGTAATTTGTTCACTAAACTACAGTAGGTAGGTACTAGAAAAAAAGTTGTAATTAAATATTGAGATTAAATTATTCTCTAAAAGGAGGCAACCCCGATTTCGTCAGAAAATATAAAAGTTACGCGATAGAAAGAGACACAACTTCTAGGTAAATAATCGTATCGTAGCAAATAAATCCCTATTTCTTTGAATGACTTTTCGGAGTAAAACTTATGTACTTGTACTATTATGTATTCTGTGATTTAGGCACAAAAATCATTGCGAAATTTCGGATACAATATACTTATTATACTACATAAAATTTAATTGAAGGGTTGACCATTGACCTCACAGAAACAGCTAACTTTATAGCGAAAGCAGTCTTTTCTGAGGTCAATGACCTTCGTAGCGCCGCAACAAACGTAATGTAATTTTATTTAGTATTTTCTTTTTCGAATTTTTTAAATTATTTTTCTTCCTAAACGTCTTTACACAAGCAGTAGATCATAATATGCCCAAAATATCCGTAGTTGATTTTACCAAACCTTATATAGCGCCAAACTGTAAAAACTTCAACAGCGCGATTCAGGATCGTGGCGCTAATTGGTCCGCTACAAGATCAATCAGCAAATGTTATTAATATGTTTTCCAAAAAACTTTTGAAATAAATTATTCACCGAGGAGAGCGTCTCCCGCTGGTTGGGCGCCAAGGCGGAGATGGCGCCGATGAGGATGCCCGCTGAGGAAGGGTTCGTGAACCCGCACAGCGAGTACGTCGCGATCAACTCTGCGCGCGGCTGAAAAATACGTTTCAAATATTCCAATTGAACATGAGTGTTATATTTATTTACATAATATTACCGATAGTAATAGTAAATAGTGTATAGAAAAAACTGTGTAGTAAAATCTGTTTGTGCATATCATTGAAAATAACAAAGATATGAAGGTTTAATAAAAGTTGTCAATGAGAATTTTCGAATCTTCGCTATTTAGACCAGGCGAACGAGACTTCTTTCGGTGGCCCGCCAGGCGGCGCTTCGTGTTCGTCCGGTACAAACTGACTAATGTTACAATTACTAAGAGCAAAAAGAAAAAAAGGTAGAACCACGAACTCACAGAGAGCAGTCCGTCTCTTTTCATCTCGCCCATGCGCTGGTAGGCGACGAACTCGTTGATTACGGTCTTGAGCCCGATGAGCGATCCCACCAGCTCGCACTCCTCCCACGGCACACCTGGAACAGGAGAAATATGTTATGTAAGGTACTTACTTAAATCACCATCCGTCCATGTATAGTTGGAACCACGAGAAGTAATAATTATGGTATTTAAAACAATAAACTTGCGTGAAAATGAAAGTGATAAATACCATTACTTAGTAATAACATGCGTGTCTTTCAAACTAATAAGTAATTTTACTTGGTCGTATAATAGTGTACCGTCTGCCACGTGGATGGGAAACGTTTTGGAGTAATAATATACAGGACTTCTTGCACTGTTTCCACATAAATAAGTATTTTACAGTAATTTTAATATATTACATGACCGGTTTCGACAAAGTCATCGTTAGGCTTAGATAGATTTCTATTCTTCTTTTCGATTCTTTAAGTGGAAACAGTGCAAGAAGTCATGTGTATTATTGAAAACATGAATTTCCACCAAGAACCTATAGTACAATCAATAACATATGTAACCATTTTAATCGGTGTAATTTTAAAGTAAAATTGACAGTTGCTCTATGCTCATTCCCATTTTTAATTTCTAACAGTGGTCCTTACTTTAGTAAGCCTTACCCATAAGCCAGCACATGGGTATGAAAATCTTGCCCAGTATCCACTCGAGGTCGAGGTCGGGGTTGCCCAGCATGCCGCCGCAGTATCCCAGCGCGCCGTTGAGGAAGGCGATGAAGGACACGAAGGCGACCAGATTGGCCACGATGTTGAGGATCAGCGCTATGCCGTTGGTCGCGCCGCGCGTCGCCGCCGACAGCGCTGACTGGTCCTGTCTGGAAATATATAAGGTTGTTCGAAATGAACTACGGATATTTTTGCCGTATGATCTACTGCTCATGTCAAGACGTTTAGGCAAAAAAATTATTAGAAATTTCCAAAAAAACATATACTAAATAAAATTACAATACACTCTTTATAGTGCTGTTAAGGTCATTGACCTCACACAGCTCATTGTATCGATGTTACTTAGTAAAAGTCTTTGCTTTCTCTTTAAATTATGTATCTGTTTATGTGAGGTATTGATCTCATCGCTTTATCGATTCAATAAGTTGCAAATAGTTTTAGCAATAGTCTATTTCACTACATTTTTTTCATCGAATCTATACTACATATATTATAGTAATACACAATCTAAAACTCATTTATTTTTATCTTATTAAATAACGAAGATACAAACAATTTAAACTTGCATACCAAAAAAGAGCACAATACGGTCGGAGTGACGTCATTGCGATAGTCCGAGGTACATTTTTCATAGCCTATATATAAAATCGTTTGCGAGAAAGAGATGGACAATTTATTTTGATTGCTTACAAACTTTCTTTTTGATTTATGTTTGACTATTCATCAATAATTAAATTAAATTAGTTAAAATGTTACATTCGACACTAGTAAAGTACCCTGTTGTTGGGCCAGAGTTTATTGTTGTTTACTTGTCCACATCCTGTATGTTGTCGACGCTGGTGAGCGAGCGCTTAGTCTCGGGCATGAGCAGCTTGGAGTAGGCGATGGCGGCGGGCGCGGACATCACGCTGGCGGTCACTAGGTGCGCCGGCTCCGCGCCGAAACCAATGTACGCCGCCAGGATTGTGCCTAGAAAAAAAAGCTATTTTATTCACTGTCTTTATGGTATATAGGAATTTTTAAGTTTTATATGAATTACAGACTAACAGGAATGTTTTTTAATGAATAAACTCATAAACTTTTGTAGAAAAGCAATGTTGGAAAGAAAAAGTTTTTACAAGCAGGCCATGTGCCCAAAATATCCGTAATTGATTTGAACAACTTTGTATAAAATAACTGATTTATCCACGGAAGAAGGATCCTTCTTCCGTGGATTTATCATTCAAACTGCACTTCTTTGATTAGTCACATATAACAGATTCATTTTACATCCACGACAATTTTATTAAAATAATTCTAAAGCTATGAGTTTTTTTGAACACGAAATTAACAAACACCAAAACATTTGACATCAAACGAATAAACAAACAATTAAACAAATAAAAAGCTTTTCAGTAGGTAAACGATGGTGGTAATGAAGTTTACTACTAAATTGTTGATATAGTACCCCAGAATAGTAGCAAATCCTCTCTGTGATACATATTATGTCACCGTAAAATTGTAAATACCGTAAGATTATATTATATATAATAGAGAGATTGTAAGCTGTCAGAAGATTGTGAACTCGAACAAACTGCTTACAATTTCACGCATTATTTTGATTAGTTGAGCGCCACAACCAATCAGCGCGCGAGGTACTGCGCATGCCATTTTACAATTAGACGGATTCTTTTCGTTATATCATAATCTAACGAAAAACAATGCGTGAAATTGTAAGCAGTATGTTCGAGTTCACAATCTTCCAAAAGTTTACAATCTCGCTATTTATTTCATAATCTAACGGTATCTACACTTATACGGTGACATATGTATCACATAGAGGATTTGCTGCTATTGTGCAGTATTGTATCAACAATTAAGTACGAACTAAAATTCACTACCACCTGTTCGTTTACCTACTGAAAAGCTTTTTTAAGAAGTCTAGTTTAATTTTAACTTATTTAGAGTTTGAAGGGTTCTTTACCTGTAGGATGCATATTACCTGATACAGTAGCATATCCGGATGACATAATCAAATGCAATTCAGAGGGTGTAAGGATGGCCAAGTACGGTTTCACCAAAAGTATCGACTCGGTCTGAAAATCAAATCAAAATTTCTTTTTATTTGTAGGAATATCAACTTTATTCCTTGACAAATCACAAAAAAATACAATCGCGGATGAAAATGTACATGAGTAGTAGTGTACCTACTTATGTATTTCAAAAAGATAAAGTTGCTATGAGTTTTATCTTTACCTAAAACTAGATGTCGCCCGCGTCTTCGTGCGCGCTAAAAGAAATATCGCAGAAACCGTACATTTTGCCGAGATAAAAAGTAGCCTATTTATATTTATATATATATGCCAAATTTCATTAAAATCGGTCCAGTAGTTTCGGAGCCTATACAATGCAAAAAACATACAAACCTTTCCTGTTTATAATATTTTATATTATACGAGCGGGCCCGACAGACG
Source organism: Phengaris alcon alcon (assembly GCA_037179445.1). NCBI lineage: Eukaryota > Metazoa > Arthropoda > Insecta > Lepidoptera > Lycaenidae > Phengaris > Phengaris alcon. Next base: position 772,723 of record JAYRCH010000003.1, on the reverse strand, counting down.
TTGTCCTGCCGGGCTGATTTGTGAATCTAAACCATCCAGGGCGCCACCCAAACGCATACAATAAAATTCATTCAAATCGATCCTGCCGTTTAGGAGGAGTTCAGTGACATACGCACGTACAGTAGAATTATATATATAAGATTAGTATAGACAAACACAGGAACATGTCTCACCATCCCCAGAAAAGTATTCCCCACGGCGATGACGCTCTCGCACACTGTAGTGGTGGTGGCCGCCTGCAGCAGGCGGCCCAGCGTTAGCACGAACCACTGCAGCGCGCCCCAGAAGAACAGCACCTCCACCAGCATGCTGAAGAAGAAAATTATCGGCAGCGTCTGGAACGAAGTTGGTCAAATATTGCATAAATAGATGTAAAGTTGGGCATACATTGCGAAAACAGATGTGAAGGTGGCCACATATTGCGAAACTGAAGTGAAGTTGGTTTAATGTAGGTAAAAGAACTAAATATACGCATTTATTGCTAGTATTAAAGAAGTTAGTCACATAATATTCTCAATTCCAATGCGACTAAACTAGATATACTTATTATGTCATTAAGACTTTGTTTTTTTGACTTGAAATTTAAAATGTTACCATTTCAAGTAAGTAAAAGAAATAACCAACAATTTTAAGTGATAATATCTTTATAGTCAGAATAACTTACACTAAAAGCGAATACACCCTCATTCCTCACTAGGAGGTCTCCGAACACGAAAGCGGCGCCCTCTATACCATAAGACAGGAACGTCGCCACCTGGAAACAGAACAATTAGGTAGTGATTCATTAGATACATTTTTGCGTGATAATAAATATGTCGTATATCTCTCGTATATCTGCGTGATAATAATATATCGTAATAAAGTATGTCCTCTCCCAGAGTTTAATTTATCCCTGGGCCTTTAGTCAATTTAAAGTTCGCCGTCGATAGTAAGAGTCAGCTCAAACCGTGATTTGATGCGTCGCGGCAATTTTAAGAGTGAATCAAAATTGAACTATATTCACTACAGGAGAAGATACACGTTTCATAGCAAGTGTAGTAGTGAATAAAGTTTAATTTTGAATCGACACTTATCTCGTTAGTCTCGGTGTGAACTGACGGTAAGCATTAAAGAATTATCTATTATAGAATTAACATAATGTAAATTGGTACCTTATCAGCGAAGCACTGCAGCGCGTATCGGCCCGTGTCCCACCTGATGAACAGCAGCCCAAACACGAACTGGATGAGCAGACCCACGCTCACCGTGCGCCAGCGCACGCGTCCTGGGTACTTGGAGAATACGAACCCTGCAATGTTAGCCAATGGGCTGTTATGAGAAGCTGGCAGGTGTAAAACGTCGCAAGGTGATGGTCCGAAATTGACCCAGAGTCGACAGCAATGAAATGTTTGCCAATGTGTTCACTTTAAATCACATTTGTTATCGCCAAAAGGGCAATCCCGAATAACGCCGAGTATAGAAGTTGTAAGCAAGAATGATATCAGTTTTTTCTATGAAAACGACAGACGTGAGATGGTGTATGAAAAATTAAGATTACCGAAATACATTAAAATGTGGTTGTAATGTATTACACATTATGTGGGTCGATGTAGGTAGTAAGTGTAGTTTTTGGCGTTGAAATTGTGGGTATACTCTTACATATCACGTCTACACGTTCAATGTACGGAGGTACGATTTCTTGCGAAGTTCCGTAATTGGGTATTTTCCTACAAGTAAAAATTTTTTTTTTTTTAAATAAATTAAGAAATAATTAGGTATTACAACTTGACAAAAGTAAAAAGAATTAGGACTTTATGTGTAGTTTTGTAATTATATGCATTTCGAAGTCACAAAAAAGTTTAAATATTTTTTTACAACATTAGTGTAAAAAACCTACATAAGTAATAACTTACATCAAATACAAAAAGATTTAATATGGTATGTATGAACATAAACGCGCAAACATCGGAGATATAAGAAATTTTGTGCTTATGGCCATACATTTCGTAGCAACATTAGTAGCATGTGACGTCACTTACTTGTACGACTTTTATATGGGGCGTTTTCACTAGACTCACAAAAGTGCTTCATCTGCAATATCTTTGAAAATATTGATTTCTAGTATATTATTACTTTTATAAACTGTCTTATTTTTCAGAGCACTATTCATTTATGGAATAAAAAAAATACAGGAAAATACCGTATTGTAGAGGTGGAAATAAATCTCCGTTACAACTCTATTCTATGTATACACCTACCCACCTACAACATCAACCTAACTATATACTCCTACAGTTTCTACACTAACAAATTCATCTACACCTACATCTCCACCTACTATGATTTTAGATTTAATTCTTGCTAATAACTTGCTACTTGCTTGATTATAACCAGCGTATGTCAGGGTTCTCCCTTTGAAGTCATCAAATATGATTTAAAGTTAACCCATTGGCAAACATTGCTGTAGACGCTGGTTTTTTTTAGTATGAAATTTTGGACCACGTCCTTTCTTACGCCTTCACTTGCTTGTTGTTTTCCCAAAATATCGTGAGGCAGATGAATCAAATCACATCAAAAATGTGTTTGGTTCACAAGGTAATAAGAGGTATATACCTAGTTTTGTTTCAAATATTAAACTTTTTTAGGTTAGTTTTAGATCAGCTTCATCGTGCAGTTGCTTCCAATAAGTTTGATGGATTGATAATCCTTTCACCGAGATTTTATAGATTATTTTTAGGAACACTTACCGAATAACAACAAAACGGATACACCGAGGAGTGACTTGAGTCTATGCGAGGCGTCCCTCGTATCCCACACGAGAAAACCAATGATGACAGCCAATATTCCCGTGCACAGGATAAACCTAAAAATCCTGTAAAAATATTTCATGTTAAATACAAGTTAGCGGACCCAGCACTCACATACGACTAAATCCATGAATCCAACAGAAAAGAAGAAGACATAAAATAGAAGATTTGTTTTTATACGCCATCCAGACTAACGATGAAAAGTCTCGAGAAAAGTCGTCTCTTTGCGAAAGCGCGAAATAAGCGAAACATCAAACACTACTACTCCACATTCGCGTTTCTCAGGGCTTCTCGACGAGAGTCTGGATGATCATGTAATGTTCCTTACACAAATTTCCAGAGGAATTCAGCTAAATTCTCCACCTTGCTCCACACAACTCTCTCAAACCATTCGCCGAAAAACCTCTTAACGATCAGGAAATATATTAAAAAGAAATAGATGATGCCCAGGAAAGCGATGAGACTTCCAAGCCCGTCGCACAGCTCCAACCGTGGAGATCCTGAAATGTAATAAACTTTATGAAATAGGTACTTTATTTAGTTCGGAAAACCAATAGCTTATATAAAATAGAGTCAATATAAAAATATAGAAAACCAATCATAATAGGTTTTCACTGATAGAACTAAATAACTACATTTCCCATGTGCGATTTAGTAACGTTCTTTTACGGGCAAGATTCATGAAAAATTATTCAAAATCTAATTAGATAAATTAACGGTCTCTACTCAATGCATTAGTTAATACTTAATGGATTTTTATCATAGGTAGGCATGGTCAACAAACGATTGCACCTTCATTCGTAACGAGGCCAGGCTCTCTAGAGCCGTTTACAGGGACTAACGATTACTGAGTACCTAAATACGATAACCACGTGGAATAAATAGAAATGATAAACTTATATGCGCCATACTACAAACTGATGTTTATTTTTACGCGAGAATCATTGCATAGTCTAGCACAAATTCGATAAAATATAATAGGCTACTTGACTCATATTTAATTTCATACATTGAAGGAGTATTTCCTTTCGTAATTGGCTTAGGAAAACGTATTCTAGCGATATCATAAATTAAAAACTTAAGATTGATAAATAAAGTTGATTTAAAAATATGTAGTTTCGTTTTTTAATTTCTACTGATGAAAACACCTCGAAGTAACTTCCGGCAAGGATGTGGCGACACAAACACACTAAACACATAATATGTAGTAGTGAAACGAAACGTTTCTGTAAATAAATAGTTCATGACATCTTAAAAAGTTATATATTATGTCAAAACGTCAAACGGAACAACCGTCATTTTACTCAGATTTTACTACTACGGACTATAGCACATATTAAAAATAGTAGATACTAGTATGACGTCACAGCACAGATAATCTATCAACCAACATGGCGAATAGTGTTTTCGGCGGTTTTTAAAAAATGCATTTAAAAAAAAATTTAGGTTTTAAGGTTTCAATATAATGTTATATTATTTTTTTGTGTGTAATGAAACAATTATGAAGCGTTTAGGACATAAATAAAAACAAGCTTAAGTAGCCTATTGCATTTTTGCAAAATTTATATTTGAGAGAAATATTTTAAACTAATTTTCTAAGTTTTTAAGAAATAGAGTAAGAACAAAATAAAAAAGATTAAATATGCTAGCATATTTAACCTTTTTTATATTGTACGGTATTTAAGGTCATTTGCATAATATAAATGTCACCGTAAAATTTTAAAACTGTAAGACTGTCACTGTAATATAACTAGCGAGATTGTAAAATGTCGAAAGATTATAATCTTACGGTATTTACTATTTTACGGTGACATAAGTAAGTAGGTATATATAGCAACTCAAAAAGTAGGCAAATCTAGCTTTTGTTTCTGCGATAAAAATAAATGATCTGTAAAACGTACCATTATTGATCCAGTAATACAAGCTAGCGAAGAAAAATCCAATCACTAGTCCATTGAGGATAAACAAAGAAATTGTTTTGATGGCTGAACGGTTTCTCTTCAGGAAATCATCAGTGGAACCGCCTATTCTGGTTAAAAAAACCTCCAGGCAACCAGATGGTTCATATTCTAATGATTCGTGCATAGCCTGAAAGTGACAGTAGAAAATTATTTTTAAGAAGTAACTTGGACAGATTTTGAGGGTTCCGTACCCAAATGGGAAAAACGGGACCCTATTACTAAGACTCCACTGTCCGTCCGTCCGTGTGTGTGTCACCAGGCTATATCTCATGAATAGTGACAGCTAGACAGTGAGCGTGGTACGCACGGCGCGCGCGGGACGTGGGTCTATATAGTCGTCGCCTTGTTTTCACTGGGCTGGCCTTTTCGTATTTTTCATAGAAGATTCGTCTGACGCGACGCGACGTTTATTGTTGTATTGTGTATTTGAATATTATTTGGGTGCTAACCATAGCCTTTTGGCAACACGGCTACATTCGCCAATGATCGCGCTGTCTTGTAAAGAGCGTGTCGCCCCTGTGCTTGTGACCTCTTATGCTAAATGAGCTACTGTATCATAGGTAAATGAAAATAAAATACTAGTAAGTAATTGTATATCGTAGCGTAAAATATTAACTCACTCCTCCATTGCTGACTTCGTTCTTCTTTGTAACGGCTATCATTTCTAAATTGCTACCGTTACTGGCCTGAAATAATATTAGGTACCTACAATTATTACAATCATTTAATAAATTGTACTTTAATTTGTGTTATCTAAAGTTGAAGTACTAAAATAAAAACGAGAAACGGTAATGAAGGACTTCCGAAGAGTTGATACCTACTTAATTTATTAAATAGACGTATGTTTTTAGAAGAAACATAATTAGTTAAGTAACCACTAAAAGCTTGAGCTTTTATGTTATGTTTCTTATAAGTAGGCTAAGTAGGTAGGTATGAAAAAAAAATCGTGAAATAATTGAATTTCTATGTTAATCTTATTTGGTTCGTCTTAGTCTTAAATTTTATTTTATTATGTGCTCTGACTTGCTGTTGAACGCAGCGCAAAAGTGAATTGTCCAAATATTGTAACCTATTTTTATTTCTAATATTTTATTTGGTTTCCGTTAACCCTAAATCTAATTTATATTTGAACTAATCTATTGTTTACTTTGATGAATTTTATTGCGTTATTTGTTCTGACCTGACTTTATAATATTCAAGTGGGATAGTTAATTGCATAACTAAATTAACACAAGTAAAATTGAAAGATATGTAAAACCCGGACCTCCAAGATACAGGCTATGCCTAGTTCGGGGTCCACTGCTATAAATTGTAATTACATAACATTACTCAATGAGGACTATCATGTACGCTTTAATGGTTTATGTAACATTGCACGCGTCACTTAAATTATTATGATTGTAAACTGTTTATTAATGTAATGGCTTGGTAAAGAAAATAAATAAATAAATAAATTTACCTTTTGCCTAATCTCTATCAATTAATGAGGTTTATAATATAAACTTTTATTACAAATAATGAAATAAATATTATAGTTAAAAATTAAATAAATAAATAATTATAATTCACGCAATTATAACGTTACTTATGTCGTCCGTAGGTACGACAGAACTACTTTCGAATTTATTATTAACTTGCAATCAAGATGGTATATCCGCCTCCTTTTTTGGAATTCCGTTAAAATGCGATTGAATTGCGGCGCTCCAAAGTCCTTCCCCAATGATGATGGACGTTCGTGGAAGCCACACTGATTAAAAGCAGTATTTTCGGCATAGCCATTTTGATGTTTTTAAACAATCTTGCATTTAACTATTATTTACCAAATATTTCATTAAATAAAGAACGTAAATGTCCCAATATGAAACTAGATTTATGAACTAAAAACTGTGCTAACTATCTAGAGACGCCTAGCTCCCTAGCACAAACAACACAATAATTATTGCACGTAGCTTTATCTACGTAATTTGCGCCATTTTTACCCGACTACGGCGAATCCAGTGCCAGTTTCTACCCCCCATGTATACAATGATTGAGATATTTTCATAATGTAAATATTAGATTATAGTGATAAGTGGTTAGTAATATTAAGTGTTTTTTTTTGTAATTGCAAGTTGTCTGAGTACTCAATTTAGAGAATTTACGAATATTATGTACCTACTCGGTCTCACTCAGTGAGCGAGAGAATAGACAGGGAAGCCTGCGGCCCCCCTTTTTAACTGGCGCCCCGGGCGGTCGCTCAAAGCCTAGGAGAAGGAAAGATTATAATTTTGGCAGTCTAATGTCTATGTATGTTTTTATGTTTGTTCCATCGTAACGCCCGAACTTTTCTGAACCTCAATTCTCGTATTTAAAGTAGACTTTCATTTTACTTTGATCTTATTATAAGTGAAGCTTATCTGTTTTAATTAAACTGATTTTGTGAAGTTTGGATCAATCAGAACACGTTTTAGGCTTGTTTAACGTTTACGAGAATACCGGTTTGGCAGTTTGAGCGTATCGGGACTTGATTGCAATTGTATTGTTGCATGTTTTATTTAGCAAATTTGACTCCCTTTTTGGAAGGATCTGATCCTATTTTAATGAATGAGCTGTCAATGGGTTCGTAATAATGGCCCAGGTAACATAGGCTATATAATTAACATAGTCACATAGATTTTAACTGTTGATTATTACCAAAGATTGTGAAATAGTCACCTCATGTTACAAACTCTCAATGAAATCAAATAATTACTCACCATTGCTATTATCATATCGGGAAACTAAGTATTCAATACTATAACAGCCTATATTTTCCTACAATGTAGGTACGTTATATGCGAAATTGTATGTCCACAAATGTAAACATCAGCGTTGAACAAACAAACAGGCACGTACTTAAAGATTATATATAATTTTCCTACTGTAATGCATTTTTATTGTTTTATCGTTTATTTTATAAACATTAATGCCTCGTGTGATGTTTAAAATGTAGATATGCTACTTTAATGTGGGTTTGTTTCATAGTCCTCAATATAAAGTGAAGTATTAAAAAAGTAAGAAAGTAAAGGTTAATAAAAATACTTCGTAAGGCAGATATGTAGAGCACCTGCAGCTCTTAATATTCATACACATAACACATCTTATTTAACTGTTAAATCAGAATAAAATCTTACAAAATAAAAGTTGATTGCAACAAAAATAATTTTCCGTCCAACATTTAAAAAAGCTCCATAAGTAGGTATCTGTACTACTCATTCGGAAAAGATTGCTGGTATCGTTACTACCGACATGGCCACGGTAATAATAGGTATTGCCCAGACAAGCTCTTTAAATTGAGTGTAACCTAGTCTCACATAAATATCAAGTGCATCTCTCAATGCATCATCTCCAGCTCCCGCAGTATTATGGCATAATTATTATAAACATACATACGTATTAAGAATTTTTAATTAATTCAGTAGTTTCTTGCAAAAGTTTCCTTTGAATTTTCATTTCCATTTAATACGTAGGTAAGTACATTTCTTAAACAAACCAACAAAAGTTTTACATAAAAGGTGTGTTCTGAACTTGTGTCGTTTCCGGACGGATTACCGCTTCATATAGCGATGTTAAGTATGTATTAGCCGTCGTGACTGTACTTCATAATTATTTCGTTGTAAAATATTCCTATCATAGATGAAAACTATCGTCATAAATTTTTCATTCACTTTCAATTTCATTCATTTTCACGAAAAATTATGCGAACGGAGGAGTATGAAATTTGACACAGTTAAAGTTTATATGGAGGAGTGAACTGCACAATTTTTTATATTATGATGCATAAAATACATTAAATTATTATAAATAACGCAACACTACCACAGATTAATAACTCACCCTACCATGCGTTTGATACAATTTTGCTCAGATTAATAATTATCACCAAGTCGGGACAACCTTCGAAAAAAACGCAAAAACACATGGATTTGCTTTCTCTTTTACTCTTATGGGTTCTTGCCATTGATATTTTGAGAGATAGAGCTGTTCACAGCTTCGATTTTAGAGCTTCTTCAAGCAATTTTGCCACACTTTGACGTTTGTCAATCTGTCTTTCACATTCAATAGACATCATTTTCATTTTTATTTCTTAACGAAGCAAAAGAACCTTTATCAAATCAAGTTCAAACTTATAAATTATATGACTCAAGTATGGGCGACTTTCGACCACTAGCTGACCATTAGTATAAAACCTCTTACCGTGCTTCTTTTCCTAACGTCACTGGAATCCATCTTATATTTATTTGCATATATTTGTGTATTTCGAATTAAAATTAATTAGAAATATAGTTAAAGTTTCCGAGAAGGCCAAAACCTCGACGTCAGAGGTCCTTGAAAAGAAGTATTTTTGAATAACGCCATGTAGCTGAAAATAAAACATCAATTTAGCAACACCTATAATCTAGGTTTATGGTTCGGTAAAATCAACTACGGATACAATACACACTTTATTGCACACCAAAAACTACATAATTAGACAATTTTTAAGATAAATTTTACATAAAATGATGTTTAAAAGGCGAACTTATTGCTAATAAGAAATAAGCAATCTCTACCAGCCAACCTTTTGTTTAAGAGATCGGTCATAGAAAATGAAAACATAGTGTAGGCGTACAAACTAAGAAAGCTTCATTACATTTAAACATAATAAAATATATAATATACAATAACGACAGAAACAAATTTAGAGCGTATTAAGAGAATATTATTTTTGTTTTGTTGTTTTATTTGCAGCGCGAACAGTAAAGGATTTGGAATATAGGGAAGTGGAGTGTGAGCGGATCTCAAGCTAGATTGCTACAGGAGCGTAATGTTAATTAGTGGCTGTCACGTAAAAAGTTAAAGCTATTTTTGGGATAGAGAGGAGCAGAAGGATGGAACAGGATGGTGTTGATGTATAGGATATAATCCCAAATTGGTCCTTTTGACATCAAACGGGTGACCTGATGATGGGATCCATGAGGAATCGTGGGATCTCCTATAAATTTAATTTTTTTTATTTATTTATTTATTACTTTGCCGTTTGTGAACCTATTTGCAAAATTCTTTTGTTGTTGTAGAGGCTATAAAATGAAATCTGTCCCTGGTCTCCAAAGTGGTGACCTGATGATGGGATCCATGATAAATCGTGGAAACTCTTTGAAATTTATATGGACACATATTGTGATTTCGACTTTGTCTAAAGTAGTCCAAGCATATGCTACCAAAAAGTAAGATTTTCCTCCAAGGTTTACCCTGGATCCAAAAGTAGTCAATAGAATTGCTGAGTCCTTATATAGTTATACATGTTTGGGGATTCCGGCGTTTGAATTTTGTATGTGAGTTCTATAAAATATTGTAGGATATTGTTTAGGCTCTTACCGACTTCAAAATTAAGAAGATTGAGTAGAGAAATAGTTAAAATTTAAGCCCAATTTAAAAGGGGAATAATTTTAAAAATATACTTTTTTGTGCATTTTTACTTTGGAAGTCGGTTTTAGTTTTTTGCTTCAAAATAATTCAGTCAAAATTTTAATCTTCCGTTATAGGTTTCCTAAATCTGCCTCTAAGGGCTCCAGCCTCTACAGCCTACCCCTAATTCCGCTACTGTATGCATCTATTTATTTATTTATTCTCATCTAAAATACTTCCTTTCAACAGACTAGTGTAAAGTTTAAAAAACATATTGCTTGAATGAATTCTAAGACTTTGCCATATTATTTTCTGGTCATTCTAAGTTCTTGACATTCTACTATTTAGTGATTCAGAGCCTTGGGCATATCCTCCAGATCGTATTATAATAAGTCATTTTGGCATTTGTACTGATGAACCACTACAAACGTAATGTGAATAGACTATACTTATAAGTAATAAATGTCTACTACTGTGTTCTGAGTTCTATTATACTGTAAGTAAACACACTACATTATAACTTTAGCAAAGACATGCAAATTGCAATCAATTCAGGCACTCCTTAGCCAATACAAAATATTACATTGAGTAAACTGTGATAAGTAATTAAAGTTTTTACGTAATATAATAAAAATAACTCGAATTAGACACAGGAAATGCTTTCTTTTACACAAAATTATTACGTTTGGAAGTATTTATCAGCCCCGAGCCCGGTTTCTAAGGTGAATTTGTCAGTAGTTTATCTATTAATTGGCGCTATTGGTTCGTTACCGGGTCTCTGACCATAAAAGTGGCTATATAAACTGAGTTTAACTTAACTGACCAATAAGGTCCGTTTATCGATTCCATAACTACTAATTAACATACAGAAAGGAATTAAAAAACTTTACAGAAAATGATTATTTTAATTAATTAATTTAGTTTAACCGTAGCGATTTAGCCGTATTTTATTGAGTGTTAAACTATGGCTATATCGCTACGTTAGGTTAGGTTAGTAAGGATAGGGCATAGATTTGGGCTGCAGAGTGCAGCCCAAACAATATCCGGATAAATCATTATTTTATAGAGCTCACGTTTAAGTTCGCTGGTACCGACTTCACAATTATAAAGATTGTGTAGAGAAATAGTTAAAATTTTAGCTGAATTTAAAAGGGGAATTATTTAGAAAATAAGATTTATTTCAAACTTTTTTATGTATTTTTACTTTGGAAGTCAATTTTTTGTTAAAAAATAATTTTGCCTAAACGTCTTTATATGAGCAGTAGATCATATACCCAAAATATCCGTACTCCGTAGTAGATTTTACCAAACCATATTATATATTTTATCTAAAAGGAAAATCCGATCAGCAACGTAGGTTTTACTATACCTACTTATTCCTCATATATTATGTATTAATGAACTATGCGACATACGAATCGGCAGTTAAGGTCGGTACCGCACTCGTGACTCCTCTGGTATTGTGATCGTCCAAGGGCGACAACAGTCGCCTTCCATCGGGTGATCCGTAAAAGGTTAAGATAAGGTTTGGTAAAATCAATTGCGGATATTTTGGGCATATGATCTATTGCTTATGTAAAGACGTTAAGGCAGAAAAATAATTAAATATTTCGAAAAATAAATACTAAATATAAAATTACATTACATTGGTTGCGGCGCCATGGAGGTCATTGACCTCACACAGCTGATTTAATTTATACTATTTAGGCAAAGAGTGCTTTCGCTTTAAAGTCAGCTGTTTCTGTGAGATTATTGACCTCAGCGCCTTAGATAGTTCAATGAAATTTTACATAGTATGATATAATTTATTCGAAAATTTTAAATTATTTTATGCCCAAACGTTTTTACATAAGCAGTAGATCATATGCCCAAAATATCCATAGTTGATTTCCCAAACCTTATTATATAATTAAAGTATACCTATATGTCATTAAAAACGCATTTCGCAAGTAATAGGAGAAAGGGGGTTCAAACGATTAGTCTTTACCCCCCGATCTCCATTTCACGAGTTGACAAAGTTCTATCAAACATCCTGTTAAGTCAAGATGATGGCTACCTACCGATTCCTTTTTTGAACAAGCACTACTTTGCAGTGGCGAAGAATGGTTCTCCCTCATAGGGAAGCGCTAGCCCGTATAATAGGTAGGGATTTCGATGAGGGACTTCAAAAGGGAAGTGGGAAGTGAAGCCGATAGGAATGGAGTTGTAGGTACCCCACGCCACTGCTACTTTGTCAGCCAGGTATAACTATAATAAGCATGTTACCTACTAGATGTTGCACGCAAAATAGTGCGCGCAAAATGAAATTCTGCAGGAACCGTACATCTTTCCGCGATACAAACGGTAGCCTATGTCCTTCCCCGTGGTCTACTCTATATGCGTGCCAAATTTCATTAAAATCGGTTCAGTAGTTTCCGACCTTAGTCAATGTAAACAAACAAACATACCAACAAACAAAACTTTCTTCTTTACAATATGTGGATCTTTCACAATAGCTTATACAATTATTGCCATACCTACCTAGTTTCTACCTCCATAATCGCGATAAAGGAATTTAAAAGATTGTAAAAGACTTTATTGTATTATTATTTAGTACTTACCTGGGAGATCGAGCTTTGCTCGGTGTTTATATTAAAAATATAAAAGAAAATGAAAGAATAAGAATGCCAAAATATTTATTTTGCCGGGATTCGAACCCACCAAATTCCGAACTTTCAAACAGTGCAAAAATAATACGTAGTTAGACATGCTAAGCTGCCAATCAGACTAACGTAAGAGAGACGTAATTAAAATATTGTTGGACGACGAAATAAAAAACGTATATTGGTTAAAAATGCGCAGTTTCTAAGGGATAAGACCTAGCTAGATCGATTTTTCTCCCCCAAAACACTCTGCATACTAAATTTCATGATAATAGTTGTAGCCGTTGTCGAGACGCCGATTATATATATACAAGATCGTCTCTTTTAAAGTCTAAGATTAACTATCTGCTATCACGAAACCTTAAGGAATTGCCAAACAAGGCCATTTGACTACTAATTATTACTTAAGAGTTAAGCAGACATTTATTTCAAGGTCGATAAAAAATGACGGCCGATGTTAAAACGTAAATCAACAGATGAAGATTTAAAGCAAAAATTTATTTAAAACATAATTTACATATCAATCAGAAACAGTATTAAGTATCAAACAGTATTAAGTATTTAAAGCAAAAATGTATTAAAATATAATTTAATTTAGTTATCCATCAAAAACAGTATCAAATTAAGTAGGTTTTACCAGGAATTAGATTTTTATTTTTTCTCTTAACAAACTAGGTTATTTGTTCAAATATTGATACGCCAATGGTTTCCATTTAAAAGTTAGTTTTGAAATTTTTTAGATGGACTTTGTAATAAAAAAAATATATGAATATGATATAATATATCATACCAATTTTCCTTTTATAATATGTCACAATATAATCCCAACTAAGTATAACGATGATATCACCAACTACACAGTACCACACACGGTCACGATGAAAGGAAAACTAAGTCCAATGTCGCATGTATATTGTATACCTAATACTGTTATATACAGCTGGCATACTTATTTGCCTGCTGTATCTACGACATATGAGATAATAACTAACACTGCCGGCTTAGTATTTTCAACATACAACAATCGTAAACGATTCTGGTTCAGATTCGGTAGCGTTCAAATATTTGCAGTGCAATATTTCTTAATGTCCCTCGGGAGTCATCGTTCTTCTATGGAGACGACATTAAGAACGTGGTTGTACTGTACATCTTAAATTGGGTTACGGAATACGTCGGTTGCATTCAAATCGCTGCGTAGATGCGTAGAGGGTCTACAAAGGTCTACGAGAACAAAGGGTTATTTTGACCAGCTTCGTATAGACACTTTTGACACTTTTTTAATAAATATTTTAAGTAATAAAATGACATTAAATTGCAGGATAACTTACATTCTGCTTCATTATCAAACGCGCCATTGCTTGAGTCATTGAAGCATGGAGGTTCATAGTTAAAGAGCTAAGGTAGAAATAAAACTAAAACAGAAAAACATTCGCTTTCATAAACTTTTAGTTCGATTTATTAAAAAAGAATCATATTAAGGACGCATAATTAAAATGTGTTGTTTGACAGCGGCCTAGTACAGAATGAATTTATTTAGTATTCGTGTAATAAATGAGGCCAGGGACCAAATTAAACAAGCCTTATACAAAACTAAGACTAATATATAAATTGTAAGTTTTTGCTATGTATTCTGCCACAGCCCTTTGCACCTGCTCGCAAGTCTCCGCGCCAATTCAGCCTACCCATATATGGGTGGATAAAACACATGGTACGTCGTCATTAAATAGTTGAAAAAGAAAATAAATATTGAATAAGTAATTACCTTGGTGCCCGTTTAAAATTTATTTGAGTGGTTTAATCTAAAATATAATAATTACGAAAAACCTGAAGATAACGGACACGTGAACTACATTTTTGTACTTGAAACCTTGAAACATATTAATTAGATAAAATAACTCGAAGACAATTTTGTTAACGTGCTCTTTTTAATCTCAGTGAAATAGACTAAAAACATTCTTATTAGACATTATTTCACTTTATCTCAGTTTCTTCTCAAAATAGTAGACAGCACGTAGGCAGAGTTGTATTTCAGATGTTATAGTTAGGTTAGGTTAGGATTTAGATTACTTATTATAAACTAGCTTTTACGCGCGACTTCGTACACGTGGCCGTCCGTCTCCGTCCATTGCACTCCCGTGGAGGATAAATTTCGAAAAATCCTTTTAAACCCTTTTAAAATTATTTATATTTATTAACTCAGATATTAAATTTCAAGAAAATCAGGCCAGGTTTTAAATAATTATCATACAAACTTTCAACCCTTATTTTTCCCCCTCAGAGGGTAAATTCTAATAAATATTAAACACTGAAATACGTATAGAGCTTGTATCTTATTTTCACGGAAATCAGTGCAGATTTTCCCTATAAACTTTCAACTCCTAATTCACACGTTTAAATTAATTTTTCAAAATCTGTTCTTAGTGTGCGTCTACATTGTAAATTAAGACTACTGTCAATTTCACGTTTCTACCAAAACCATCACTAGTGGTTTCAGCTGTGCGAGCGTCTATATGTCAGTCAGTGAAGACATGTCTTTTATATATAAGTATAGATCAGAAATCACTATGGACTGCTAACGTCCAAAATAATTATTTTCCAAGCCCCACGTACATACATATTCCCGTGCTATTTAATTAGGTGAATAAAATTTATCTCTGATAAAATTGGTTTTATTAAATAGATAAGTAAATTTATCGCGCTTAGTTTCCACGCGCATTGTAGCGTATATTATCTACATTGGTAACTAACAAAGGATATTATCTAAGAAATGTAGTTATCATAATGATAAACTTAATTTTTACCATAAATTATTTCCTAGAATTACGTAGAAGTGTTTCTCATCCTCTGTGTGTGTATTGCGCATATATTGTGTTTTTTTTACTGTCGTGTTTGCGTTTGACTTTATTTTTGAGGGCTCTTTTAAACTCAGATTAATAATTCTATAACTAGCATAAATTCCCGGCTATTAGCAGAAGATGCATATTAGCATAATACCAGCTCCCCACACCGATTTCGGTGTCGGTGGCCGGTTTCATTGAAACCAGGTCAACTACGCAGGAGTTATTTTACAGTGCCCAAGTGTGTGCGTTGTACACAAGACACTCTCTCCCTTTACTCTCGAAACCCAGTGGGACGGACAGGCCGACACGACTGGCGAGAGATCAGGCGCAGGTCCGACTTTTTGCATGCCCATCCGACGCATGGCATCTTTCTTGTCAAACAATCAGGTGATCAGGTGATCAGCCTGCATTGTCCTAACCAAACTTGGAAACAACATTTTTTGTTGTTCCAATGCGGGAATCGAACCCACGACCTCCGAGTAGAGTGCCAAGGTCTAAACCACTGGACCACGGAGGCTGAAGACATAATATATCGTTCCATAATCCCCTTATGACACATGCGAAAGAGGAAGAAAGAAATGTCTAATACTAAATCCATCCACATCCCACTTTTGTTGAAGCTTATAGCCGTACACAAATTACATTTTAATTCAATCCATTTAAGATGTCACTTATTTACATTGCAATAAATACGTATGAATTATGGCCTACGTCGTACTTGAAAAACCACCAAAACCTTATTGAGTTCATTCCATGTATTTACGTTCCTCTTCCAAGCTTTAAAACCAGCAGCGTTTCTAGCGGAAACGTTATACATAAAACGCAACCTATTCCAAACGGTATAATAATATTTTTAAAAACTCCTTCACCCCAAAATGGGTGCCGGTGAGAGAAAATGAAACTAGACAATAACTAACACCATTTATTGTATTAATTTTACAACGAAATATTTATATACGTCTAACAATAAATAACATCTAAGCTAAACGGAATGTAGCTCACAGCACAAACGTAAGTACAAAGACACACTGTACAATTCATCAGAGTAATAAATTAAAAATAAAATATGCACAAGCGAATAGTTCCGATAATTCACTAGTAGGTAATTATGAATAATCAATAATTATTAGGCGCTGCTATTAAAATAATAATTAATTTTGCGTGTTTTTCGCCTGATGGTAGGCGATTACCGCTACAATTGCTTTGCCGGTCTTTTTTATCCGACTGCGGCCAAAGGGCCTTGGTTAATGAGTTTGGCAGTCAATGTAACTACGGATTTTAATTTTAATAAATGAGGTGGCAATAGATCGTAATAACAGCCCGGGCAACATAGGCTATATAATTTACGTAGTCGGGATATAGTTTTTTATAAAAAATCTAGTTATTAACCCTCTATCCGTCAACTCAGCGAAGCACAACATTTTTGAAGCCGGTTTCTTGCTAGGCCATGGTTTGGGATGTGGTCATTAACGCAGATAAACGTAACGTAGTCCATTTTAGCTTCGAGTGCTTTCGAAAACACATTCTGTAAGTGGAAGATACTTAAAATCTCAAGTGCTTAGAAGAGTTTTAATACTTATCTTTTTACCCGACTACGGCGAAGCCAAAAGGAAGGATATTGATTTTGGCAGTCTATGTATGTATGTTCAGGTACCTACGGATTCGATGGTAAACTACTGATTCGATTTCAATAAATTAAGTGTCAAAAGATTCGTAATATAAAAGCCCGGGTAACATAAGCTATATAATTTACGTATTTGGGTTATAGTTTTTATAAACAATTATAGTTATTATCTTTATAGTTATAACTAAGTAAAAAAAGTAAAGTAAAGTAATTATAGTTTTACTTTAATGATCAATTCATAATAACCTACCAGCAAGTAATATCCTACAGTGTGCTATTTTTCAAAACAATCACGGAATGTTAAAGTTAGCAATTGTACTTTAAACATAAGTAGGAAGTAGGTAACATATAAATGAATGATATAAAGGTAGGCAAATGCTGAAAATATTATTTTGATATTTGACGAATAGTACACTGTAGGCTTGATAATAATACAACAGATACTTCGTACAGAACTGAAGCGAGGCTAAGGATATTGCATTATTAAACGAATAACTAGAAATTATAACAATACAAGAATCGTAAAAAAGATATGATATTATTGCTTATGGGTGAAAAAATTCAATACTTAGATATGAAAATGTTATTCAATAGATATTAATACAATTGGAAGCATTCTAAATAACGAATTTAAACATTTTATATAGAATTTAATTAGTTTAATAACAATACGCAATTATATTGCATTTAGATATAATATGATGGGTATAGTTTTTTTTAACACACATTGAATAAATTTAAGAGTATGAGTATATTATTATAAGTACGTGATTTATACCAACGAGAGATACGACTCCACGTGTAAATACTGCAATAATGTAACTTATCACAAATATTAGTTTTGTGCAGCTTGTGAATATTTTTTTTGCAAAAATATACCGTCGATACTGCAAGGGTAACTACACCTTTACCCAGTTCAAAAAAGAACGTTTACGTACAGAGTAATCGTGACAGAAGCGGAGCATAAAATTCAAAATCAACACGGCTAAAGAAGTTTCACGTCCTAAGTAAAAGTTCTCTCTTCTCTCGTTAAGAAAACTAAATGGGAACAATATAAATTGACACTTCAATCACAAATCGAAATAGATAACAACACAAAGTCAGTTCAACTAAATGGTACAATGGAAAAATTGATACGACTTACAGTTACTACGACTTGCATGTCCCTTGGGAAACTTCCTTTTCCATACATCGTGTGTCACTGCCATAGGAATACGATTGCCGAGGAACATTAGGTAATGTACCGCTTGTTGCTGGAGCATGATTTACTGAGTATTTCCATTGCTACTAAAATCAAACTGACTTCGTTTTGCATCTCGGATACTCCACCACGTTAGTGTAATAAACATTTTCCAATATAATTCAACAGAGAATTGCAACTAGCACCTATCTAGAAAAACTTTTAAGGGCATCTTCAAACAGAAGCTTTAAATGTAAATAACTATAAACAGGTATCTCTAGAAACAAATATCTTACAATAATTTAATTAAGTAGAAAACGTCTTATTCAAAACTGAACTTAGTTTAGTTAAAAATTCTTTACTGAGCGTTTTCTTATTTGCGCTGTGGACTGTTCACTATATCTATTAAAGTCTGTGTTTTTTTTTAAATAATATATTGTTATATTTTTTCTACCTCTCTGTGCAGAAAATACAAAGGCTTTAAAAAATAGATATATGTAGTGAAAAAGACAAAATTAGAGTAAAAATCGGTTTGCTACAACGAAATAATGGTTTGTCCAGTTTTAAAGCATATAGACGATCTCTACTTAACTGCTACATAGAAATAAATAATTTATACTTTTGAAAATACTAAACATAATATTATGTCACTGGGTCTGAGTATACATGGAGACTAGAGGAAATCTCGCATCGCCATCTCTCTAAAGGTAGCATTCCGATTCCGACCGCGACCAGCAAACCAGCGAATCAGGTTCTCTGGCCACGCCCACCGTTCGCGCGACGCGGTCGCGGCATGTGTTAAGCGTTCCGTATAAATTCTTACTAAGCAGAGGGTCGCGCGATCCGGTCTCGGTCGCGGGTCGCAGTCGCGCGTATCCGTCGCATACATCGGAAAGCTACCTTTAGGGAGAAAACTGAAAATGTCCGACAAAAGTAATTTAATTAATAATTCCAAAACTGACCACAATGGCGCTAGAGTCAAATGAGTGTATGATATGAAGATAGCAAGCAATAAGAGATAGCAAGATGTTAAGATTGAATTGAGTTGTTATTTAAAATTTTGGCTACTTCAGAAGACTTCAGTAATTAATTGAGAAAATCATGAAAATTGTAATTACTATTTATATATAGTCTCCATGCAGGTATAATTCATTAAAATCATTCTGATTTTCAATATTATATATACATAAAAAATAAATATATTCTCTGAATTACGTAGTATCCTCAAACAAAATATGTAAAGTAATTGTACAATTGAACTATTATAATAAATACGTATCTTTATACTATAAATATATTTTACGAAGTATTTTCTCGTTCAATTAATACTATAATAATTATCTTTTATTCCATAACGCACCAATGCTGGTAACTCTCGACTATAAGTATAACTACATCTATAAATATATTTTGCAACATCTACGTATTAATTATTATTGTATCAGGTAACACTAACGCTGTTTGTATTTCTCTATATTTCTATGTTAACTATTTGAATGAGTGGGCTATGTGCTTGTACTCAAAACTTGCCTTTCTACTATCACAATTCTATTTTTTCTCCAGAAAGAAGTTTGCTTTAAAGTTATGATCTCAATACAAAGAAAAGAAAACCGAGAAAAAGCATTATGGCAACCCCAATTATAAGAACAGCGCCAACATTTTATCTACTCCATTATGACGTGATAATATTTACTACAGTAACAAAAATTATTACACTCTACAATATTTTGGCCACGGCGCGGCGTTTTTATTGCGACAGCACGCTAAAGTTGAAATTAATTTTAAAGGATTACCTCTTTTTGTGAGGGCGCACTCTGAGGAGGAACTTCGCGAGGAACAGATAAAATAGTTGGCACTGTATTTTATTTAATCTATGACTTTATATATAAAGTGCTACAGTGGTCCATAAATATAGAGGCAATAAAATGGCAGCAAAAAGTAACTATCTATAAATAATAAATTATATCAGTCCGCCAAAATT
This sequence comes from Phengaris alcon alcon, assembly GCA_037179445.1. Lineage (NCBI taxonomy): Eukaryota > Metazoa > Arthropoda > Insecta > Lepidoptera > Lycaenidae > Phengaris > Phengaris alcon. Next base: position 752,303 of record JAYRCH010000003.1, on the reverse strand, counting down.
TCCTGACTCGTTGAATACTCATTGAGAACCAATTACATTTCCAAGAAGTCAACCAATCACAATCGAAATAGGTTTCCCAATATGGCGTGTGAATGTCAAAAAATTTTGGATTTCTGAATTTAAATCGTGAAATTGCAGAGAATGGATTGCTTTCTCACAGTATATAATTTATTAAATTACATATTAATGAAATAAACAAGAAACAATATTATACACCAACCTTAACAAAATGACACAACCTTTGTGTCATTTTTCCATGTAATGTGTAATATTTTAAATGTTTCTTGTGTACAATAAATTGTTAAATTAAATTAAATACATAACTTATAATTATATAAACGTAATTAATTCACAGTAATGTCAAAAATTACCTAAATGTATATTTCTATACTATCAATAAATACTTTGTAGTAAATTATAATACTAAAGGAATAGATTTTGACTATAATTTTTAAATAATTTAGGCTTAGGGAAGACTTGAGCAGAATGAACATTAAGACTCAACAATAGGACGAATAAGCGATTATTACAACGAGAAAATAAATATGACAAAATATATTTACATTTAAATCAAAATTCTAAAAATACAAAAACAAAAGGGATCGAACGCAATATCATAATAAATAAATTATTTAAAAAAAAAAAATATTGTATATTCGTTATCGATTAAACTATAAAAAAAACTTAGTGTTACACACTTAATAAAAATAGGAATTCTTAAGTAAGTACAAAATATATTACCTAAAATAATTCGTTGATATAATATTATGGCAATCGGATATTTCAAATTCACTAAATAAATACCATTGAAATTTTGAAGTTTTTTAAAAACAATTTTGAAGTTAACCTTGGTCAATAACATCTTGAACGTTTTGGTGCTCCAACAAATCCATCTTGAAAGAGAATCTAGAGAAACAGTAATAAGATCGTAATGCAGTGAATCATTATATTAAATGTCTATAATATAATGTATCGTTATCTCACTCGGACACTGCAGTTACAAACAACAATGTCAGTTTTCAAGATACTTAGGTCGTTTAATAGTGTAAGCGTTTGGACCGTTGAACATATGAAATAGTACGTACGTACTTCTTGCCGTGGCAGAAGTATATTCAAATACTTAATGTTTATGGACAATATTAATCACTTACCATCAGGCGTTCTGTTTCTAGCTGTTCTGTTTATTTTCCGGCCTATGTACTAGTAACTAATTAGAATCTTGCTGAGTAGGCCGTAAATTGAACGATACTATAATATTTAGAGAGAACAACTCGCCGCGCCGTTGGGAACACTGTATGATCAAAAAAAAATCGGTTGTCTGTAAAGTCGGTTTACTGACGATAGTTGAACGTGACAACGTCATAAGAAAATGGAACGCCTCAGAGCGAGGTAACGCCGCATGGGTCATGTTTTTTCGTGCGTGCAGCCGGCTCCATCGAATTATAAGACGTTATCACGCCAATAACCATACAACGGCGTACGTACACGCACATATATGCACGGAACATATGCGGCGATGTTCTGTGCGTGCGTGCTTTGGTGTGTGCATGACTTCGGCTGATGAGTGACAGCACATGCACTTAGTCACCGGGCGTCTTGTCCCGTGTCTTGTAATCGTTAATATACGTTACTAACTAATACAGCTTCACCGCGCTACTATGGATAACATACGTTTATATCTTAGTGAGTAACCCATCCAGCTCCAGCACTTCTGGCACCTCGATGTCCTCCAGGCGGATGGCGGACGGGCTGAACTGGAACTGCACCGAGTAGATCATCTTCGTGTCCATCAGCAGGTTTTGCTGCAATTAAAGTATTGGGAAATTGTTTATGTATGCGACAGAAATTAAACTTCAAATACGATGTGTCCAAGCTCGCTTTTGTTAAGTTTCGTAGTTCATCACAGGTCAAAAGAAATATCTGGTAACACACATACACAAACTATACGTGTCAAATTTTCCCCAAATTGGTTAAGGCGTGAAGAAATAACTTACACCAATCTGTGTATTCATCCTTCCAAAAGTTTCAGTTTTAATGTAGACTTCATTTGTCTCAGTCCCCTTCCTCCTCATTAATTACTTACGGGCTCTTTGCTGGCGTTGGGTCCGGCGCGCTCGTGCATCAGTTTCTGTATCTCGTGTATGAACTCCCGTGTCACTTTCACCTCGTACTCTTCAGCAGGCGTATACATGTTGAGAATCTGTGAAATGGAGGAATAAAATAAAACGCAAGATGTCTAAAGTTTAAACTTATTTAGGCACGTTGAGAGTGAAACACCACGACGTCATGGTATAACAATAATATTAGTGTCACGATTTTGGATTTTATTATTAGGTATTAATTATATAAAATGAGTTGATGCATCTACATCTGTCTTTTGCAATCCAAACGCATTCGCATGATTCGAGAGAAGTCACAAGTGACCTTTTGAAACCCAAACCGCAACCCAACTTGCCCGGATCCTCCTCGCAAGCGACACTTCACCGCGGTTTTCTGTGAGACCCTCGTGTCACTCAGTAACGTACCTTGCACACTTGCATAGCGGATAGATCGGCGCACATTTCGACGGTGCTGGCGACGTCTGCCATGGACTTGCGCGCCTGCAGCAGGTGCACCGCCTGCGTGATCGGTTTCAGCACGCCCAGCGTCTCCTCCACCTGAGGACATACAGACCATGCCAATGAGGACACGGTGGTAAGTGGGGAAATTTTCTTACGTCGTATGTTACGTATCTATAGTTACCTGTTACCGCCCGTGGCGTAAATAAAATGTCGATCAGCTTAGCTGACCACAAAATTGCAGTGCGGTAAAGGGACACCGCGAATGATGTGACACAGTCCTCCCTTAGTGTGATAAATTATCTGATCCTGTAGTGTGTATCAATGGTATAATGGAATTTTGGATGGAGATGATAGTTACATATCAATGGCACCATAAAACTTTATCCTCCGAATACACATTTTCTTTTAAACCATTAGTTTAATCCGCACTCAGGAAGTATTATTGTAAAGACGTATTCACGTCACGAAATAAGGTTTAAAACTATTTAAGAACATCCCACTAACGCTTGTCTGTCCGTACTCCGCCAGGTGTTCTTTGATCCACGTCTCCAGATGTGAGATGTTGTACCGTATCTGTAGCCCCTTGGCCCAGCAGCACAAGTCCTTACGTAGTAAAAGGTGGTTCAGACTGTACGCGCAGATGTAGTAGAATAGCTGAGAACAATATTAATCGATTGATAGTGAATTTTTTCCAAGACAACATTAGGCCGGCGTATCCCCGGTTTCTGAGGAGGATTTGTCGGTAGTATATATTAATTACAGCTGATGGTTCTAATACTGACACTGACAGATGGATGGAGGTATGCGTGCTGAAAGATACAGATAGGAATTCTTCTTTTTACAGAAAATTTACATTGTACACAAAACAGTTACATTGTCGAATTGTAGCAAAACAAAATAACTTTATCCTCGAATTCGATAAAGTTTCATCTAGTAACTACTGGACAGATCTACGCCAGCCAAACTTAGTTTATCTACATTATATATAAAATGTTCAGGAACCGGATACTAATCTGCTAATTGATGGTCTACTAGTAGGCAAAGAGTTTACGTAATGTAGGAGAAAATGTGTATCATTTGTACCGACCGCATCGACCGATTCGCATATAGGGGGTCAGTTATGTGAAATAAATAAGATCTCGTTTAAACGCAAAAAAATATGTATGAAAACAAACGGAAACAGCATTTTGTTCATCTGTTAGTGCTATGTGCCTCTAATACCTGTTTGAATATCATGACCCGGAGCGGCGGGTCGACGGCGTGTAGCCGCAGCTGCTCGTGCGCCGCCGCCAGCTCGTGCTTGAGGCGCGCGGGGCCGGCGGAGGGCTGCGGCGCAGGCGCGCGCGGCCCCGACAGCCCGCTGATCTCCTCGTACTCCAATATGGCCGCCACGATCAGCCGCTCGAGTTGGTGCTCGAGGAGGTTGATTAGACCTGGAAACAATGAAAATTGATTTAAATTGCTGTAAAAGGTTGATCACTTCTGTCGACGTTTTATTTGTATTTAAAATAATGTTATTCTACATTATTATATTATATTGCTAATGTTTTATACGTAAAGATGGAATAATAGTGTAAGTAGATTGTGAAAGTAATCTTCACTAACAAAAGTTGACGGGCCATAATATGGTAGCCAACCGATAACTTGTCCTTTGTAAAGTTATTCGTGACTATTTTGCATAAACTTATCATGGAGACTAGAGTAAAAGAGTGCTTTTATAAAGCGTTAAATAGGGGTGGCGCTACGGTCGCAAGGGTATAAAGCGGCAAAACTTTCAACGGATAACTAAATCTTAGCATCTTCTTCGGTTATATTTATACTTTTGTCGGACACTTTTTAGCTTTTCTGCCTTAGAAATGGTGAGTACCATTGACTATATTCTCCATGAACGTAATTATACCTTGGTAGATCCATATGGCGATGTCGCTGAGCAGCTGGCGGTACTCGGACAAGTCGAATATCCGCAGGCTCTGCTGGTTCTGGCGCGGCGTGTTGGCGGCCTGGTACATCGCGTCGCCGCTGTACTGCCGCAGGTTGTTCAGTAGCCTGCATTGTTATTTTAATTCGTTGAGTGCGTGAAGTTAAGTCCTTATTTCACCAACGCCTGTTAGTGTTAATCTTTTGTCTAAATATTATGGCATATTTTTCATTAATACGGAGAACGAAAAGGTAACATGATATTTAATATCTCCAGATCTAGAAGAATTAGACAGAAAGATAGAGCATTTAACACTGATTAAATATATGCAAAAAAAATACTTTTCACTGAGGGGTATTTCCATTGTAACGGGTGCGACACTGACATTGTGTTTTTTCAAGATAATAAATTGTTTGTTCAGATATATCAAATTACGTTTATAAAGAAAAATAGTATGGAAAATTAGATATTTAACTCAAACAAGATCAGTATACAAACTTGTAATGAAAAATTTATACAACTTCGTGAATCGCGTAACGGGTGTGACCTTAGAAAATCGCCAAATGCGACCAAGATGACTTCCAGTTAAACACCTGTAAAATTTTCGATGAAAGTATACAGTGAGATTCTTTTATGTAAAACTTGAATAGTTATCTCAAATAACTACGTTATTCGAAATGTACAAATATGTATAATGTACTTTATAAACATTTTTGAAAATGAAACAGGTGTGACAGGCCTTTGTAACGGGTGCGACACTGTATGGTTTTTCAAGTTTTATCGTAAAATAAAGAATGTTCTAATCACCATGGCTTTATTAAAAATTATTCCAGATAAGAAAACACAGGAAATTAACATGAGATTTGGTCTAAAATTAATAATTTCTTTTGACAATTGTGCAATTTTCCACCTAATTTGAAAAATTCGCTTGTAAATTATATGTAATTACTCTAAATCACTTTCTGAATCCGTGTAGATGTCAGAATAACGTAAACGAGTGTCTTGATGTAGGATCTTCAGGCAGGTTTCTTCCATTTTGTAAGAAACAGTACGACCACCTTTGATGCAATTTGTCGATTCATGTGACTTTTGAAAATAGTGCTTTCCATGTAATTTTCTGATCGGTTTAAGGCCTTCCCATTTCCAACAATGGTTAATGTTCTTTAATGTCCTTATTGGACTGGTAGAAAATTATGACGGTTCCTGATCCCTTTTTCATCAAATGTTCATAGCACTCTCGTGGAATGTTGAGGATGAATTCCCGAGCTTTTACAGAAGTCCACAACGTCCCTTAAACGACCGCACCAATGCCGTCAACGGCATCTTTTCCGTGACTAGTCGGGAAGAATGACCAAGTTATGTTTACTCCGAAATCTTCTGGAGTTGTACAAATATTGTACAAATTATACCGCTTCTTGAACTGTGCTGCGCTGCCATCCGAGAAGATGTGAACTACCCTGATTTTCTTGTAGGTTGTCAGTTCTTTAATAATCATTTTGATGAACACCCAAACACACACTTTGTTATGGCTGAGGTCCTCGCTAATGATTGCGTAAGATCGAGATTCTATAACTCCTTCTCGTACCCAAGCACATTCGGTAAAAACAGTGGCCTGTTGATGTCGCCAATGTGCGCCTTGAATTTCGTCCTGCGATATAATTGCGAAGTTCTCGGCGAAATCTACTTGCAGCACCGCCTCGTCTTCGGATATTCTTTCTCTGATTTCTTTGAAGTGTTTGCTCTGAACTTTTTTCACAAACCAGTGAGTCTTAAACTTTGTTAGTTGGGCCACAAATAATTTTATGAAATCAGCAACGGTGCCTGTCTCCAATTGAACTTGTAAACAACCCTCATGTTCTTTCCACTGGTTCCATGATATCATTGCGTCACGATCAAATGTCAGAGGCTTATATCAGTTACGTTATCACACTGTGTACACTTATTTGTCATACATTCTTCACTTTCTATATTACAACAAACTTCTTCTAGAAGTTTTTTAGCAGAAGGAGGGAATGAAGCAAATATATGACTGGCTGTTTCAATCAGAAAGTTAAAGTTGGCATGGTACACACATACGCAAACATCGTGCGGGATTTCACTTACTGGTCGGACATGGCTTGGCCTTGCAGCGAAAAATTTTGTCTTGCCAACTTTAAGCGTCGGATATTCTTCTTTAAATAATCTATAGCATTCACCGATACTCATTACTAAATGTCTCTTTTGCAGCCTCTGACGTTCTCCTGTTGTGGGATCTTTCACCGATTTATAATCTTTTATGCCAGGTGCTGCACGACTTATATCATATCGCTGGTAAAACGCTTCTATCTGAGCTACAGTCTCTTTGGATAGACTAGCAGAAGTTTTTTCCTTTGGATATAATAATCGTCTAGCACTTGTCGGAAAAACTTCAATGGCAATTTCTTTTAGAACTGCCACTCTTTTAGACGGACTAGCAGGCAGCGCGCGTTTGATTTTAGTTATAGCTTTTTTAAATGATCTTTTTGACTTATAAGTTCCAATAGGTGATGACGTCGACTGGGTAGGCAGATTGAGTATTTCGTTCTGCTTCTTTAATCTCAGTGCTCTCTGTCTTTCTCGGTCACATTTGCGCCGCTTCTCTATCTCTTCGGCATCCGCTGAAGCCTTCTTGGCATCTCTTCTTTTCTTGTCTCTTTCTCTTTCTTTTAATAATAAAAATAATAATAAACATTTATTTGACACAATGAGACATTACACTACACTACACTACAAATAGAACAAAGATTTACATACAAAACTCATAAAAACCGGACAGAAAAACAACTGAAAACATAAAAATTACCTACCATGGGAGTAGGTACGCAATAGATACTATTATGGATAGGAAGGTAGGTAGTGTAATGCCTAACTGTCAAAAAGGAGACCGCTCAGGCGTATCACTGCGGCGTAGCACCACAGTGCCTGGTATTATGCGGTTCCATATTGTTGTCGTTTGATGGACAGATTTAATACACTCAGCAACAGCAAATAAACGGTTACATATATACATAAACGATTAACGAGATAATGATAATAATAATATATATTATGGGTTACAAAATACAATAGATAACAGTGTGAGTCATTGCTATGGACAATGCAGCGATCACGCCACCCGCGCCCTTCGCACTCCCCTCACACACCTCCCTGGTCCCATAAACTATAGTTGAGTTGCAAGGGGCCGACCCCGCGTGGCTATACGACACACTTGTTCATAGCAACTATCACGAGATAAACAATACAAACAGAAAATGTACAATCCATAATACATATATATTATACTAGCGCTGTAAAAGGATGAAATAGTAGGTATTTGTTATACATTTAGTTGTGATCTTTATCAATATTGTGCATAATTAGACTACATAAAATAATAGTATATATTTATATTTTAGGTGTGTTCTACATAGGTAATATCATTATTCGTTCGCTGTCGTACATTAATGACAATTGAAAAGTAGGTACCTGACCTTTAAGGCGACTACAGGCTCCCTGCAAACCGCCATGCGTCGGCTCGTACCCGAACGGCAAGTAACGTCACAGTTAAGTAATATAGTAAATTAAGTACATCATTAAATAATTATAATATATATTAAAATTAGGTTATGTCATAATAATATTAGGAATTTAATTAATTAAAGGATAAAATAAAATAAAATAGAATAACACTAATAATAATAATATTAAATAAAAATAAAAAATTATATAGGGGAAAGTTGTTCTCGTAGCAAAAGAGATTTAAATTTTAATTTAAAGTAATTTATTGTTTTCAGAGCACGCAACTCCGGCGGTAGAAGGTTGTTCCAGATTTTACTGGCCAGGTATCTGAAGCTACCTCTGAACATGGAAGTGCGATGGAGTGGAGTAATTAGTAAATAAGCCGATCCCCTGGTAGTCATTGTCAGGTTTTTGTCGCATGCCCACTGTAATTTGTCATAAAGGTAGGCCGGTGTTTTAAATTTAGCAAATGTGTTTCGTAATTTTCTTTTTTTTTCAGTTTTTTTCGATGCTTTTGCATTCTGTTGGTAGCTTTCATATCTGGCAACAAATAAATTTCAATTTATACGTAAAACAACCTAATATAAAAATTAAAAAAAAAATGTAACAGGTGTGACATATATTTATCATCAAAAGAAAGACACTTAAAGTTTCTATCGAGTATTGAAACTCGTCCGTGTTGATTATTAAAGTAAGCTTCTTATTATTACAAGGTACAAAGATTTTAAGGTTATAATTTACGTCACAGTAAAACTATTTGCGTATTTTTTTGTAACGGGCGCGACATTATTACACTCACTGATAAAAACGTAATAAATCAAAAGTAATACTTACTTGAAATTATTAAAATTACTTGCACAGGAATCTCAAAAACGTGCACTTCGCGCCACAGTAATGTGCAGACTGACAAGCTGTCCACAAGATGGCGCAATAGCGAGCTAACTTTAAAAAAAAGAAGGCGCTACGTAGAACAAAGGAGATTGACATACAAACTGATTAATTTATATAATTTTTGAAAAGAGCTAAAATTTTTATTTCACAAATTATTGAGAATATGATTATTTAGAACTCCAGATATGGTTTTTGTTTTAGTTAATAACACAATTGAATTTTTATCACAGTAGGGTAAAGTTTCATGGAAATACCCTGAGGTAACCTGTACCCTCGTGAAAAGTGATTTAAGCACTAAGCTACCTGTAATAGGTTCGCTTAACTTTAACAGGCGTTGGTTAAATTGACACTTAAAATCTAATCAATTGATTGCTTTGTCACATATGCATGTAGAAAGTATCGTAACACGTAGAAAATTTCACTTGTATGGTAGTAATTGCGACGTCCCTTTTTGTCTCTCTATAAAAACATACTTACAGCTCTAGGGTCGCCACCGGTGTATCACTTTTAGACCTTAGTAATAAGATTGAAATGGAACACCGGGTCTGTCGACTACGTACCTCTTGCATCAACATAACTGCACAGAGTGGAAAATAAAATATATACTTACGTACAAAGAAACGTTAAGAGAAAAAGGTTTCACAGAACTATCCAAATCGACCCAAAATTTGAAAATTATTACGTCCCCTGCAATGGCCCATAATTTTTCCACACAGTCGTGGACACACCGTGTGCTTGAAGTAGTGCAATCAGATTGAAAGCTTACTACTATGTAGCTGTTTATCTGCTCCTCTTCAATCTGTGCTGCAAGTACGCAATGTAGTACTAACCTTAACATGTTGGAGACCCACATGGCGCTGTATTCCACACTGTCCGCTCGTTTCTTCAGAGTTTTCTTCACGGCTAGTCGTATGGCCTTCATGAGCTGGTGCATCTTGGGCTCATCGTCCACGTGGTCCGTGTGCCGGAGCATCATGAACAGTATGTAGGCCGGTAGACCAGGTAGGAGAGTGATGGCCGTTCGCGGCTTCAAGTCTATTATCGGATAAAGAGATAGTGTAATAGGGTATTTTCCAAGTTTTTGAAAAATATGTCAAATTGTTCATAATAACTTAATACATTTTCAATCTGGACCATTCCTTGTGAATTTCTTTTCTTGCCTTGCAAATCAGCGTAAAAGTTTAAATTATAATTAATAAATCAATGATAAAATAATTAATGACGTCAATTCTTGTAATCACCTGTCAACTATCAAATCACACTAAACATGTCAAATCCTAGAATGCTTGGTGTTAACTTTGGTAATTTTACTATTTCAAAATGCCTTTTATATGGTACTATACTATTAATATCGAAGATAAACGCTGGTATTCCACACAAAACTTGGACTAAACTTTGACTGACAACTGACATTCATTTTTTTAAATGACGTTTACTGACGGTAATGATGGGATAATGGAGGAAATTAAAAAAATAGAAGAAGTTCAAGAATCTGACGTCACGTTTTATGAGTGTTTGTTTTTAATCACTTGGTGAAACGTGAAAAATTTGTTACTTTATTTTTGATATTCTATAAAAATCATACATATATTTTAGTGTCGGTTAAATAGGTTTAAATAATGTTTAGTGATAAAATATCAATGGTTTTATGTATATTTTCATCATAAGATAATTGCCTATTGAAAAACGTAAAAGACTTCAGTAAAATAAACCCTCACCAGGCGCTCGTCACTTGCTCAAACACGCGTTATTTGGCTTCCGCTCGGCGTATGTCTTACATACAATCGACAAAGGGCCGCCGCAAGCCACACGCCCGCTAGAGCACTCGCACCGCATGTTTCCGCGCATACGCGCCGAAATTCCATGTAAGTAATTATTGTGCAATGGATAGCTGCAGTGCAGTAGTTTAACAACTAAATTTAGTAGTTGTTGACCTCTTTAGTAGGCATTTAGTTCTAGGTAGTTTTGGTTTGGGAAATAGTCTCCAGCCAGAAAAAATTAGAAAGAGCGTTCTTAAATAAGTATTGCTAATTTTTAAATTGCAATATTTATTTAAGAATTTATTGTTTTTCCTCCGCTTTGCTGTTTCCCTTATTATTATACTTAGTCTAGTAATAAAAACTGTTACAATTAAAAATAAACAAAATACATTTCAATTTGGAATCTGTCATTTTTATATGATTGTTCATTGTGTTTTCTCATTTTGGCGCCAATACATTGTACAATATTTTGCGATATTAAAATGGAGTGGGGTGATAAAGAGAACCGAATCGCTGTGATTGTATTACACAAAGTAGGTATGGAGCCAAATGCAATTTTAAAACTCTCCATACGCTTGGTATTAGTAAAATGTTTGTGTACCGGGCTATTAATAAGTACAATGAGATTTTGTTTACGGATGAGAATTTTTTTACAAATGAGCAACATTTTAACAAACAAAATGACCGTATTTATGCTCAAAGCTCTAAGGAAGCTTCCCAATTAGTCGACAGAGTGCAACGTGGGCACTATCCGACTTCAGTGATGATTTGGTGGGGTATTAGCTATGAAGGAGTGACTGAGCCATACTTTTGTGAAAAAGGTATCAAAACATCGGCACAAGTGTATCAAGATACCATTCTTGAGAAGGTAGTGAAGCCCCTTAACAACACCATGTTCAATAACCAAGAATGGTCCTTCCAGCAAGACTCGGCGCCGGGTCATAAAGCTCGGTCTACGCAGTCTTGGTTGGAAACGACCGTTTCGGACTTCATCAGAGCTAAAGACTGGCCATCGTCTAGTCCCGATCTTAATCCACTGGATTATGATTTATGGTCAGTTTTAGAGAGTACGGCTTGCTCTAAATGCCATGATAATTTGGAGTCCCTAAAACAATCCGTACGATTGGCAGTGAAGTATTTTCCCATGGAAAGAGTGCGTGCTTCAATTGCAGCCAATGGAGACCACTTCGAATAAGCTTTTTATATTTTAAATTGTTTTATATTTATGTATTAAACTAACACACTGTAAAAGTAATAAATGTTATTTGCAATAGAATTTTTTTTTTCATTGTTACAGTATTTATTACAAGACTAGGTTGTTAAAATTATTTACGCGATTTAAGATATTTTCAACTATAAAATTTAATAATTCAATGACAATCATTTTATAACAAATTTGATTAACAAATAAATTATAATAATTCTTATAGGTACAACCTTGGCGCATTTGTGCGATGGCGCGCTTACACGTGAGTCGCATGGCCGGCAACACAATGTCGACTATTTGTGCGCGTACTTATGGTACATTTCTTCTCGCCGTGAAAAGCAATTATTATTATTAAGATTTTGTAGGCTATATATATATATATATATATATATATATATATATATATATATATATATTATCTGCCCTCACTGAGCTATAAGATACCCTGCAATGTTCACGAACTGTAAAGTAGCATGTAAGTACAGTAAAACCTTATTTCTAATGGCTTTCGGATTACGCCGTTTCACATACATCGTCTGTCATCATCTTATATCTCATATATGTATTCTATAGAATTATATATATTATATAAACTATCCTCATATAAATTCTAGTTATATTTATTAGGTAGTATACCCACCAGTGATGAGCTTCTTTATGATGACGCCCTCGTCCTGTAATTTATATTCGAACATGCCGAGGTATTCTCTTTCTTTCTTCCTCACCACCGGCGCAAGATCCACGGTGGAGATGTTCTGTGATATTATTGTGTCTGGAAACAGTATTATAAGAATGTACATTGTGTTAAAATATTTCAAAATCCAAGGCTTTGCAGATGGTCGTGTATGTATAGCAAATAGTTTTCTATTAAACATTATAAACAAGTAACCTCAATGTTTTACATGTAGTTATCTCCCCTATTCTTAACTTAAATAAAGACTATATTTTTATGGGCAAATATAAGAGTAAAACCTTATTTGCAGGCTAATATGGTTTGGCATGACATTATGTTACCAATGCCTAGCAACTCTTCTCAATGTAAGGCGTATTGAGCTGTAGTCCACCGCGCTAGCCTGCTGTCTGCTGACTTCCAGTAGGAAGTCAGCAGACTTCACGGGCTTTTGAGGGCTATGTTAAGGTAGCCTTCAGATCTATGCGACCGCGAAGCGAGACCGTGACCAGCACCAGCCAATCAGATTCTCTGGCCACGCTCACCGGTCGCGCGTCGCGTCGCGGGGATTGTTTAGTGCTCATCAATCAATCGGTCAATTCATACTAAGCACTGGCTTCGCGACCTTATTTCGGTCTCGGGTCGCGGTCGCTCGTCGTGTAAATCCGAATGGTACCTTTAGGGCTGCTTCAAACCGAAACGGCCGTACTGTCGATTATCAACTTTATTATCGTTACAATAAAACATATTATGGCTTGAGAAAATTAAAAGGTGATAGAAGGCGGCCGCTGGTCGTGAGCGTTGCGTTGTTTTCTCAAGCGACGATTTATGAAGATAAAGTTTAAAATGATATTATAGTGATGCTGCTGGCCGCTGCCGTTTCGGCGTACAGTGTTCCCTAAGTAATGTAACACTCGTACCATTTCCCTCCAGTATGTCGGTGACGTCCTCTATGCCGGCTTCCTTCAGCTTGCACACGAGCAGACGGATCTGGTTCTTGTACCGACGGCAGCTCTCCGACAGCTTGTCCACGCGCTCCTGTTTATAAACAATTTATTTATATTATCCGTATTAATAGATTTCATTTAATTACTGGAAATTAATCCATAAAAAATATAGTAGGTACTTTGATCTTCATGGGGCATAAAAACTGAAAATAATCGAAGTATATCTATACTAATATTATAAAGAGGAATGATTTGTTTGTTTGTTTGTTTGTTTGCATTAAATAGGCTCCGAAACGACTGGGCCGATTTTGACGAAATTTGGCACAAATATAGAGGAGGCCAAGGACAAGGAGTATGGAATGACATATGCTACTTTTTATCCTGAACATGTGCAGTGTTTCTGTATTTACGCGGGTGGAGCCGAACACAAAATCAAATGAAAAAAATCGCGGATGAAACAAGAAAGGTCTATATTATAATGTGCGCAAAATGTCATTAATAATTTTTCCAAAAAAGTTTTAACTACCTGAATAGCAAGGCTCTCGGAGGCCAGTCGAATTATCTCGTTTTGTGCGTACTCCTGACTCTTGTTCTTGGGCTCTTGGCTCAGATCAACGCTCAACAACCTATAAACAACATATTTTATTAAAAGAATAATTTTAATTGGTCAAATAAAATGGTTATGTTCATTATCATTCCTTTTTCCTTTTTGTGTTTTGCAAAAATATTTGTTACATATTAATCTATATCAAACTTTGTAAAATAAAGTAATTAATTATTTATTTAAGGTTTAGAAGTAATATTTGAGTCTGCTGTTATTTATTTTATTTCTTTAGTACATAAAAGGCTAATTTTTACGAAAGGCTAAATTATGAAAAAAATAAGTATACATTTCCAATATTAATATTTCAGACGAAAGTAAGACATAATAGAGATACTATTAGAATATATTTCGGGTTTCAACTATCAACGGTTCCTGGCATTTGTTTTTTTAATACTCTGCGTCTGCTAATTTTAAGTTTCCTGTATTTTTTTTATTTTGTAGTTGTTAGCACGTAAAACACTGATATAAATGAGGTCCTGAAAAGGGCCAGTTTTGCCATGGTTGTAACCATATATGGTTCTACTGAGTGTTACTCTCATCACGATGGTCAATAGCATTATTTGTAAAGCTCCAAAGCTCCTTGAAATATGTGATGGTTACATTAGCCCTCAAAAGGGCTTCATGTTTACACTGGAGTTTAAAATGTTGTTTGAGGGTATCTAAACTAACCACAGTATACTGTTACTCTGCTTTTGTGGTTACACCAATCAACAGTCCTGAAATAGACCACAACACTGAATGGTGATACTAGTATTAAGTTTTTAAGGTACACTGACATTAGGACTTGAACGGACTACAAGACTTTAAAATGGTCACACTTGTAATTTTTTTTAGAACACCGACAGGACCACGTTAGTTTCTAAAAGGACCACGAGGATTTGCAATTGGTTACACTGCGATATCTAGTTTTTATGGTACCCTGAAATTAGATCCTTAAGTCTTTATGGTACACTCATATAGGGTCCTAAAAAGGACCACGAGACTTTGAAATTGTCACACTAGATGTATTAAGTTTTTATGGTTCACTGAAATCAGGTTCTTAATTTTTATGGTACAGTAACATTAGGTCCTTAAATTTTTGTGGTACACTGACAATTGGTTTTTAAGTTTTAATTTGTACACCTGAAATTAGTTTCTTAAGTTTTTATGGTGCACTGATACAGGGTCCTAAAAAGGACCACGAGACTTTGAAATGGTCACACTGGATGTATTAAGTTTTAATGGTTCACTGAAATCAGGTCCTTAATTTTTATGGTACACTGACAATTGGTTTTTAAGTTTTTATTTGTACACCTGAAATTAGTTCCTTAAGTTTTTATGGTACACTGATACAAAGTCCTAAAAAGGACCACGACACTTTGTAATGGTCACACATGGTTCACTGAAATCAGGTCCTCAATTTTTATGGTACACTGACATTAGGTCCTTAAATTTTTAAGGTACACTGACATTTGGTTTTTAAGTTTTTATTTGTACACTGATATTAAGTCCTTAAGTTTTTATGGTACACTGACATTAGGTCCTTAAATTTTATGGTACACTCACATAAGGCCTTGAAATGAACCACGAGACTGAAATTTAAGGTACACTGAAATAATAGATCTTTATGTTTTTAATGGTACACTGACATTAGGTCCTGAAAAGGACCACGAGTACATATTTGAAATGGTCACACGAGAAGTACTAAGTTTTTATACTACACTGAAATTAGGTCCCTAAAATTGTCACACTAAAAGTGTTGCTTTTTTTTTAAGTTTAAAAAAGATGTAATTTTAATCTCGATATTTTTTGGGTTAGGTCTATAATTTAAAAATACTTTTATATTTAATATGTTATTTCTAAAAAATGTATTAAGTTAATAAGTTGGAATTATTCAGAAAATATATTAAACACAGCATAGGTCATATTCATAAGGATATTATCACAGAGTAGGACTGGTTGTGTGGTGTTGCCTGGGTATAAAAATTTCAAATATTTCTTGAAAGATGAAACGGACGATTCTTCTTCTAAGCTGTAACGAAAGAGTTAAATACCCTAAAGATATTAGACTTGAGGATATATTTTGTACATTGTATCATCGAATTACGACTTTTTTTAAATTCTCAATTCAAAGTTATTAAAATTGAATTACTGTCTTTTACATTTAACATAAGATGGTAAATAAGATTTGATCTGTCATCTGTACCTTAAATGAGGTCTAGTTTAGGTGTTAATCTTCTTAACTTACAAATCAAAAATAAATCAAAGATCGATATTAAATTTTATCAGAACATACTTCTGGTACTTCTCGTTGTCTTCTCTCAACTTCTCGATCTCCGCTTTGGCCGCTGCGAGGTGTTCCGCGAAATATTTCTTCTCGTTCAACAGTTCTTCTTCTAGTGCCCTTTAAATAAGTTTGAAAACTCGGTGTTATAATTG
Organism: Phengaris alcon alcon; assembly: GCA_037179445.1. Classification (NCBI taxonomy): domain Eukaryota; kingdom Metazoa; phylum Arthropoda; class Insecta; order Lepidoptera; family Lycaenidae; genus Phengaris; species Phengaris alcon. The sequence continues at coordinate 735,811 of JAYRCH010000003.1, read as the reverse complement.
AGTATTTGGAGGTCTTCCTGTGGTCGAAATTCGCCCATAATAATTAATATATTTTTTATGTTTGTACTTTATAAGGGTTATTTTGCCTCTTGGATAGAAAAAAATGAACATGTTGTGAGCGATTGTCAAACGTCAACATGTAACAAAATTGTATCTATCAAACGCACAGTAGTATGTGTTAAATAATCTGAGATAGTGTGTAGTTGTTATTTTTTTTAACTTTATGTATTTCTAAGCATTATTACATAAAAAATATTAAAAAATATTACGGCCAGACACGAAACGAGACAAGTAGTTAATGTTTTTTTTTACTTTTTCATTAATATTTTCAAAAACTCTAGACTCTCCGGAAATATCAAAGAGTGAATAACTTGCATGTTAAAAATATTTATATGGGAAAAATAATTCAGACCATATAATCTCGATGCACATAAGTTTTCATAATATACCTGTTGATTCCTTTCTGGGCTTCATACGCGGTAGCCAACTCTCCATCTTCGTTGATGATATCCACGTCAGAACCATAGTTAGACGCAAGGGACTTCAGATTCACCGTCTATAGTTATAATGACCATAATCAATTATCAATAAACTAAGAATTAATAACAAAAAAGAAAATAAATTACAAAAATAAATACCATGCAACAGCGAAGGAGGCATAAAAATAAAATAAGAAACATATTAAAATTGTTCCAAGTATTCAAAATAAACCTACAACTAAAATTAAATAAAGTAGAAGGTTGAGATGACACTCGTTACGGAAATACATCGATTAGAATAACAAAATGATCATAATTGTAATAATTAATAAAATAAAATCATTGAATATGCAAAATAAACTTTTAACTTAGTTCAAATGGCAGGGGCCATTTTACTCACAACGCTCTTCAAGGCTTGGAACCATGGTTTCTGCTTGAACAAAATATACGATTTTGGTAAATTATTTTAATCATATGAGATAATTATTCTAAAATAGCGATAATCTGTCTTTCCCTACACATTTACAAAATAAACATTAAATATAATACCTACAGTACGAAGTTTTAAGTTTTAAATATTCGGCGTTTGCACAATATTTAACTGGCCAAATCTCGCGTCAAACAATATTTAACCCACACGTCCTAGTTACAAAGGGCTACATAGACCTAGGTCCTGGACAATACGATATACCCACATAAGCTGTTACCTTTTTCTTTGGCTTCACCGCCCGTTTGAAGGGTTGGTCTAAAAACAACGTCTTTACAAACACACCAGTCATTTTTACTTCACATAGTTAACTCTGATAGGTCACACAAAACTATGTTGGAAAATGAAAAAAAAAAACTGAAACTGAAATTTTTAGAGCTTCTGTGAAAGTAATTTGACTCGTTATTGTATCGTATTAAAGTCTATATTTATATGATATCAGTAGTCGTATTACAAAACAGAAATTCTCAAAGTGTCAGATGTTGACGAGTAAATGTTGACTCATAAGATAAAAATGTTAGTAAAATCAACAAAGCGAATATTTGGTGATAATATTTGTTAAACTATTTTTTTATTTGCCTGATGTCACTTTGAAATTATAATTGGTTTGATAAAACACAATTATATGTAATAAAATAATGTCATGTTTTTTTTTTTACTACGAGTATTTAGGACGTTTTCCTGATTTAAAAATGTTGTTTTATTTATGACTTAGGTAATGCTCAGGAACCGTACTCATAATTAAGAAGATAGTGGATACTCCATTTATTTATTAGACGTATTGGAGCCAAATCCATCAATAACAAAAAAAAACCCGAGCATCGCCATCATAAATTTTTATCAACAGCAAAGAGATAAATACATCAAGCATGAGATACGCGTGTCATGCTTATTCAAACAATTATTTTTTTCGTAATAATGTGTACTAGGAACTGTAAAATTGTATGTGTTATGACATGCATCTTGTATTGTAAATGTGCTGTTTTTAAGAGTCGAGATTATTGCACTTCACGAAAACTGACCAAAATTTGTATCTTTACAACGTACAACTTTTAGCAACATTTTAAACTTGAAAATACTTATATGATTTTATTATCATTCTAAAACTGGAAATTCCTAAAAATATTAAGTAAGATAACATACTGTCCTGCAAAAGAACTAACTTTTAAAATTTCCACTTTTTTAAAACTATAAAAGTTACAGATTATAAACAGAAAACCTTATATAGCAAAGTTTATCTTTAAAAAAATTTTAAATATTAAGTGTAGTTAGTACTTTCTTTTGCAGGCCAGAGTTATATATAAGTTATACTGTAATTCTTACCTGGTGTGTCAGAACGCTCTTCAGCTGTATACATTCATCGCGCCGCCTGTCCAACTCCTTCTCCATAGCGCTCAATGTATCTAAAGGAGAGATGGTAATTTTTAATGAAATAAATTACGAAGATTAATTTGTACATACACTATGCGTATAATCGATATTTTAGAATTAACACCAACATACATTATACAAGATCATTCCGGGCCAAATAATAGTGTCACAATAAGATGAACACAAATAGTATGAAAGCAGCTATTTTTGATATACGGCTTACCTACTATCTCCTTGGAGACCTGGTTGCCATCTCCCGCCGCCCGCAGCCTGTTGATATGTTCTCGAAGCTTCTTGTTCTCAATCTCAAGCTCTTCCACCTTGAAGCGGTCTGTGTCGGGGTTCGATGGTGGTGAAGTCAGACGGTCTAGGTAAAATATATTATATTTTATATAGTTGTTTATGTTTCTTAAATTGTCGTGTAAAATGGATTTTCTGGTAGACAATTTAAATAAATACAGAACGGTTGTTTATTTCTGGACAAAAAGGCGCGATACCATTTAGACCTTACCTAGAAAGCGCGAGTAACAACTAGACGCAATGTATAGCAGCCTAGTAGGCGCGTAACGCGCGTACTGTTTCGCGGCGAATTCGCCCTTTCTACGGTCTTACGACACCGATGGGATAGAATACACTCTTTATGCTTGACGTACGCTACTAAACACTTAATACGTAATACACGATTAAGTCATAATTCAATATGTAGACTTACTGGTGAGTCGATCTTCGAGGTCGGCGGCTCTCTTAGCAGTTCTAGAGAGTTCTCCCTGCAGCACGGAGATTCTGTTCTGCATACGGAGTACCAGTCCAGCGTCTGCCATCTGTGAAATCGAAACATTAATAAACCTCAAAAAAATAATCTGTACGGTCCCGTTGCTTCCTGTATATTTATCAAGTAAGAGTTTATTAGCATTCTTCTATTCATTTTAGAGCAGGAGAAGCGGTAGTTTCGAGTCTACCAGTTTTGAACCTTAATGCAATAGGTATTTGAAGAAATGTTTAATTAAAACTATTACGGGTGTAGGTCCATTTTGTGTGCCGGCAGACCAGTTGACAGCTTCCAGCGCGGGCCGCGTGGTCTCCACAGAACGGACGGATCCGTAACCGAAATCCTAGAAGTATTTTTTTTTCATTATTTGTTATTTCATATTCATTAGTCAAAGGCAGATTGCCGATGTGAATTTATTAAATAAAAAAAATCTTTACACTCTAATGATACAATCGAAGCATATGTGTACGCAAACTTACACGCTCGAGCGTACAAAAAGCGTGTGTGCGCTTACTATTTATTTATATTTTGCGCGATTATGCTGTAATAATTGATGTGCAAAATATCGTGCCTTACATCTTCAACGGTGTTTTCTTGTTGTGAGTTTGTGCTGGCATCTGACAGGGATCGTCGGTGTTCTTTTGGTGCCGGTGCCCTGTAATTCGAATATAAATTGTAGGTATTGCCTCAAAGTGTAAAAAATCATATTTTGTACAAAAGACGGTTAGAAATTATGTTCTAATGCTATGGGCAAAATAATAATGTTTCAAATCCAATTTCGATTTAAAGATTTCAACAGAAATAAGCCTTTAAATTCTCATAAATGGGTTATCATACGTTTAAAAAGTTAATTCTTGAAATTTTTAAAATGAAGTATTTATCTCTATATACACACACCGGCATAAAATAAAGGTATCATATCAGTATCATATTTAAAGTTGCTGGCTGGTTTATACGTCATTTAATTTTAAAAGAAATATTTTCAAATTAAGAAAACAACTGAACATCACATTTTATGCAATTGTTTTAATTTTATTCAAATACACCTTATCTGGAGCGAACTTCGAGTATTTCTTCCTTCTGAGTTTGATTTAAAATTTCATTGAAATACTGTTTTTTGTTAGTTTTTTTTTATCACGTATCTCTTTGGAGTTGAGGACTGAATTATGCCTGACTTAGCCCCAACGGAGATTGCCAGGGCACTCGAAATGCGAAGAAATGGTCAAACCTGAGTGATCTTCGTCGACCAGTTTCAACGATCCATCACAGTATCCAACGGTTCAGGGATACCGGTACTTATGTGAGAAGAGCAGGACAAGGCAGAAAAAGACGCACTTCGAGTAGGGATGATCGTTTCATTCGGCTTCGTGTACGTAGGAACCCCCGTTTGACGGCCGTCCAAGCCCGACATGAGTTAGAAGCAGTGAGGGATGTAACCGTAAGTGAGCGTACGGTACGAAGGTTCGAAGAAGCTGGTTTGGGTTCATTTGTGCCCGCCAAGGCTCCAAGGCTCGAGGTAAATCATCGTAGAAACAGGTTAACTTTTGTTTAGGAACATCGACTTTGGAACGCGGACCAATGGAGTAAGGTATTGTTTAGTGATGAGTGCAGAATTCTCTTAAATCAAATTGACGGCAGGCAAAGAATATACAGACGCAAAGGAGAACGATAAATTCAGACAAATTTTGAAACTACAGTTGCATACGGTGGTGGGTCAATAATGGTTTGGGCGGGCATTTGTTTGGGAGCTCGCACAGACTTGGTAGTGATTGACAGAGGGAGTCTGACTGCAGACCGCTATATCAGAGAAGTTTTAGAAGAAAATGTCGTACCGTTTGCCCCATATATCGGTGACGATTTTCTTTTTATGCAGGATAATGCTCGGCCGCATACCGCTCGGGTAACTCAAGCTTATCTTAATGATATGAATATCACTGTTATGGAGTGGCCGGCGAGATCACCGGATATGAACACAATAGAGCACGTTTGGGACTTGCTGAAAAGAAAAGTTAAGTCCAGAATTCCAGCTCCTGCCAACGTGGGTGAACTGCGAATCGCCGTAGTTGAGGAATGGCGGAGACTATCCCAGGAGACCATCGATAACATCATTCTCAGTATGCCTAAACGGGTAGAAACTTTAATAAGAGCACGTGGAGGAAATACGCGATATTAATCACCATTTTTCTAATTTAATTAATTGTTATTTTAATATTAATTTTCACTTTTCCCGGTTACATGAAAAGTTCAAAAATGTACCATTTTTCACAAATAGCCTTTGCAAAACCTTTCCAAAACTTAGCACGCTGATGGAACTCTTCCGACAAAATCTGTTCTTAATGTGATCTCATTTTAAATAAAACAAATGAAACTTTAAATAACAAAAGAAGTGTAGTAAGTGAATTTTAAAATAAAACCATATTTTTTTAATTATGGACCTTTTTTTGTGTTCCGCTAAATATGCCGGTGTGTTTATATTACCTCTGTATAGTATCAAGTCTCTCCTGCAGGTCGTACTGCGACGACAGCAGTTTCTGTCGACTCTGTCTTTCTGCCTCAAGCTCCAAACATAATGCCTTCTTCTCCGCTTCGTGTTGTTTGTCCCTTTCTATAAAAAAACCACGCTTGAAATATAATTTTTTTATTAATATATTATTTTATGGCTATTCACTTTGTACTACTTAGGTTTTGACGTCAATTTTCTTAGACTTGTTTTAATTACGTAAAATTTGTGTTATTATTAAAGTTATTGTTTTTAATATTATAATTTATAAAGTAAATAGCATAGGAATTAGTGCGTTAAATTCTACGAAAAAAATGTAAACAAACTCTTTTCAAACACAGACTATGTACAAAACCTTAAAGATTATTCCACTTATATAACACGGTCATAATATAGCAAACACTTTAGTATATGCGCGAGAAATTTCATATTGCAAAACCTTTCCAAAACTTAGCACGCTGATGGAACTCTTCCGACCAAATCGCATACGCGTCCGCCGCAGTAGAGTCTGCTTCTTTAATATCCTCAACTGATGTTTGTTCAACCATTGTCATAAGTTATTTATGAAACTAAACAATGTTACATTTTCACATTTTGAAAAAAAAAAAAGATTTTATATTTTTAATAAACAACCAACAGCAGAAACTAAATAGCACCGTACATAGTCGCATTTTGGCATATACATTGCTAATAATATAGCGATGTGTAGTTTGAAACCTAAGAACGTCGGAATACGGTTGTAATTTCGATGTGGATTTTCGTAATTATTACAAATATCGAGCTAGATAATATGGATACTGTTTATCTTATCATATACAAGGCGGTATGGTAATCAATTAGATTCTGTTAATTTTTAAAGATATCTAGACTTTATTATTGAGAATTCAAAAATGTTAATTTTTAAACCAATTTGCCATAAACTGAAAGTAATTATATTTTTAGAGTAAAACAGAACAAATGCTCGAATGCGCCTGTGTAAGTAATGAATTGGCTACTTGACAATTTTTTGAAATTTGTTTGAAACTTTACTTGGGTTTATTTTATACCTCCTAGGACCTAGAACATTTTTTGCTTTGAAAAAAGTATTATTTATAAAGATTTTTTTTATCCGTTCATTTAAAATTCGCGCGAAAAAGCCAGTGAGATGTCATTTACTATCGGTAACGTCAAATGCCAATATAATCAATAAACCAAAACAAAAGAAACGTACGACAATTTCACACAATGTTTATAAAATGTTAGTGTTATCATATTATATTACATTTGGCACATTTTATTACCACAGATTACTAAATAGTTACTACGTAACAGATAAATCACTCCATACAAAAAAAAACATACCTACTTTTTTTAATGCCTACGCCCTACAGTTACTGGAAGGTGACAGCTGCGTGTGAAAATGAACCTGTGGGAATATGGTGGCAAGCCCCAAAGGGAGATCTCCGACCGAGCGAGGTGGTATGCTCGGTCAGGCCGAAGACCACGTGTATGAATTTCAGATGTTGTATATATACCGCCGATGTTAGAAAACTTCGATAGCGCGATTCAGAATTGTGGCGCTTATTGTTCCGCCACATCACTCCCCCCCGAAGACCTGAGGTCAAATCTTGAGTCGTCTTGCTTGAGTCGCCAGTGCCAGAGAGACCCAGTGAGTCGGAACTGTGCTGCTGCTGCACGGGCTCCAGTGAGTCGAAGTGCTGCCGTGCGGGGCCGATGCTACGTGCTGACCAGGAGAAATGTGCTCTGCTTGCTGACCGGTCGTTGTAGTGAGAGTTCCCGTTGAAGCCGATGAGGGTTCGACCAGGCCGCAGTGCGTTGAGGCTGGTGGTCGAAGTACCCGATGAGGCTGAGTCTGGCTGGCGTGGTGCGTGCGAAGGGGTGGGGGTAATGATGATTGATTACCTCCAAAAACCTAAAAAGCTCGGACGCTCGATTGTTATTCTAATGCGATAGCGCACAATGACGCGGCATTTAGTGAGACAATCGGTCGGGGTTGCTTCTTACAATTAAATATTTAAGTACATAAACAAATTGACGCTTATTTTAAGTTTGAAATGTTTTATCTATACTAATATTATAAAGAGGTAAAATTTGTGAGTTTGTGACGTTGTAGGGGGTAATCTCTGGATCTACTAAACCAATTTTGAAAATTTTTTTACCAATAGAAGGCTACGTTATTTGTGAGTGACATAGGCGATATTAACCCGAATAATTGATTTTTTCGTGGTAGCCGGATTTGCAAAGTAATTCGGAGAAAAAACGGGCGAACGATAACGTTTCTTATGAACGCTGCCTTACCGTTGGGAGATATATGATTAATTCCTAGCGAAAAGTTTTAGAGCTTGATTATGCCCACAAAAAAGTCGCATCGTCTGACTTTTCGCATATGTCTGACTTTTATATGCCGGGATGTAGCTATTACTATACTAGCAGCGGTAGGCATTAAACGCGCGCAAGTACATCGAGTGCCAGAGGCCTGAGTGCTAAGTGTGAGTTTTTTTTCGCATTCGATCGTGACCGCGTTTGGCCTTTACTAGGAATTTGTATGTAATTTGACCTAGTTGTCGCGTTTACAACTAGGTGGCGCTGTACAAATCACATACAAATTCCTAGTAAACGCCAAACACGCTGACGATCGAATGCGAAAAGAAAAATTAACACTTAGCACTCAGGTGTTACGAAGTCAAACAATGCGTAAAAATGGAAAAATGGCCGTCTAACTCGTAACTCAGAAAAAAAACTCAAATCTATTTTTCAAAAATAAAAATTGTATAAAATTATTATTATACTTTAAACTAGGCATGGACAACCTTTGACATGTTGAGGGCCAAACTTTAGCGTTCGCGGGCCGCGTTTAAAAGTACTTAGTGCATTTTAAAGTAGTGATAATATTTTTTGCTATAGATATTAGACATGAAATAATACGACAATGTTATTATAGTACAATTTATCAAAATAACAAAATGAAATTTAAAAAACCGGTACATTATAATTAAATCGTTAAATTTGCAATTGTTACAAACTACGAATGTTAAATACACCGAAATCAATGAGACACTTGAGTTTGAATTTGGGAAACTAATCCATCGATATTTGGATTAATTCCACTGATACAAAGATGTAAAGAATTTTCCAAATTATCGTCAGTCAATCTTGTACGATGTGTTGATTTATTAACTTTCATCAATGAAAAGAACTATTCACATTTATAAGTACTGCCAAACGCACAAATCAATTTTCTTGCGAATTTTCTAGGCTGCGGAAAATTGTCTTTTTCTAGGTATTTTTTGTAGATATCGCACAACTCTACGTCTTTAAATTGGATTTTAGGAGTGAGTTTTCTTGAATCTCGATCTACTCCATTTGTAAGTGTATTGGACCATTTTGTACATTACATTTTGTAGGAGTAGCAAATAAACTGAAACAGTATTCCATGTTTTTGAAGTCGCTAAATCTGCTCGAAAATTGTTCCGACATTACTTGAGTTCTTCAGCATATTGAGCATAAGCAATATTTTCATACGCAGAGAGCGTGTTGAAATGGTAACTGTTACCAGCCAGCATCTGACTCCCACAAGCGTAGTTTGATCTGAAACGCTTTCAAATGGCTGTACAAATCATTTACTAACTGTCCTTGTTTTTGAAGTTTCAAATTTAAATCATTCAAATAGCCTGTAAGATCGACCAGAAATGCTAAGTCACATATCGTTTTGGGTCACTTAATTCAGATAGTGGTTTATCTTTTATTTTCATAAAGTCTGCTATCTCATGTCTAAGCTCGTAAAACAGTTTCAACATTTTTCTTTTGCTCAGCCATCTGACTTCACAATAATATATTACGTCTTCTTATATTCAGCTGATATTTCATCCAAAAACGCCTTGAACTGACGATGGTTAAGCCCTCGGGATTGAATAAAGTTTTACATTCATTACATTCTGGAGTCGAATGGACTTAGAACACAAATTCTGTTGGTGAATAATGCAATGAAGGACTATCAAATTATCTTTTTGCACATATAATTCTGTTGCTTTTTCATTCAAAATTAGGATGAAACCTTTACGTAAGCCGACCATAGAAGGTGCACCATCAGTGTATACTCCAATTAATTTTGACCATGGCAAGTCAAAACTTGTGAATACCTTTTGAACTTCAATAAAAATATCCTCCCCTGTAGTGGTTCCTTTTATCGGCTGTAAAGCAAGCAATTCCTCAGTAACAGTGAACTCCTTATCAACACCTCGAATCGAAATCGGTGCTCCAGCCAGCCAACCAGCCACACGGTCAGTCAATGTTGTTTTTATATCATTAGCCATCATTTCTATACGTCGAACTGTTGTTAATTTTCAAATTCATTTTTCTTTTCAGGACACAAAATACCGCAAACTTCTAACATACACTCCTTGATAAATTCTCCTTCGGCAAATGGTTTTAATGCCTTTGCCAATTTTGAGCTAACTATAAAACTAGCTTTCACAACATTATCAAGTTGTGTTCTTTGTTTATGAAATATTTGTTGCTGTTTTTCCAAATTTGCGGTAAGCTTCTGGATTTTGTCTGTTCTTAATTGTCCTGTCAGTGAGTGCAGCGTAGCACGCTTAGTTGAGTAATGCCTCTTTATATTGAATTCTTTCATTACTGAAATGTATTCATTACACAGCAAACAAATAGGCTTACCATTGAGCAAGATTAATAAGTTAATTGAATTAAATAAAATAAAAATAAACGCAATAAAAATTGAAGTAATTGTCGAACAACTTTGTTTAGTTTCAACCATTTAAATTCTTAGTTTATTACTTAAGTTATTGATTTATTTATGTTTAATTTGTAAATCATATGAATTCATAGTAACTTAATCTCCCTGAAATGATGTAAGTACTTATAAAAGATGCAAGCTGTATTACACCTATAATTAAGGCAGCATTTAGATATGTAAACAACATGAATGTGCAATTTTAGCTTTTAATAATGTTTGTTCCTTGTTGGTGTGTCTATTAAATAAATAAATAAATAAGATAAAAAAGAATTCTTCAGTCCATTTTTCTTGAAACTGGCGACCCTCTTCGTTTCTTTCCACCAGACATCATTTTTGTTTACTTTTCGTTCAATAAACTTAATAACAAATTATAGTTAGGAACCACTCAAGATGTCAAGATACACAAAGTCACAAAGCAAATTGACGGCTCGAGCAGTTCGCTAGGATATCGCTTGTCCAAGTTATCACCTCGGTAGCTCAAATAGAACTGAACTAACGTTCGGGCCATCCACCCGCTTATATAGGCAAAATGAAGGAATAATCTGGAATAAACTAGTTTAGAATAATTGAGAAGCAAAAAATATTTTGATGTGTCGCCCGTGAGGCGGCAAACCTCAAAGAATTTGATGTTTGCCGCCTCACTGTCATTCCCGTGAGTATAAGTACCTAAAGTAATATTTTTTTAATTGGGTTTTTTCAAAATGTATCGCGGGCCGGATCATATCTTACAGCGGGCCGGATCCGGGCCGCGGGCTGCTTGTTGGCCATATATGTTTTAAACAGTCAAGTAAGTTGTTAAAAATCAGAAGACAGTAAGTGCCTTCTCATGTATCTGATCATCTCTATAACAAAATGGTAAATTAAAAATAAGTAAACTAACCTTCAATAGCCAGTTCATAATGCTCCTTATTGCTTCTCAGCTCGTTAGCCAATTTTTCACTCTCAGAAGCCAATGCCTCCTTGTCTCGTCTGTACTTCTCTTCTAAGTCTAGTTTTTCTGCTAACACTCTCTTATTTTTCTCTCTTTCTTGTGCCAGTTCCACTTGTAGTTTGGTGAGGAGGTTTTCTTTACTATTTATACTCTCCTTAAGCGCCTTAGCTTCGATTTCGACTGCTTTGTGCATTTCTAATTTGGCCCTGTTAAAAAATATATTTATTGAGATTTGTTAACATTAGCAAGTGTTACACGCTTCGATCTCATTTTACGAAATCACATGAAATATAACATCTTTGTATTACACTAATTGGGTATTTGACAACATGTAAAAATTTAGTTTTTTTTAATTAAGAAATAATTAGGTATTACAACTTGATAAAAGTAAAATGAATTACGATTTTATGTGTAGTTTTGTAATTATATGCATTTCGAAGTCACAAAAAAGTTGAAATATTTTTTAAAACATTACTGTATAAACTTACATAATTAATTTACTTACATCAAATACAAAAAGATTTACTTACTATGGTATGTATGAACACAAACGCGCAAAATTACGAGATATCAGCATGTGACGTCACCTACTAGTACGATTTTTATATGGGGCGTTTTCACGAGACTCACAAGCGTGCTTCAAACAATCCGCAATATCTTTGAAAATTTTAATTTTTAGTAATCTAAAATATCCTTTTGTAAACTGTCTTTATTTTTCAGAGCACTATTCATTTATGTAATAAAATAAATACAGTAAAATACCGTATTATTTATTTACACATCAATAATGAAGCTAGCGTATATGCTCCTGAATTGAAAGCTTTCGATTCGAATTTTTCGAATACAAAGAATTGAAGCATTTGAAATCATTCGACACCCGTGACCTTTTCGAGCACCTGAGTGCGATATTCTGCATTTGTAATGGTTCAATACCCCTGGCCTTTCCGAAGGTAATGAAACGCACCTGAGCTCTACAATCTGCACCTGCAGAGGTTCGACACCCCTGGCCTTTTCGAGCGCGTCGCCGAGCCGCTGCTGCAGGCTGATAATCTTGTTCTCCAGACCCTTGTTCAGGCTCTTCACGTGGTCCAGACTGCGGGCTTCGATGCGTAAGCGCTTGTAGAGGCGACGGGCGAGGAATCGACGAATCTGGGGGGAAATAGGATTTGTGAGGTAAACTTACACCTTTTCAATTGTTATTGGAGGATTTATACAGTACTCTCAGCTGCCTGGGACAGGCGGTTTTTAAATGTATGGTTGCCCAAGCATATACAGCATTCTCACAACATAGTCAGCCTAGTCCACAGGAATGATTGGTCAATACGTCTGAGGCCAACCATGTGCGGATTTCCTCACGATGTTTTCCTTCACCGTTAGAGCGTACCTAATAATGCACTTGAGATCTGAAAAAGTCTCATTGGTACATGCCACAACCAGGGAATCGAGCCTGCACTCTCTTGAGTGCGGATCAAACGGTCTACCCACTAGGCCACGGAGCGCTCCTGTAAGATAACGGGGAGACAATATACGTAATTATAATCGGTAAAATATCGCGTGGATTTACGCGCTGTCTCACTTGCACGGGCAAACTTTGACGCTAATGCGATTGAGTCAGCGTGTTAACCAAACGAGATTATATAAAAAACTATCTTTTTCCAGCGGCTCCGCCCGCGTTATCATGACGTAAAGCTTCATGTGAAGATAGAAACATAGTGTAAATTATGAGATATTATGATTGTTTCGAAGTAATATTGTAAAAAATAATATTTGGTCTAACCTATTTTTATAATTTATGCACTTATGCGATAAAGTATATTATTTGTATTCATCTCAATTGTTTTTTTTTTGTTTATTCGAACAAAATAATTTCAAATTCAGCCCTGAACGAAACTGATAACAATCTTACCGTAGATTGGGCAATAACTATCTGCCGTCTCATCTTCTTGGCCTTCTTCCTGGCGAGGTAGCCACGGATGTATCGTTGTATTGTTATCGTCTAAAATATAAAGAAAAAACAGTGTCAACCAATACTGCATAATGCACGTTATTGAAGTTTAGCATATTGGGTTTATCAAATGTATGTCATAGCCCATCCTTAGTTCCGAGATCATTGGTTTATTTATCAAGCGACAGTAGTACTCTAGAATCTAAATGCAAAACTATACGGAACCATGTAAAGATTAAAGAATTCAACATACTTAATACATATTATAGGTACGCTTTTGATAAACCAAAACTGTATCTCGCTTCCTTTAAACCAATATTTGTAGCCAAAAAAATAAAATTGCTTATGTTAAAAACACGGAACATGGTATTATGTTATTATTAAAGCTTCTTGCAGATCGCAAATAAGCAACAAATTCTAGTAAGTAATACAACATACCGCTTTGAGCATCCTCTTGTCCTTGTACAGTTTCCGTGCGAGGTACCCTCGAGCGTGCGCCTGCAAGCCGATCGCCAAGCGCCGCAGCCGCTGGTACTTAGTGCGCGCGAGCCAGCCGCGCACGTTCTTTTGGATCTTGACTGCCGCGCGGTTGCGGCGGATCTCTTGAACTTTTCTATTATAATAACATGCTTCTTTTGAAATATGTTGAAGCAGCAAGATTCAAATACAATATGTACCGCATAAAGCTGACATCCTAACACATCGGTGAACGCTACACGCATGATATTAATCAGTATTTGGGCCGTACTCCACCATTACGATATTTATCGCGTGTGTAGTATGGCGTATCTCTGATTGTGAAAAAATCTTACAAGAAAAATATTGAGCGTTTCGCCGCGAGGTTTGTATTTACGGGATAGGAAAATGTCAAATATAATAATCTAAGGTAACTTTTTGATCTCAATAAATAAATAATAACCTGCGCACGAGAAACGCCCGCGCGCGTGCCTGAATGCCGCGCAGCGCGCACATGAGGTGGTGGTAGCGACGGCGCGCTAGGAACCCTCGTACACAGCTCTGCACGCGCACGCAGTACAGGCGTTGCAGGTCCGTACGGATTTTTTCCAGATACGCCACCTGGGCAAATATCGGTAATATATTCAAACAGAGTGGACTATTATTAGATTTTACTAATGAGAAATCACAACAATATTAAAAAAATATATGGAACAAATCTCTATTTTTTCGTCTGCAAACCGAAGCAATTTGTTTATTGAAATGGAGAGACTAAGTTTGTTCTCAAAATAACTTACCTGTCCGGCTCTGAAGAAAATCTTGGTCGCACCGAACTGATACTTGTCCGGCTCTTTAATGTGTCGGTTTAGTATTCTGGAGCAAGTCGCCTTTATGTCCGCTCGGTCTATCTCTTTGAAGAGGCAAAGAAGTCGGTACCTATTGACAAAAATCATGTTATAGCTTTTCAATATTATCCTACAAATTATTGTTGTTTTTTTCTTCAAAAGTGATACTATACCCAATTTTTTTGGTTTTACACTTGGCTCGCCGCACTGTGACCAACATAGTCACAATATATAAATATCTTAAAAATCAATGTAACGTCTTTTCCATATGCTTGACATTAGTAGTACTGAGAGAATAAAGCTGTTTGAGTGTTAAATGGATTAAATACTTTTATTATTTTGAAGTAATTGAATTATGAGATGAAGAGAATTAAGAGTGTCAAGTTATGTAATTATGTCATAATTCATTACCTGCTGAAGAAGTCTTGATAAAGCCATCTTGAGGGAAACCCTGCAGATGATATGCGTATCGTCTCCAATACACCACACGCTCTGTAACAAAAATTACAATACTAATATGTATTGCTAAGTAAATAAATATTATAAATCAGGATACTAACATTTACATGCTAAATATTTTTGAAATTATAAATATCCATATAACAGTAAACAATAAATAGTCTATAGAAATATAAATAACAAGTTCATACAATTTTCAACTATTGTTTAATTTAAAAAGGTAACTTGATTATCTAGGAAGCATCCTATTTTCTCAACTATCGGCACTCCTTGAGCAATTATTATCATCAGGCAACCCTAGCTATGACCTGAACTTGTCACTAGCTGTGCTAGGGTCAGTAACCTAGCTGTCACTCACAGCAATTGGTTGACGGTGCGTCGAACTGGAAGGCCTGCTTGGTGTTGTTGGGCTTGATGCAGCAGACGTAGTGCGGCGTGGTCGCGAACAGCGTGCACATGAGCGCCGAAAGCGACTGCCGAAACTGCATGCCCACTTTTTGTACTGTCTGGACATATTACGGGCAACCCTCTGGCTATGACTTCACTCACCGCAACTGGTTGACAGCGCGCGCGACGTCGAACTGGAAGGCCTGCTTGGTGTCGTTGGGCTTGATGCAGCGCACGTAGTGCGGCGTGGTCGCGGACAGCGTGCACATGAGCGCCGACAGCGACTGACGAAACTGTGCACCCACTGTTTGCTTTTGACCGGACGCTCGACGGGGCGGTTGCTATATTTTATTAAACATAAGGAGAGTGTTCAGTAAAGCCTATCAAGCGGATAATTATAATTTACCAAACGCAATATTATCATATATTCATTATTTTAACAAACTTTCTTTGCAAAAATATATTGCGAAAAAAAAAATTCTACACAATAAGTACCAAAAACGGTTACCAAAAAAGATATTAAATAAATAAATAGTCAATATAAAGTTAGCACACTGACCGTGAGACTCGCGACAGGTACAGACGGCGTGGTGCGGCGGCGCGACGGCGGCGGCAGTGTGGCGTGCGCGCCCGCAGTTGCGTCTGTCAACATAACCCGCACTAGCCGCACCGTAGACTGTCGCACGCACTCCAACTGCTCCTCTAGCACTGTGTCGCGGTTCTTCTCGAGAAACCCGCCGCATTGGTACTCCACGTTGTCGGCGAAGTGCTTTATTATGAACGCTGCGAAATGTACACTATTAAACACGCTGTATTATGTATGTTTAACTCGTTTATCTAAAAATGAATAAATCCTACATAATATGATCATCAGTCGACGTATTGTAAATCGTAATGTAGACATCATTTGGTTTAATCACTTTTCTTTAAGTAAAGGCGTGTTCATCATTTAAAATTGCAGTTTCACTTCGGTTTGACAAAACTACAAAATTAAACTTATTTTATTTTAAGTGAAATTTATATTTCATTTAATTAATTGCATGTTTACTTAGTTTTTAAGAAAATCTAAGATAGAAAAAACTGACCTGCATCACCAAACCTCGGTTTGAGGAAGTGCGGGTACTGTGAACACTTCTGGTGGAGTTTGGTGACGAACCCTCTGTCGGAGCCCTGCGGCACTCGACACTCTTCGTCCAGTAGAGCTAGCACACCTAAACGGTCCTCTATCAGGTCGATACACGGCTGGTTGTCGTAGAAATCTATCATCTTCCAAGATATCTCCTCCTGCAAGTCATATACTTGATTTAATATTAAGCATATAAACCAAAGGCACAAATTGGCATTTTTGGTTTGGCCTCGTTTTGAGACGGGTTTTAGATCAATTGGGACTATTTTCAATTATCATGGTGTGGGAATTAAATATAAAATAGAAACATTCTTTTCAAATTAAGTCCACTTAAACCCGAATGAAAATAATCTGGGAATCTAATTCATAAGTAGGTCGAAATTTTTTGTGTCTGTTTTTTTGTTCAGGCTAAACTCTGAAACGGTAGGACCGATTTTCACGCGACTTTCACTGGCAGATAGCTGATATGTATAAGGAGTAACTTAGGCTACTTTCATCTAAGGGTTCCGTTTCCGTTAGCAAACGAAGTCGCAGGCACCAGATACGTGATTATTAAATTAGAAAGTTATATTTTATTTCTATGAAGGACTAGCTGGTGCCCGCAACTTTGTTTGCGTAGAACTAACGATAGCGAAACCCTATTTTTTAACGGAACACAAAGATAGTAGTAAGTAGCAGATAGTAATAGCCTAAGTTACTCCTTATATCATCAACTATCGATCCAGGCGTTTCAGAGATTAGCCGGAACAAACAGACAGACAGACACACAGATACACAAAAGTTTTAATTTTTTTTATTGTACCTCTTAACTTAACTGTCATATGCAGTTACTGAAAAGTTTTTAATTTAAATTTACAAACAGACACTTCAATATTATTTTTCCTACTACTATTATAAATGTGAAAGTTTGTGAGGATATATGGATGGATGTTTGTTACCTTTCACGCTAAAACTACTGAGCAGATTTCGATGAAATTTGGTATGGTGGTAGATTATGCTCTTGATTAATCATAGGCTACCTTTTATCCCGAAATTCAGCATTCCCGTGGGATATTGCATTTACACGGGCTACTACAGCTAGTTTGTATATATAATATCTAGAAAAATCAATTACCGATTGTCAGGCACATGATTTACTGCTCATGTGAAGACGTTTAGACAGATAAATAATTGTCCTACTCGAAAAAAATATTATTTCTTTATATGGGCGGGTTTGCGTTTAGCGAAGAGTCATCCATACATGAGATGATTTTTTCCTATGAGCGACTAATATTTTTTGCCTAAACATCTTTACACAAGCAATGAATCTTGAAGTGTCCGCAATTGATTTTCGGAGACGTTATGTATTATGTCACTCACCTTAATATACTCGTCCTGCTCGAGCTTAAACACGTGCGAGTTGAACTGCTGCTGCAGCTTCTCGTTGGCGTAGTTGATGCAGAACTGCTCGAACGAGTTTATCTCGAACGTCTCGAACCCGTATATGTCCAGCACGCCTGAAATGACACTTTTATAAGTAACAAAATAGGGAGTGGCTGTGTCATGGGCGCGGCCGTCTGATGTACGTTAATACGTTTACGTGACGAGTATAATTCCATTAGATGATACAAGCGAAAACATCATTTATTAAAAAAAAAAAAAAACTTTGATACTTTGATTTTGCACAGCACTATTGAAGTACGTATTCACGGTAAAACCTAACCTAACGCTTATGATATTCGTATTGTAATCTTTCACCACACGCACGCATATTATACAGCTTGTATAGTGTATACTCAAGTACGAGCGTGTTTGTGTACGCACCAATTTTCAATACCAACTTGAGAACTTGTTCTTTTATTTGTCACTGGCGCAAAATTTCTTTTATATATCGTTTGAAATAAACTTACCTATAAAATGCGACTTGGTGTGTCCGGTATCTAGCGCCCTATTGACGGCCTGCACGAGCCAGGAGAAAAGCTCGCCGTACAGCCGCTTAGCGAGCGCGTCGCGGGCGAACGCCGCGCGCTGTACGTCCATGCGGGAAACTATAACCTAATGATGAAATGTGAATTCATTAACTAAGTTAATGATTTATAAAGTTACTTATTTATTAAGATTTTAAACTAATATAAGGATTCACAATAATTTTCAACTGTTATATTCTGTGATAAAATAATTTCAACTCACCTCGTGCGCGGACGCAATTCGTCGGTGCGTCAGCCATCTTGACAATTCGGGTCGCGATATACCGAGCAACGCGCACACGATCGTCAGGTGTTTGTCTTGGCCCTATGAGAATAAATACATACTCAAAGATCGCTAGAAATTCTGGAAGCCCAAGAACTAAATTTAATGATATAAAAAAGTATTGTTGTCGCAAATGATTTAACTAACTCAGAATACAATGAGCAACAAAGTATACGAATACTTTGTTGTCTATTATATTCTTATCGTTAACGTTATCGAATGAAAATTGTATACGCGCTGTCATTATTTTCATACAATTTTTATTCGACAACTTTACGACTACTTTGTTGTCAATAAGCTACTTGACCTTGTTTTTATTTATGTCCTAATCTCTTCATAATTGTTTCATTACACACAAAAATACATTATTTTGAAACCTACAAAAATATATTTTAAAAATACAATTTTTAAAAACCGCTGAAAACACTATTCGCCATGTTGGTTGATAGATTATCTGTGCTGAGACGTCATACTAGTACTATTTGTAATCTGTGCTATAGTCCGTAGTAGTAAAATAACGGTGTTACGTTCCGTTTGACGTTTTGACATAAATAACTTTTTAAGATGTCATAAACTATTTATTTACAGAAACGTTCCGTTTCACTACTACATATGTATTTAGTGTGTTTGTGTCGTCACATCTTTGCCGGAAGTTACTTCGAGGTGTTTTCATCAGTAGAAATTAAAAAACAAAAATACACATTTTTAATAAACTTTATTTATCAATATTAAGTTTCTATTTTTTGTTTTCCTAAGCCAAGTACTTAAGGAAATACTCCTTCAATGTATGAAATTAAATATGAGTCAAGTAGCCTATTGTTTTTGCTTGGGCTAGAGTGCCTAAGTTTTTTTTTTTTTTTTTTTCTGTCCCCCTAACATTATCAGGGATTGTTTTGTTATTTTTTAATCTTTTTAATCTTTTGTATCTTTTACAGACTTAAACCTATTTATCACAATTTTTCCTTTTCTTTTTGTTCTTTCTTTACATTTTCATTTAACATGGTTTCTTAAATCAGATCTTAAGATTTTTGTACCATTTGATTTGGTACGTGTCAACATTATAATAATAAAAAGCACAATGATAATAATTCCAGTCAATAATAATTCTAATAATATTCCAATAAAAAAAAATTATTCCAATAATAAGATAAAACAAAAATAATAAAATTCAATAAAACAATTACAACCATTTAAATATCACAATAATACGACGACACAAGGTAAAATACTAGCCTAATATCACACAGAACAAATTACAAATAGAGCCTAACTAAATCACACTAAGATATCACAGTTTCTTTTGCATACTGCAACCACGATCTTCGTACAATACTTGAGGAAAATATCCCTCTTTTTTCCCCCCAGGATGGAAGACAGGCTCTCACCCGTAATCGATATGCCCAATTTTTGCTCAGTATCATATCTACTGCTAGCAAAAATCGGGCACTCGAGTAACAGGTGAGGAACCGTCTCCTCAACTCCTGGCTGACATGAACACGACGGGTCCTCCTTCAACTTGAATCTGTTCAAGTAGAAGGCGAACCCACCGTGTCCAGTCAGTATCTGTGTAGTGTGGTGTGTTATGTCTAATTTATTGACTATTTTGTATGCAGCAGCAGCGCTTGGGAAAAAGAGCTTCGTGGTTCCGGCCGTCCCTCCCACCTCGTATCTCCTGTCCCATTCCTCAACCGTATCCTCTCTTAAGATACGCTTGACGAATGAAACAGGACACAGATCGTAGTCAGGCTTCCTTTTCAATCGCAGCGCGGCCTCCTTGGCTAATTCGTCAACCCTCTCATTCCCTCTCAACCCTGCGTGTGCCTTAATCCAAAACAGGGAGACCTCCCGCCTCTGCGATGCAGCTTTTCGGAGGGCCTCCCTTGTTTGCACTGCCAGGGGATGAGGGGAACTAAGGGTGACTGCCTGGAGAGCCGATCTGGAATCGCTAAGGATACCGACCTTCGCCATTCCACTCTTGCAGGCTATACTTACTGCTCTCTGGAGCGCTAGAAGCTCGGCTTGGTAGACGGTACAATATGGCGGCAACGCAAGCTTGACGGCCTTCGTCTCGACCTCACCCTTCCATACGGAGAGTGCGGCTCCGACTCGACCCTCAATCTTGCTGCCGTCCGTATAGATCCTATGGACGTGGCTGTTAACCACGTCTGCATACGAGTCCTCGTCTACCAACCAGAACCTCAGCTCTGCCTGCTCTGCCGGATGTGGGTCCTCGATCGCTAGAGCCATTCGCTCCACCTCCCTGTCTTTCAACGCCGGGTGTGGTACCCCCTTCTTGATCTCATAGAGCCTCGAAGCTTCGAGTATCCTGAGATCAAGGGGGAGTATCCCAGCCAACAGCATTGCCGAGTTCAGGGAGACGGTCCGATATGCTCTGCAGATCTTCTGGGCAAAACCCCGCTGAACGGAGTTGAGCCTTTTCTGGACCCCCATCTTTTCCACGGTGGGTGCCCACGCTGCCGATGCATACAAGATAGTCGGCTCTATCACGGCCCTATATATGATCTTAACTATCTGGGGGTTAAGCCCCCAGCCTACTCTGGCAGCCTTTGCCAGCTGCTTATACCTATTTATGGCCTTTTTGCTCACGTTGCTTACGTGAGCATTAAAGGTTAGACCGCTATCTATCGTCAATCCCAACACCTTGATCTCATCGTAATATTGTAGGAACACACCCCCCATTGCGAGTCGAGGCACGTCATATTTAAGTAGAGCGCATGTTTTGTGGGGGGCGAATTTGAGCTTATTCAGCTCCCCCCACTTGCTAATTTTTTCTAAGGCCCCGTTTGCCTTTCTCTCTATCTCGAGAGCAGTCTCCCCCTCAAATACTAACACTAAGTCGTCGGCGAAGGCCTGGCAAAAAACATCCATCTCCTCTAACATCCATAGCAGGGGGTCCAACAAGAGGTCCCACAGGATCGGTCCGCCTATGGATCCCTGCACGCACCCCTTGTTGGTCTCCCTGCTCACTTCCATACCAGCATACCTTACATTCACTTCTCTTTCACTCAGGTAGCTGCTGATCACCCGCCTCAGGTTCCCCGGACACCCAACCTCAGCTAACCTAACCTTTATGGCCGGCCACCAAGCACTATCGAAGGCCCCCTCTATGTCCAGCGACACCACGACAGAAATTTTCTTCTCCTCCCTCTGCTTTCTGACGTGGTTCACCAACCTGTAGAGGGCGTCTTCGGTGCTCCTTTGGGGCATGAAGCCATATTGGTTAGGGCTGATCTTGGGCAGCAGGTAGAACCTAAGTCGGGCGACCAGCATCTTCTCGAAGATTTTGCCGAGAACAGGCAAGAGGCCGATCGGACGATAGGCTTTTGGTACCCGGTACGATTCCTTGCCCGGCTTCCTTAGCACCACCACAGTCGCCCGCTTCCACTGTTTGGGGAAGCAGGCGACGGTGAGGCACCTATTCAGCAGAGCAAGGAACCATTCCGGGTCACATTCTACAGCGCGTTGGCAGATGTCCGACGTGAGTCCATCCGCCCCGGGGGCCTTTTTGGGGTTGAAGGACCTTACGGCTCTCTTCAACTCCTCCATGATGAAAGGAGGGTCGTCCGGACCCACCGGCGGTTCGGTGTCAGGGACTCCGCCCGCCGGCGCGTCCGCCGATGTTCCTCACTTTCATCATTTTCCTGGTCCCCGGGGTAGAAGGTCTCCGCCAGCCATTCTGCGGAGCTTCGGGCGTCGAGGGTTTCACCGTCCCTCGTAAGGGGCAGATCCTCCTCCCTCCCTCTGACTCTGCTCAACACCCTGTAGATGCCCTCCCAGACCCCCTCCCTATCCTGCTTCCGGCAAAACTCCTTCCAACTTTCAACCTGCGCATCCTTAACAGCCTTTTCGTACTTCTCTTTCGCTTCTAGGTACATTCCAACTACGCGGTTTCTGCGATCAGGCGCAGCGTTACGTATCCTGCGTTTCCTCGTGGCGACCTCCTTCTTCATCTGCACGAGCTCATCATTCCACCACGACAAGGTGAATCTCTGTGTGTGTTTTTTGGTTGGCATTGTGTCTCTGCATGTCTGTGATATGACTTCCGTGTATCTGTCTATTACTTCCTCTATTTGTTGTGTGCTGTGTATTGTGTCTATGTCCTGTACAGTCAATTGTCTGTCTGACATCAGCTGAGTCAGTTTCTCACGAAACTGAGCCCAGTTTGCCTTCCGTGTGTTAAACATGCGTGTGGTACGTATTATGTTTGTGCCTGTGGGTTTCTGTTGTCTGATGCCAAATGATATGCCGTTGTGGTCCGAGCTCGTCAGACCCTCATCAATCCTCCAGTCGCCCACTCGGTCCAGCAGGTCGTCGGAGCACGCTGTCACATCCACGTAGCTGGAGTACCTTTTTCCCCCTCTGACAGTGTCGAAAGTTGGGGTATCTCCAGTGTTGAGTATATGTAAGCTCATTGCTTCCAGTACAGCAGACACATCCCTTCCACGCGGGTCTTCCGCGTCGCCACCCCACCACGGGCTTTTAGCGTTCGCGTCGCCACCCAGGAAGAGTGCCTAAGTTGCTAAGTTCCTTAACTTTCAATGCGTAATAGGGTTTTTTTTTAATTACTTCAAAAGTTATTGTCCGATTTAAATGCCAGGGGGGACCAACTTATTATCTACTTTGGAGGCAGATTATTCAAAAATTATTATGATGCTAAAACCGAGATTTATACACAACATATAACTATACCAAATTTCATCCATTTATATACATAATTACAGAAGCAAGAAGGGCGGAAAGACAGACCGACAAACGGACGGACAGGCCGAAACTATGAGTACTGGAACCCTACTAATGAATGTCACTACTAGGTACTAACGTCAATGTGCGCGCCATCCGTGTCGTCGGTGTGGTCGTCGGGATCGGTGGTGAGGTCTACGTTGCCCAAGTGCAGGATGGCCGCCAGCACCGTGAACATGTTCTGCTGCTCCGTGTCCGATACTTCTGCGGAATATACATTTATTTATTACTAATGCCTGGTTTCTGAGGGTAACTTAAGTTTAGTTTATCTATTCATAAGCTGTGTTGGTTTGACAACGGGTTTCTGAACAATAGGTGACGATGTATAAACTAAGTTTAACTTAACTGACCAATGAGGTCCGTTTATCGATTCCATAGCTAACACTAATGTTAATTACAAGATATGGAATCGATAAAGATGGCGCTGATAGAGAAATGGATTAAAAAACTTTACAGAAAATTATTATTTTTTGTAGATAAATTAGTTTAAAGCTCCATTTTACTCCCAAAGTAACAAATGTTCTTCATAAAATTAGTTACATTGCCGATTTACAGCAAAACAAAATAACTTTTTCCTCGAATTTGAAAAAGGTTCATCTAGTGACCACTAGATGGATCTAGTTAATCTTAGTTTATCTAGAGTTTATGTAAATCTTCAGAGACCGGGCATTAATGACAATTTATTTTAGGCCTAGTGGTCAAAGTGGCGACCTAAAAAATAATGTAAAACATTGTAGATAATGTTTCAGTTGTCTGCTGCAGAGATTAATATTATAAGTAAAACAAATTATACCTACTTGCTTTATTTTATAGGATTTATTATTCTTTATTTATAGATTTATTATGCTTTAAGGATTTATAAAAACTAGAGGTCGCCCTGTGGTCGAAATTAGACCATAAATGTTTTAATTTTAAAGTTTCAACTTATTTTAATAAATAAATAAATAATGAAAACATTTATTCGACAAAATAAGACATTACAATACAAACATAGATAGATTTACGCTATAAAATACAATAAATTTAGGTTTTTTTTGCCTCTAAGATACGCAATAAAGATATGTAAATGTTGTTTATGGATTGTGAAAGCAAGATTGATACTCATTGACAATTGTCTACTGTAATATATACAAAAGTGCTAGTATGAGTGAGGTAGTGTGTGTTGTTGTTATTTTTATAAATTTAATGTATTTCTAAGTGTTACTTTTTAAAATACTAGCTTTCGGCAGGCTTTCCTCCACTTAAACTTTAAATGTGCCAAATTTTACACTGATTCACTTGATCGTATGCACAATAGGCAACTTGACTCATATTTAATTTCATACATTGAAAGAGTATTTCCTTTAGCTTAGGAAAACTTATTCTAGCGATACCATAAATTAAAAACTTAAGATTGATAAATAAAGTTGATTTAGAAATATGTATTTTTGTTTTTTGATTTATACTGATGAAAACATTTCGAAGTAACTTCCGGCAAGGATATAACGACACAAAGATACTAAACACATATATAGTATTGAAACGGAACGTTTCTGTAAATAAATAGTTCATGACATCTTAAAAAGTTAAATATGTCAAAACGTCAAACGGAACGTAACACCGCCATTTTACTACTTCGAACTATAGCACTGATTACAAATAGTACGAGTATAACGTCACAGCACAGATTATCTATCAACCAACATCAGGAATAGTGTTTTCGGCGGTTTTTAAAAAGTGTATTTTTAAAATAATTTCTTTGTAGGTTTTAGGTTTCAAAATAATGTATTTTTTTTTTGTGTAATTAAACAATTATGAAGCGTTTAGGAGATAAATAAAAACAAGGTCAAGTAAGCCTATTGAAGTAAAACAGTACTTGAAATTTTTGCTTCACGTATTAATATAATGATATAAAGTAAAGAGTGATACCAACTAAATTAGTATTTTCACGTGTCTTTTTACGTTACCTAATGTGGTGAGAGCGTTCTTAGTCTCGTGGAATGCTCTAAGATCATCGACGCCGTCTATATCTGGACTGCCGCCCTGGTTCAGATAGTGGAAGGAATCCTGATGATCTTCAAAATAGAAAACATTTATAAAACTTACTTAATCGAATACAAAGAAAAATACCACTAAACGAATTTTAATGAAAATGTCACACGAAGATTATATTTTACATTCTGACTGATGACATGACATGAGTTTTCAGTGATGGCGTTTCTCACCTAACTTAAGATCCGGCATCATGTGCGCGGCGGAGCAGAGCTGGTAGAACACGTGGTAGTTCCTCTCGCCCGCGCTCTGGTACACCACTCTAGACTTTTCCAGAAGATAGGTCCGCATGCTGGCCCCGGATATCCTGTACTGCTGGTCGAAGTGGATCTCGATGAACTTGCCGAACCGGGATGAGTTGTCGTTGCGAGTCGTTTTAGCGTTGCCTATGGCCTGTAAATTAGTTATTACATATTAATTTTAGTATATATAGGTATTAGGTAATCATAATTACGTAGTTTGTTTAAACGTCATATTCCTGTGCAGTACAACTCCTTTCACTGCCACGCAAAAAATTAACTACGCCGTGTCAGACAACGCTGTCTAACACGGTAGGCAAAGTCTAACGGCCGCACTCAGAGATATTTAATGCTTACTTATGGAGCTACTTAGTACAGTTTTTGACATAAAGTCCATACAGTTTCTGTCAAAATCTCTACTAGGTGACTCCTTAAGTGAGCATTGCATGTCTCTGAGTGCGGCCGTTATTGTATTTTAGAGGGGCATTAATAAAAAAAGTTGTACTGTAATAAAATATTATTTAAACTATTCTAAAATACATATATTACAACTGTACGTATAAAGAAGCCAATACGAACTTGAAACACATGTTTAAATGGACGTAAATGATGTCAGGTTCTCACTTGTCATAAGATGGACTACGGAGTTTTAAACACAATGAAAAACTAACATTAGGGTTATATATGACATCAGTCATACACTGCAAATGCGCTGTGCAGCGCGGTGCAACCTGATATGCGAACTCTTACAAAGAAACGTGTATATTATTCTTGTGTAATTAATAAAGTTCAATTTTGAATAGCTATCCTAAACATGCAGCGCCATGTCGCGTATCGTTTCGTTTCGGTTTGAATTGACCCTTAAAGTGCACTCACCTCCATAATAGGACTGCTGGCTAGCACCTTCCGTTCGACCTGCGTCTCGCTGGCATTACCCCCTACGGCCGCGAAGTATCTCATAGCGTATTTGGCCGATACCGTCTTACCTGCGCCGGACTCGCCGCTAACTATAACAACACATTAATAGAATAATGTTCAAAAAGTATTACAATAATCTTATTATTCCTGTTTTATTTCAAAACTGTAATAAATTAAAATATGCAAGCGATTAATTACAAATGTTGATATTGTTTATGATGTTGAAGACCCTAAAAGATAAAGGAATCTCGCAATCACTGCGAGTCATTTAACTTGGGACCACTGACTCAAAACTTATTCTCAACTGGCTTTTGCCCGCGGCTCCGCTCGCGTAAAATTTTTTTCGGGATAAAAAATAGCCTATGTTTTAATCAAGAGCCTAAACTGTCCAGTAGTTTATGCGTGAAATAGTTACAAACATCCATCCATACATCCATCCTCAGTCCTCACAAACCTTCACATCTATAATAGTAGAAGGATATATATTAATATAATTAGTCCCTGTAGAAATGAAACCTGACATTAGGCTGTACCTATGATACTCTGGTCTCGCCCCTCTCTCTCGAGCTTGGTGTAGGCCTCCTCGGATACGGCGAAGATGTGCGGGTCCAGGTCGCCCATCGACTGCCCGCGGTACGCCATGATCGTCTCGTCGCCTGCAAAGAAAACGATTAATTGCACTGGACTGTACCTTTTCACAACTTTTTGAGATTTATGTTTTTTTTTACAAAAAAATTGTTCCAAGGTCAGTGATTATCACAAAAACAAGTGATAACAAACTCGGGGCATACAAGTTGGCGTTGCAGCATAATTAAGGTGGAGAGCAGATATTTTGTGGTCATTTTGGTGCGTATTCACGTTCAACACATGGCCTTCAGTCCCAACCCCATTTTATTTTCCGTGTCAAAGATCAATTTAATAAGAATAACCAGTGGCATTCAATTTCAATTAATGAATACTTATTAAAACGAAAAAAAAAAAAAAATTTTCTGTAAAGATTTTTAATTCCTTTCTGTATGTTAATTACGAGTTATGGAATCGATAAACGGGCCTCCTTGGTCAGTTAAGTTAAACTTAGTTTATATAGCCACTTTTTTAGTCAGAAACCCGTTAACGAACCAATAGCGCCAATGAATAGATAAACTGCCAACAAATTCGCCTTAGAACCCGGGCCCGGGGCTGATAAGTGCTACCAAACGCAATAATTTTGTGTAAAAGAATTGCATTTCCTGTGTGTAATTCGAGTTATTTTTATTATATTACGTAAAAACTTTAATTACTTATCGCAGTTTACTCGATGTAATATTTTGTATTGGCTAAGGAGTTCCTGAATTGATAGCAATTTGCATGTCTTTGGTGAAGTTATAATGTAGTGTGTTTACCTACAGTATAATAGAACTCAGAACATAGTAAGTTAAATAGTTCACGATAAGTATGTAGTGGATCATCAGTACAAATGTCAAAATTACTTATTATAAAACGATCTGGAGGATTATGTCAAAGTCCTAAAATGTCTATATGCCAAAGCCCAGATAGTAAAATGTCGAGAACTTAGAATAGGCCAGCAGGCTTAGTATGCGCAAATGCGAAACACCGAAGAATCGACAAAGTGACAGATTGAAGAAACATTAATACCATTCGGAGCATCGCATCATCGTTATGAGAAACAACATTTCTTTTCTTCCCGAGCATGAGCTCACAAAATGGCCTCTTTTGACAACTAAAGTAGAAACGTTTTCTTAATTCAATGTCAAATAGTCTTACAATAATATCAACTACTCCACATCATGGCGCGTCTAGACCAGGGGTGTCCAAACTACGGCCCGAGGGCCACATCCGGGGCCCGCGGACAGATTTTGTCCGGCCCGCGGAGAGCTAGCATACTTGAAAACTCCTTTTAGAGAACATGTTTTTTATAGCAAATTAAATTTAGTTTACTGAAGTATTCTAATTTTATGTTGAATAATTATTAATATGACATCTACATTGATATGGTCATGGGCTAACTACTCATAACATTGTTGTAGGCTTATTGTTATCGTTTTTGTGATAAGTTGGATAAAGAAACACAGAATTGTAATGAGTAAAGACATGTATAATATGCAGAAAATTTAACTTCAGTATATAATAACTAACAAATTATTGAAATGAATCGAACTAACATTTTATACATTTTAAATAAAAACATAACTTATAACAAGCATAATGACATATGAAATACTAATGAGATTTATGTAATTGAGATTTTCCACTGACAATAGTTTGTAGTTGTGGACTAATTTTACTTGTACCAATTATTAAAAGAGATTTAAGATGCTCTTCAGTTAATTTAGATCTGTAAACATTTTTTGTGTACTTCATTTTGGAGAAGGCTTCTCACACAAATAAGTAGTACCAAAAACAGAAAACAGCCTACGAGCAAATTTATGCAAATTATCAAATTGTGTCAGTGGAAGACCCTTATAAAATTCCAACAAAGATGAGTTTTGATATTTGTTCTTATTTATATCACTGCACTGTAGATCAATCATTTCCATTTGAAGTTCCGGGGCTAGGGTTTCAATGTCAGTATCTAAGGATTCTGAAAAATCTTAGTTTGATTCGCAATGGCATCAAAGTCCGAGAAACGAGTATCAAAGTTTCGATTGCAAAATCGATAGGAAACTCAGTCTCAGTGGTGTGGCTGAATATTTCACATGTTTTAAAATGTGAAAAACATTTACTACGTAGTTGTGATTGAAACAGTATCAATTTCTTCCGGAATGATTTGATATTAGTGTATAAATCAGGAAGATGCTGGTTTTCTCCTTGCAATCTCAAATTCAGTTCGTTCACATGTTTTGTCAAATCAACATAGAATGCTAACTTCCACAGCCATGCGTTGTTTTGCAATTCAGTAAGAGGGCGATGCTTTTCATTCAAAAAAATTTCGATCACTGCACGAAGTTAAAAAAAACGCTGAAGGACTTTCCCACAACTAAGCCAACGTACGGCAGTATGATAAGGTAAGTCATTTTCTCCAATCTCTTCAATAAATTGTCGGAATTGTCGGTGATTCAGCCCAAAAGATCTGATAAAATTAACAGTTGATATGACTGGTTTCAGAACTTCAGACATATCCAAACATTTTCCGCACAAAGACTGTTGATGAATGATACAATGTAAGACTAATGGTTTTGAACCACCGTCATTTTCTACAGCCTTTGACACAAGAGCGACCACTCCTTTATATTTCCCACTCATGTTTTTGCCTCCATCAGTTGTAATACATTTCAAGTTTTTCCATCGAAGGTTCTTTTGATTAATGGCCATTTCAACTCCTTTAAAAATATCTGTACCAGTAGTTGTGCCATGAATACTATACATATCAAATAGTTCTTTATGCACTTCATAGCTTTTATCTACTCCTCGAATATAAATCAACACCTGAGCAGTATCTGACACATCCGTTGACTCATCCAAGGCCAAAGAAAACCACTCAACATGTCCATTTTTGTCGAACAGTTGAGAGGATATATTTTCAGCGATGTTTTCTACCCTTCGAGCCACAGTGTTTGCTGACATACTGACAGTTTTTAATAAATTTACCTTTTCAAGGCACATTTCTTCGGCTACTGCAATTATGCATTCTTTGATCATTTCTCCATCGGTGAATGGTTTTCCACGTTCTGCAATTTCAAGAGCCACACGAAAGCTGGCACGAGTTGCAGCCTCTTGTTCAGTTTTGAGTTTTGTAAATGAAGATTGCTGCGATTTCAATCCGCGCTTCATAGCTTCGAATTTTTCTGTCCGCAAACTTCCTGTATATTTTGAGTTTTTTGAAAATGTTTTGTTTCATAATGACGTTTAATGTTATATTCCTTGAGAACGGCTATACTTTCACTGCAAATCAAACATAGCGCCTTGTTACAGGACTCAATTACGAAATACTGAATGTTCCACTGATCTTTGAATTTTCTGCATTCACTATCAATTTTTCGCTTCTTTTCCATACTACTAAATCACACACAAAAGCAACAATTCAAATCAAAATACTGTTACAAAGATGTCTTAAACTTAAACACGCACAAACACGTTTTAAGGAGGTACGCACTATTTTATTTCACAACAGTGTTATAGGAACTGACGTGTGGTTGCGCCACTAGCCTTCTTATATATTCCAATTACTGCCATCTAGAAGTGAGTGGAAGACACCAGAACTTTCTCGAACCAACGAGATTTTTCTGTACGTGCTATTAGCGCCATCTGTTAGCGATAGAAGGTACTATTTATTTCCGCTTGTGTCCACCAGATGTCGTGTCACGTTACTCCTCATGGCTCGTACTCTACGACTAATCTAGAAATTACAGATAATGACAGGAAAATTAATAATATGCAGTGTTGCCGTTTTGCGGACTTTAGTCCGATTTGCAGCCTTTTTTAAACGTTGCGTACTTTTTCGGACTTTTTTTTTCATCAGTGGACTATTTCACTTTTTACCACCGGCAACAATGATAATATGGTTTTGGCCCTCGGAACTTACTGGAGTAATCAGTATGGCCCTAAGGCTGGAAAGTTTGGAGACCCCTGGTCTAGACAAATAGTTTCTTTACGTTTAGTCATTTACTTCAATATTTGTTCGTTTTTGACAGAAGATTTCCTGACAGCCATTTTAAAAATATGGCTGTTTAGAAATGTTGACTTCTATTGACGACCTTGTTACCATGGATTAAGAACTATTTTGCAACGATATATTTGGATAGAATATTTCTTCTTTAAATTTATTTCTTAGGATCGCCATGCTAAGGCCGCAGATAGTAATATGGAAAAGTCATAGAATTCATTCAAGCAATATGATAACTTTACACTAGTCTGTTGAAAGGAAGTATTTTAGA
The DNA here is from genome assembly GCA_037179445.1 of Phengaris alcon alcon. Lineage (NCBI taxonomy): Eukaryota > Metazoa > Arthropoda > Insecta > Lepidoptera > Lycaenidae > Phengaris > Phengaris alcon. The sequence continues at coordinate 704,251 of JAYRCH010000003.1, read as the reverse complement.
TGCATCCAGTAGCGGAATTAAGGGTAGGCTGTGCAGGCTGGAGCCCTTAGCGGCAGATTTAGGAAACCTATAACGGGAGATTAAAATTTTGACTGAAAAATTTGTCGCTCCCTAAAAAAAATTGCTTTTCGGTTTGCCTAGAGTCTAGGTCTACTACACACGGTGGAATCGATCCTTTTGATTAAATTTTATTTTATTTATAATTTCAGTAGACGTGTCTAGGTAAATGTAAACATCACATTTCTTTTACAATTTATACTTAGATTTATGTTCAGTTCTAAATACATAGTGTAACTAGCTAGAACACTAGCTAGACACTAGCTTTTGCCCGGAACCTCATCTAGACATTTTGCGACTTAGAAATTCTACGATTAGGACAGTTCAAGGCTTAAGACGTTTCAAGATGTAGTCCTCTTACGATCTGGACCAATATTCGACACTCGACATTTTACGACTTTGACATATAACCCTCCATAACGCTATAATTCAGTCTTTCCCAAAGTGGGCGATAACGCCTCCTTGTGGGCGCTGGAGGCCTAGAGGGGGCGGTAAAGGGCACAGAAAAAATTAGGGGCGGCTGATATGATTTAAGAGGGCGATGGGGGATTTATAAGTTCAGCTACTTTTTAATTTAAAATTCACTGAAATTAAAATCCTCCTACTACACAACATCCTTTTATTAGTTTATATTTATATCCTATTTTATGGTATAAATATAAACTAAAAAAATATTAAATATTTATTATTTTTAATGCGTCCACAACGCTACTTATATCTTAAGATATTTAGTCACAGGTAACAAACACTGAAAAATATTCGTGTTTTCAAGTGCCGCAGGTGAGGTCCCCACCTCCGAAGACGCGTATTAAAAATAGGTATATCTATTGTTGCGGCCAAACTGAGCACTTGCCGAAAGCTGGATTTTTTATGTAGATACCTTATGTAGTAAAAATAAAATTGAAATTGAAATTAGAAGGTTCAATTATAATACACGTTTGGCGCGAACAAATATTGTATGATTTATTTGTGTAATCCTAAAAAAAGTGTGAGGCGCTACAAAATAACTGATTTTCAAAGCGGGTGTTAGACGGGGTTCCCAAACTTGGGAACCTCTGCTACAATTGGACAATGTGAACACGGCTTATGCGTCATTGGTCAATTCGACGTGGGCACTGGGGCAGGGTGCACGATTCACTGCGAACTCGACGCAATAGGCTATAGGTACCTAATAGTACTTACCGTAAATCGGCAAGTCGTAATACGGGTTGATGGCGACCAGCACAATCCCACAGTACGTGTAGATCGCATTGCGATCGCAAAATCTGCAAACAATTATCCACTTCTATTACTCCTCTTGTTCACAGGTGACCTTTGCTGATAAAATATGCAGTTTTAAAACCTTCTAAATTAAACAAAGACTAATGATCAATCATCAATTTTCATTCGATCGATGTCAGAAGTTTTTCGTTGTGCAAAAACAAGATATTAAAGTAGGTATAAACCTTGCTGGTTAGAATTATTACATAACATAATAAAGATAGTAGGTAAAAGACGAGATTTAAATGTTTTGCTTGAAACTCAGCATTGATGTTATATTTAGGACATTATACCTAAAATATGAAATTACTTTTTAATAACACCTCGTGGTTTAAACAGTATTGTTTGCAAGTTGTTGAAATTCGACCGTAATTCATAAATTTTTTAGGTTTGAACGTTATTAACTTCTTAGATACGAAATAAAAATTTAAATGTTGTCTTTTGAATGTGGAGATTGAAAAATTCGTGACAAAATTGTATAAACAAAAAAAAATATGTTGATTGATCTGAGATTATTAATTTGTGAGTTATTATAATACATAGATATTACTATGGCTTCACACCACATCAATCTGGTCCCGTGCTAAGTATGAAGAACTTGTGTTACAGGTACCAGAGAACGGGAAGTATATTTAATACTTTTTTACTATACATATATTTAAGATTTTTGTTATAAGATACACATATTTAAATACACATCCATGACTCAGGAACACAGAAAACTTTTTGTTCTCTTGGGCGGGGTTCGAGCCCGCAACCTCCGGCTTGAGCACCAACGCGCTAACCACAAAGCTACAGAGATCGTCGTCGTCAGTCATTAATCTCAGGCAGAGTGTGTTTAATATCTTTTTTTTTAATTTTATGTATTTTTAAGCATTATTATTGAAAAATATTAGTGCAGCTCACTCCTCTTCTAACTCCTCTCTCACTTCCAAATAGTCTTTAACTGTGCCAAATATAATACCCCTCCATTCGCACAACTCTCATAAAACTGTACTTAAAGTTTTAGCTTCACGTGTTAATATAATAATCACCTATCTACCTTCCGATGTTACAGATTTGTCTAAGACTGGGACTTATAATATGCTCTGGAATCCGGAAGGCCATATAAAAATCTGAGCATCGAAAATAGAAGTCTGCGCTAATACAATAGAGTTGAAAATCGAACACATTAGTGTCGAGTCAAATGTCAACGTCATATATGACAGCTCGACACTCGAAACTTCCATTTTCAACTCTATTGTATTAGCACAGAGTTCTATTTTTGGTGCTCTGTATTGTTACCGGTGTTCCGGATTCCGGATCATATAGTCCCAGCCTAAGAGTGAGTGAGCATCGGTAGAGAATAGCTTACATCAGCCGTTGGAAGAGTCACTTCGCTTACCAGCTTTCCTAAAAAGATCTCAAATTAATTATTTGGTTCTGTGGCATCACAACAGACAACTTCTTAGTGTTCTCACCTAACTCTAAGGTTGTGTAGGACAGCAGGCTCGTGGAGGTAGGAAAGCGACGTGAGGTCGTTCTGGCCGATGAGCAGTGACGGGTTGCGGAGCGGGGGCATCTGCGTCTCATCCGTGATCTGAAATAAATATCGGAACAATAAAATAATGAGACAACAAATTGTTCCAACAACAAGTCATTCAGAACAATATAAGAAAAATCTTGAGTTTTGGAACAACGAAATTAGAATTATCTATTAGTCTAACAACAAATTATAAATATTAAGTGAACTGCAATTAGGCATTATTTATTTTAATTTGAAGGCCGTCAGATTCTGTTCAATGTTTCCTTACTGCTTCAGACTGAATAATTTTTGGCAATTTAAAAAGTTTAAACATATATATTAGTATATTAAACATATAGATTAGATACATATAGATTAGAGTGCTAAGTGCGAGTTTTTCTTTACGCATTCGATCGTGAGCGCGTTTGGCTTTTACTAGGAATTTGTATGTGATTTGACCTAGTTGTCGCGTTTACAACTAGGTGGCGCTGTACAAATCACATACAAATTCCTAGTAAACGCCAAACGCACTCACGATCGAATGCGAAAAGAAAAACTCACACTCAGCACTCTCATAATCACTATAGAAATGTTCCACTGTTTTTTATTGTTTCAAATTAGAAGTACAATGATTTAGAAAACCTACTGAGTAATGACTAATGCTAAGTACGGGCATTATGGTATTAGTAAGTAGGTAATTAACAGTCCTACGGCTAGCTCGCGAATATTTCTACATATTGTATTTCTCGTGTGGCCTTCGTCCGCTTAAATAATTACATATAAATTATAGACAAAACAGTCATGATACTTTCTTGTAAGTAGTACAATATATCAAGATTAAAGTTTCTGAATTGTGGCCAAAGATAATATGTTTTTTCCAGCAGTGAAATAAGTATTTATCTGTAGCGGATTTTTTTCACGTTAAAAATAAGTCGTTTTTTCACTGAGGTATAACATTTCATGTATAATTCTGCACTTGAGTAACTTTTTAATTGTTTGTTATAATTCATACAGTCATTACAATGACCTTCAAAATGAGTACAGATACAACACATACAATAACTATCTACAAAACCTACATTAGTTGTCCAGCTGTTTTTGTTTTCAAACATATACTTGAATAAATTGAACATATTAAGTATTTATTATATGTTTAGATGTAGGAACTTACTACAAGCAATAACGATTAATAACATGTATAGAATAAAAATTAAACCGGATAAGTGCGCGTCGGACTCGCGCACGTAGGGTTCCGTACCTACACACAATTATTTACATGTTTACTTATTATTTCGTTATTTTTGAGCTAAGTTTTCCAAGTAAGCGCATTTTACAAGTTATGTATCTATAACTCTCGAGTTAACAAAGTTATATGAGCCGTTATTGTTTTCCTTCAAAGTTCAGCACATGGACTACCATCATGAATTTTTTCAGATTTTTCGAGCCAGCTGTTTAGCTTTTAGAGGGACTATTTTAACAAAAAAAGTCCTTTAAAGTTGAATATCTCGCAAACGGATACCTAAATCAAAAATCCTCTCAGAAACCTCACAATGTTTATAAAAGACCTATGTAATGATACCCCACACTATGGGGTAGACGCGAGTAGATCTGTCTCGGTATTACATTATTTATATTAAGATATTAAGTAAGAGTCCTTTATTTTTAGTTGAATCTTTGACAGCTCATCAACTAGACGTGTTACTATTTCTCTAAGTCCACTCTAAGACTTAAACTTTTTTTGTGAAGAATTAGTACATTTAAAGCTTTAATATAAGGTTAAGATATTTAAAAATAAAAAGGTCGAAGTTACTCAAATATCGATTTGAAATTTTCACTTTCGGTTTACTATACCCAAAAAATAATAATTGAGAAATTGATAAACTTTTTAACTGTAAGAAACATTACTTTTTGGTTTTTGTTACAAATTAATTGATGAAACTCTCTTAGTAATTTGACTGAACTCTTAGTAATTTTTTAAAAGCTCATAAGTCAGCAATAAAGCATGATACGAAAAAAACATTGTGTGTACACATCCACATCTACTAGAAGTGTAACTGACCATATAAACAAAATTCATTGTATTGTATTGTATCAACAAAACTTTTTTTTTGGTTGTCCGCTTGACGTGAAATGCCCCATGAGCCGTTATAGTTTTCCTTTAAATTTCACCACATGGACTACCATCATGAATTTTTTCAGATTTTTCTAGCCAGCCGTTTAGCTTTTAGAGGGGTTTTTTAGACGCATAATATTATAACAAATAAATGCCCTTTAAAGTAAAATATCGTTTTAGCAACCTCTCAATGTTTTTAAAAGACCTATCTAATGATACCCCACACTATGGGGTAGATGCGAGAAAAACAATCATCCCCACTTTACTTGTAGGGGAGGTACCCGAAAAAAATACTATTCGTGATTTTATTATTATTTTAGCACTTTATCGACGTTGTAAATAGGTACACATAATATCCATGCAAAGTTTCATCTTACTAGCACTAACCGTTTGGACGGTAAGGCCGAAGACGGGCGGACGGACGGTAAACCCTAAAAATCAGAGATTATAAACCATTTAATTTTAAATACACATAACAACGAAATATCGACCATAATATATTAAAGCCTGTCGTGACACGACAGTCGACACTTGCGGCTATCGATGTCACCTGCCGTGACACGACAGTCGACACTTGCGGCTATCGATGTCACCTGTCGTGACACGACAGTCGACACTTGCGGCTATCGATGTCACCTGCCGTGACACGACAGTCGACACTTGCGGTTATCGATGTCACCTGCCGTGACACGACAGTCGACACTTGCGGTTATCGATGTCACCTGCCGTGACACGGCAGTCGACACTTGAGAGACATTTTAGATTAATGCAATCATTTAAAAGTCGCTGGCAATGAGCTGCAAACGAAGTTTTCACTCTCGACGTCATCTAGCGAAAAGGAGGCGAGATACTCTGTCTACAATAACGTTTCTTGGGGCTTCTAAACCATTTCCGATATGATCAGAGAGTTAGGTTGTCTGGCAGAAAATGCTATAAGCATTAAGACCGCCTTTTTGTACAGTTCCTTTATTTAATTATTGTTATGTGTGTGTGTTTTTTGTGCAAATAAATAGTTTTCTATTCTTTTCTAATAGACTTAACAATAAACTCAATATGGTTGTAATTAAAACTTAAAAGATTACATCCGTAATCGCTTAAACCCGACTGTTCGACACAACAAAACAAAGATATCCAATCAATGAACGTCAATATGACCGACAAAGTAGGCACTAATTAAAGTGCGATTCGTTCGTGTAATATAAATACACAAATTAACCAATTTTAATTTGCCCCCGTCATAGTAAAGAAGTAAGCGAGCTGATGGTGATAAATCATAGCTAAGAAAACTATCGATCACGTCAGCTTTGGAAAACAAAAAAAAACTAGATCAAAATCGATTCATCCGTTTGGGAGATATGATGCCACGTACAGACCAGACTGTGATCCTTCGCGGTCGCAGGGACGGAACGTAATAGGTTTACTTGTTCATTTGTTTTTTAATCGATAAAATTATAATCAGCTTATATCACGGCTCGCCTGACCTAATATGTAATGGTTTTGTGGTGAGGATCGATGTCCAACCACAGATATTCTATAGGCATAATTTATTGTTCCCTGTGATAGTTCAAAGCCTAATTAATACTTATTACTTTAGCAAAATAAAACTTTTAAAACTGAGGCCAATAAATGTTTGGGGTAGGGCGTTACGTCTTACCACCCACTCTTGCTAGAATAGGGATGATGACAACATCTAAACTATTTAGTTTCATTAGTATACTCAGATATATTGAGGCATTACTACTTGGTAAATGTAAAAAATATATATTTTATGTGTAGTTTAGTAATTAGATAAAGTATATGTAAAAATTACAAAAAAGCTTTTTTTTTTGCTAAGTTAGTAAACAAAACCTACATCATTACAAGAACATTCATTATGGTAAGTATGAACTTTAACGCACAAATATCTATTTTTTATCTTTAAACTGAAGCTATTTTTGTACGAAGTTTTCCAAGTAAGCGCATTTTACAAGTTAGGCTTCTATAACTCCTAAACTAACAAAGTTATCTAAGCCGTCATAACTTTCCTTCAAAGTTCATTACATGGACTACAATCAAAATTTTTTGCAGATTTTATGAGCTAGCCGCTTAGCTTTTAGAGGTGGTCACCCTATTTTAACATAAAATGCGTTTTAATGTGGAATATCTCGCAAACGGATACCTAAATCAAACAATCGACCTCTCAATGTTTTTAAAATACCTATCTATTGATATTTAGGGTTCCGTAGTTTCGAGACGTAAACTACAGAACCATAAAATGTGTATAGAAAATCTTTTGGAACTTTTAACTTTTCTGATGTTGCCGGTGTCTTTGGGTGGCGGTATTCGCTCACCATCAATTTGCCAACAGGTTCGCCGATCTTTTTCCATAACAAGTTATATATTTTATTAATTATTATTATTATTAGTACAAAAACGATAATTGGCACGTTGAGTTGAGCATTGATCATATTTTATTGAACTAGGTTGTTGATCCAGATCGCTAAAGTTGTTCGTTTCGCGTTACGAATGCAAAATGCTCGGTAATTTGTGCCCACTAACTAACTACGAGTATTACTGATAACAGTTCCGCGGTCATCATCATCATCACCCTTCGTTGTACTGAGGTACAGGTCTCTACCCTGTGTAAATACGACTTGGCGGTAATCATTCATTCAGTTCATCAAAAATTAATAAAATATGTAAATATAAATAGTCGGACAATACTTAGGTAGTTTTTAAATAAAGCAGTTTTATCATTTGCTTGTGAGTTGCGAAACATTTGAAACGAATATTGTTTCGGAAGTCCGGGTATCTATATTAGATAAAGCACGATGTCATCATTTATTGGCATTGTCCAAGCATTCCCCAGCAAACACATTAATAATCAGTAAATGCAAAATGTTTTAAATTAGGATAAAATGGAATTAGTAAGAAACATAAGAAGTACCTATTATTATGTATCTAGTACATACTAGATACATAATAATATATTTGCACCCATAGCAGACAATTAGTCAGGACTAATAAGATTATAGACATGGTCATGCTCCTTATGAGCTGAACACTGAGGCTTGAGGCTTCCGTTGTGATTCTTCATTGGAAATTATACTAATTACTGCTGCGGTTTTAACAATTATGAATGTATTTGTATAGGATTTGGAATGCTAGATCAAATTACGTTTTGTCACCTCACAGACTCATGGTCACGCATTTACCATTTTATGTATTTATCGCTATTTAATTTTATCTACATTCAAGTTTAATTAATATTTTATAAGTAGAATTTATTTATTTCATAGCCCAGTAATTTTAGGCATTTTAAACCCAAATCTGCGGAAAAAATCCTAGTGAGCTGAATTTTTGTATACACCTTTATTACGGGATTGTAATGAAGATGTGAAAATCAACATTGATATCGTGCAGGCTAAAAAAGTTACAAAGGTCAAATGGTCACGAAAATCAGTTTTTCGCAAATATCTCGCGACCTGTTCGGAGGTATATAGTGGTCATTATAAAAATTGTTTGTCGTAAAATTATCTACAAAAAATGTCTCTTGCATTTTTCTGTAAAATTAACCGTTTTCGGAGTAGAGCGCTGAGAAAGCGACTAGTATGCACTCACGGTATTGTATTATGTATATCGTACACCAAGGCGTAAACTCTATTGTTTTTATTCATGTTTGTAAGTGTCTTAAAAACTTCTATCTAATACTTGGGCTCTAGTGAAAAATATACTTATACTAGCTGTTTACCGCGGCTCCGCCCGCGTAAATATACTATCGACTATCCCGCGGGAATACTGTTTTTCCGGGGACAAAAAGTAGCCTATGTTTTTAATCCAGTGCCTAAACTACTACCACACCAAATTTCATCAAAATCCGTTCAGTAGTTTGTGCGTGAAAGAGTAACGGAGCGGCGGCGGCTTTTAAACGACGCCAAGAAGAACCGAGTACATCGGAGATCTCCGTTAGTCTTTGTTACTCCGTTTCACGACAAACAATTTTTATACTGACCTCTATTGACCTCCGAGCAATAGGTCGCGAGTTATTTGCGAAAAACTGATTGTCATGACCTTTTTGCCGGCACGATATCAATGTCGATTTTTCACATCTTCATTACAACGCGGTAATAAAGGTGTATGCTCGCTAGGAATTTTTCCGATAATGGAAACCTAAAATCACTGGAAGGATAAAACCTAAAATCACTGGAGTATTATAGTGAAATCAAATGACGACCTCTGTGGCTCAGTCGTTCAGGGCGTTGGTGCTCAAGCCGGGGGACGCGGGTTCGAATCCCGCCGAAGGAACAAAAAGTTTTTCTTTGTTCCTGGGTCATGGATGTATATTAAATATGTGTTTAATATAGTAAAAATCTTAAATATATGTATAATATAAAAGTATTAAATATACTTCCCGTTTTCTGGTACCTGTAACACAAGTTTTTCGGATACTTAGCACGGGGCTAGATTGACGTGGTGTGAAGCGTCCATAGATATTTATTTATTTATTATTTATTTATAAATACCATTAATGATACTCATCTTAACAGGCAGACTTACTTATGTAGCATTATTTTTAATTTTACATATTCATTGTTAATTTTATCTTTTTGTAAAATTGACGCGTTCTCAGGCATGTGATGATTATCACTAAGTAACCATTGAAGCTTGCCTATGAAATACTACTATCACTACTTACTTTAATCTGTCTTATTTCCCCAGTGCGGTCAAGTTTGACGATAAGAACTCCAGAGCGGTAGTCGCTGGTGACAGTGGCACTCTCCCACACCTCCACGGGATGCTCCACCCAGATTCGAGCATCCTACAAATAAATTACACAATATAATAATGCCTTACCATTATATTATCAGAATAAGTAGGAATACTGCCCTAGTTTATATTTTTTATCAAAATGTTAATTTGGTATTTTTGTAAACTCAATGGCTAGAATATTATAGTCTTTGTTGTTTTGTTATATTCCATTTTTTTTTCACCAAATTTAAATAAATATTTTGCAACATTTATTTATTTTCTATAATTATATCTATCATTATAGGTTTTTCCCAATGCAATAGAAACTAGATACTAATATCTTTATTTACTTTAATCACTAACATTTGAGATTATGTACCTTATTGACTGCAACTTATTTTAAACATTTATCCCCTTACTAATAAAAATATTTACACAACGGATAACTAAAACAATGTTGCTGTCCTTGTCTGTCAAAATGACCATTCCAACGCATCAGACAAAGACAGCAACATTGTTTAAGTTATAAGTAAGGGGGTTAATGTTTATTATTTTCTTATGAATTCACACTTAGCACAACAGGAGATGTTGGTATCCAATGCAATAATAGTGATGCAGCGAAGTGTCCGTGCCAGCGGCACCACCGTCAGTAGATTGGTGCGAGCATGGGGCTCCGCAAGTAGCTTAGGTGGTCACCGCCACCATATGTACTCATCCAGCATGTTTAGATTTATACAAGCTTATTTATATATCTGGACTAAATAGCAGACTCATAATTTGAACCACAAACCAGACATGATAGTTCCGTCCTAACCCTTAATTGCACATACCCTACCATGCCAAGCACAGTTTCAAATAAGTAATATTATAATATAAGTATTTTAGAAAAAAAAACTACTATTGCTTCTACGTCACATTTTGCATAATAAAATTTTTAATAATGATATGTAACAATGAAACAATAAACCTGTTAGGTAAGTTTTTGCTAGTTTTGGTTTTTCACAAGAAAGAAGTCAATAATCTTGAATAATTCATAAAACATACAATATTAAAATCAATACATTTAACTACTATATAGTCAACAAGCGGTGACATCTTAAAAGTAACATATTTGAGTTTTACATGCAAACATTCTACAATTATTTTCAATGTTAGGACAAATGTGGGTAGAGTGCAAACCTTTAATGTACACATTACAATTTGTGTTAAAAAAAAAAATTACAGTTTTTGATGCCCTTCACTTTTTGTAAGATGTTCAAGTTCAATAAATGTGAAAATATTAAAAATATATTTTTTGTAGGTAGTTATGTATATACATAGCAGCATCAAATGTGTCAAGAAAAGATTTACCTGAATACAGTAAAAATTTACAACTATATACCCCAATAAATTCTAATGCAATTACGTAGTTTATATTATGTGTTATTCATAATTTTAATTTGCGAACATTATGATTTTATGCAACTGACATAGATAGTGAGAGTGATTTTAATCAATTTGATCTAGATTACTTACTCATATACACAGAGTCACGACCGTGAAAACAACACAAATATATGATTCCTAATAAAGATATGGTACTAAATTTGGCCAAATTTTAAAAGAAATACAAATAATTTGTTTATACTGAAATATTTACCTTGGTGTATAGCTCCTTGGTAGTCATTTTCAATATATTTTGTAGAGGACAGCAGGATGTTAAAAAAAATTCTTACATTATTTTACACAAAGATTATTTCTGTTGGAACTCATTTTAGAAAAAAGGTAGGTTTAAAAATCGTAAAGATAAAAATGTAGTTCTTGTTCTGGGGTGTATTGTAATTGCGAAACGTCACTACATATTAATGACATTGACACCTGTGTCATTTCAAAATGTCAATGCTGTCAATTATCTTTTAAATAAAAAAAACACGAAAAGGCAATGGGGAGGAAAAAGGTACGTGCCGCGGCTAAAACTAACAAACGAACAAAAGTGGGACAAATAGCTTGTATAATGAGCGTTGTTAAACAAACTAATACCTTCCGTATGGAAGTGGGAACATTATATAAAACGACAAAAAAACAAAAGATGTATAACAATAGAAAAATTGAAAGTCGTTATCGCCATTTTCCCACAAATTTAATTCCACGCCATGGAACTATAATAAATTAAGGCCTATTGAAAAAGTTATTTGATTAGAAAATAGTCACATTCGAATCATTTATGCATTATTCTTTATGATTGTATATTTTATTCTATACTTACTACTTACTACCAACATAGAATACAACATAGATGTTAGGTACTTATTAAAAACCCACTAAAATATTAAAGTCAATAATAGAATTTAGATTATTTATTTTTAGTTAGGTAGTTGATTCTTAACTTTAATCATAATACGGAATACCACTGCGTAAAATTAAGATTAATAAATATATAGAACGTACGCTTCAGTGTTCTATTATGGTGCTTAATGCTTAAGGCTGCTAAGCTGGGTGTAGTCGAGTCGTAACTCGTAAGTCGAAACTGTTGTATGACAAACCAGCACTTGAAATATTTTAATTTATAATAGGGATACGTGCCTACTAATTAAAAGTCCTTTAAAAAGGACTTTAAAAGTCCAGACATATTTAATAAGATTTATTTCATTAATATTCTCAATCAGTTATGTTATTTTTAAGGAATTAAAATAAAACAACGTATAAGAGAGCTGATACTTTATTTTCAAATTCATTACATTGATGTTCGTATCTCCACAATAAGTATTTTTTATATTAATGACTTTCTACACACACACAAATTTGTCTGATATCATCGTTTGAAGAAAATTAAATGTACCGTATATTTAGGTATGAAAATTGGCAATTCTTCCAAAGCACGTATAGCCCGTAGGTATTACATGACGTGGTCTCTAAATATTTTCTTGTAGGGGAAACCAAGTTTGGCATGCTTCAGTCGCGATTTCGCATAAGCTCGTGTAAGCTTTGGTTCGAGGGTCATATTCTGAAAATTAACAAATACTTAGTATAAGGTTTGAGACATAGATAAATGATGAGTCTCACTGGGCGCTCGACCGCCAGCGAGACCCATCATTTGCCTATCTATGGTTTGAGATTGTGTTTAGCAATAACCAAAGTAACAGCGCCTTACGTTTTGTTACGTTGCTGGTTTGACTGTCAGAGGTTTATGTAACGCTATGCCAACTTTATCCGGCATCACTCTGACGTTCGCAACTCCTATTACATGCCTATTACAGGGGAGGCTATGCCAAAAGAAGAAGAACTTTATCCGACTCATATGTCACAAGCCCTATACTCCAAACAAATAACTAGGTGATTACTTAGCCTGTTGGCACTTGGCCGCACATTTAGGCTTATCATTTTACCCGTCTAGTAAGTATAGCATTATTACCTAATACCTAACTAAATAGTTAGAGTAAGAGCAGCAAGGGTGTCTTACCCCCTTACTAATAAGAAGATTTACACAATAGATAAGCTATACAATGTTTTGTCCTTGTCTGTCAAGCTACTTTTCCAACGTATCAGACAAGGACAAAACATTGTACACCTTATCGATTGTGTAAATATTTTTATTAGTAAAGGCGGTAATGTTTGTGAGTAAAATAGTTACCTGCTGACGGTCCTCTTTTACCAAACATAATACCATTCATCGGAGCATTTTTGTAATTTGCTTCGGTAAAGCCAATGACGCTCAGTATTATAGCAATAACGGCGATAGTAAGGGTGAACCTCATGATTGAGAAACACATCTGAAACAAATAAAAACATTTACAATCACATAGAACATCATACTATTATAGGTAAGTAGCTAATACCTATGTACCTAAAGTAGAGATTTTGATTTAGTAATCTTAAACTTTGCGGCAAGCAACATACTTCAAAGTTCAACAGACATGTATTATGACAGTTATGACAGTTTAGACAATATTATGAGGCTTTTATTTCATTCTAGACGTTGTCCGCGACTTCGTGCGCGCAAAAGAAAATCCCTCCGGAATCGTACATCGATAAAAAGTAGCCTATGTCCTTCCCGTGGTCTACTCTATATATATGTCAAACTTCATCAAAATCGCCCCAGTATTTTCGGAGCCTATCCGATGCAACAAACAAACCTACAAACAAATATTTCCTCTTTATAATATCAGTATAGAGTATAGACTAAGCTTAATCTGGCAATGGCGAAGCGAATTTGCCACATTTGGTAGAAAATAGGGCGGAGGCTGTAGAGGGAGTAGAGAGTAGGGACCCACTACAATATTTTGTATACGCATTACGAACCTTTAAATTTGTTTATGGTTATAATAGTATTCTTCAGGCTAGTATCACTGTATGAAGCGGAGTGACAACTGATGTCCACGAACCATTTTCCCGCCAATTTATAGTGGAAAATTAGGACATGGCGTCTACGCCCGCAGGTCCACACTCAATTATGGGATTATTGGATACTGACCGCATATTGACTGTGATAGAGGATTAAAGTCCTTTGGGATCAAAACTTCGTTAGTGCATAATATTGATAGAGAGAAATTTGTATGAGCATAAAATAATCCCGGTCCATAGATTGCACAATCTAATAATGAATATGGCTATAATATGATTTAATACTTACGAGTTCCATGACAATTTGATTTGATGAGAAACAAATATTTTCCGTCGCAAACCTCCTATAAGAGTTAGAAATTACAATCTAAGTACCTACTACATAAAGCAAGTGATTAAAATGAATGGCTACTTAGGTAAGTATGCTTTGCATATAAACTAATCCTCGTACTCGTAGAACCCACAGATCGTATACATATATATTATGATTTTATCTCCAATGCCTAATTGCCGATGTCAATTTTTGCATAGACACTGGAGATAAAATACTTATCGTAGTACTACACCTACCTAGTAACACATTAGTTACTGCAGTTTTTTTTGTATTCCAGGAACTCTAGTTAGCTAGTTACATTGTTATTGTATACATAGTGGACACTTAAAAGGACATATTAATTTCTAATCATCTTATCGTGCTTACTAAATTAACCTGTTTAACTTATATGGCAATTAATGGCAAACGTACGAAATATACAAAATGTTAGGCGTAGGTACTGCTACTGCTACTGCGATCTTTTCCGGAGTCAGGATTAAAGGTTATCAGGGACAAAAATATTATAATATTTTCTCTAATGATTTACTAGAATTAGAGTTTAAGGCTAAGAACTCACGGAGCGGTTTTCACCCGCGCCCGTTGCGGTTGCGGAACCGCACTTCTGTAGAATGCAGATATGTGCGTGTAAATAAACAACAAATTAAACCAACTTCCAAAGTACAAATGCACAGAAAGTATTAAAATAAAACTTATTTTCTGAATACATCCACTTTTAAATTAGGCTGAAATTTTAACTATTTCTCTACTCAATCTTCAAAATTTTGAAGTAGGTACCAGCCCGCACAACATCCTGATAAAACAATTTTTAAAATAGAACACGTTCAAGTTGGCTGGACCGACTTCAAAATTATGAAGATTGAGTAGAGAAATAGTTGAAATTTCAGCCAAATTTAAAAGGGGAATTATTTAGAAAATAAGTTTTATTTCATACTTTTTTGTGCATTTTTACTTTGGAATTTTTGGAAAAATATTTTTTGTGTATAATATGTTATATATTTTAAAATGTTATAAATTCTCAACTTACAGTAATCATCATCATTATTTTATATACATATAAGATAATGATGATGATTACTGTAAGTTACATAATGGCATATGCTTGCAGTTCTTTAAATAATGTCGAAATTTCCAAACGCGTATCTTTAAAGAGTAAAGACTGAGGAGTTCTGTTCAGTGCTTTTGGATCCAGGGTAGGTATACCTTGGTGCAGGATTTAATTTTTTGGAAGCATATGTTTGGCATACTTCTGTAAAAGTCAAAATTCACGATATATGTCCATATAAGTTTCGAGGAGTTTTCTCGATTCCTCATGGATGCCATCATCAGGGGTCACCAAATTTTGTTCAGTATTTTGGATCCAGAGTATACCTTGGTACAAAGTCTTACTTTATTGTAGCATATGCTTGGGTTACTTTAGAAAAAGTCGAAATCCCTACATGTGTCCATATAAATTTTGAGGAGTTCCTTCGATTCCTCGTGGATTCCATCATCAGGTCACCACTTTTATAAAAACTTCGAAGTATAGAGATATACAGATGTAAAATCCAAAAAATGAATTTTGTAAATCGGTCAACAGACGGCGGAGCGGAAAAAAAACATACAGCCGAACGTATAACCGCCTCCTTTTTTTGGAAGTCGGTTAAAATTAAACCGCAGTTCGACGACCGCAGCGGGCACGGGAAAAACCGCTCCGTGATTTCTTAGCGAAGGGAATTCCTCCGGAGACGAATTTTCGATGTCCGTACACTTATTTCTGTAAACAGGCAACAAAACGCAATGAAACATTTTTTTTATATAATTGAGACATCCCTTAAAAGGTACAATTTTACAAAAGAAGGTACAATTTTTTTTGTAAAATTAATTGTACTTTTAAGGGATAAGTCTCTACTTACAAGTATTACAAAAAAAAATGTTCAAGTCCGTTCTTCTCATTAGCCTGGGACGTCCGTTTTCTGCAACAAAGTCGTCTATATAGCATTTTTTCTTTGATAAATGTATGTAAATTATAATTATAAGGAAAGGACTCCCTCTCTTAAAAAATGAACGCATTGGGCGTAGCTAAATAAGCGTGGTTATAAATCGGTAAAGAAGAAATACCCGGCGTAATATAATAATTAGCCTGTGGTACAAGTAGTACTTGACTATAACTGCTTTGGTGTTAGCATTGTGAGCGTGGTTTACCGCGTATGAGCAAGGTAATAGTGCAACGAAGAAGCAAGTAGGTGGACGTGCGGCTGGTTGCTTTCGATACCGGTGTTACGAAGGTAAATATATCATTAGCCTGTGTTTGGTTTGGGTAGTATTATCATTAAACTTTCTAATCTGTAAAGCTCATTTTACTATTCTAAAACTTAAATCTGCGTTTTATGTGATGCTTATGGGTTATAGATTTATGTGTGAATATAATAATACTGAAGCCTATATGTATAATGAGTTATGCACGGTTATAGGCATAATTATTATTTTCCTGAGTCTCATTAGCCTGGTCAAAGGACCTGGCTAATTATAAAATATATTACTTTTCCCCTTTTTACCATGAAAGGAGCACATTTGTGTTTCGTAGAGTACTACGACTATAAGGGTTTCTTGTATTAACAAGAAACCTTTATTTTTTGCTTTCTTAAGATGTGATATTACGTATATCTTTCTTATAAAACCATGCTTGTTAAGTATATAAGTATATAAGTAGTACAAGTATCTTAAAAGATTCTTTCATTTTTATATTATTTAATTATTTTTGTTCTTTTTATCATTGGCCTGTGTGTAATTCTCATCAGCCTGGCCACAAAATATTTGGACGTCGATATTTTGAAATCTACTCTATAAAAACGAGTCCCTCATACAAACATAATATGTTTTTTGGTGTATCTATTTTCATTTAAAAGTGTGTTACACACCTAAAAGTAAAATTAAAAATTGACTAACCACCACCAATTGACTGACCAGGCTAACGAGACGAAGAATAGATTTTCGATAAAATACCCAAAGTTTAGTACGATACCCCCTGTATCGTACTAAAAAGCACAATTTTGTAACACCTACAGCTTTAATTCATATAGAAATGCGAATACTAACTATTAGCATGGAGGAATTTTATTGGTCCATGCTATTAGTTAAAATTGTAATTTATTAAAGGTGGAAAGAGATAAAAAACACAAAAGCTGAAAAACTTGCAAATCCTGGCCAAGTGCGAGTCGGAGTCGTGCATGAAGAGTTCCGTTATCCGTACCAAAAGGCAAATCTTTTTTGTATCGTATTGTATCGGTACAATAAACAAGAATTTTTTGCCGTTCGGAGCCCAACTTAAATATAGTTTATGAGATACAGCCTGGTGACAGACAGACGGACAGACTGACAGCAGAGTCTAAGTAGGTAATAGTTACCCATCGGGTATGGAAGCCTAAAAACTTTCCAAAATTTAAGCGACTGGTATGAGTCTAAAACACAGTTTACTTAAAAATAAGTTATTAAAGCAACAATTTTATTCTTTCCGTAATAGATTTAAAAACTAATTATGTGTCAAACGAATAATAAGATGAGGATGCTGTAATAAGATTTTTATTTAATTTTCTTGGCCAATCCTGGATTGATATAAAAGACCTATGGTTTTAGCTTTCTGCATCAGTCCTCTTCGAGCATTCAAAGGGTACTCTTCCCAACTATAATAAAAGTTGTACCCAAAAACATATAAAGTAAATGTATGTATATTAGTTACTTGTTTGCCTGCTTGTAATTTACTATTCATACGTCATAACTCTTTTTTGGATTATTTCGAAATCTTCATTTAGTTTATAAAGTCTTCATTTACTTTATAAAGTTTCGACTTTTGTATTTCGCGCTTTTGAAGAGTACGAGTTCTTAGCCCTCGTACCCAAGAAGGTTTTTTTTGTGGATGCGATAGAAAAAACTGCCCTGTACATATAACTCTGCGCTAATACAATAGAGCTGAAAATCGTATTGAGTTGTCTAATCTAACATTTGACACTTCGATTTTCAGCACTCATGTATTAGGTCCTTACATAATATGACATTGGCGTTTTGTCGTACTGGCCACTTTGAATTCAAATATATCTTCTTTGGTTAAGAATTCCAATTTCAAATTTATACAGCTATTTACTCATGCATTTGTGTTTCGAAAACCGTAATTCATTTGTTCTTTCCTCTTTTGGTTATTTCTTTGCGTCACTCTGTTTACAAAATGGAAAACTTGAAATATCGTATTATTTTCGAGTACGAGTTCCACCGTGGCACCACTGCTGCAGAAACGGCTCGAAGGATTAATGATGTGTATGAAAACACAGTGCGTTTTTGGTTCCAAAATTTTCGTTCTAGAAACTTCAACCTGCAGAACAAGCCCCGTGGACGGCCGGAGACCAAAGTTGATAATGAAGAATTGAAGGCCATTGTGGAAGAGAATTCCATCGCAAACTACGTCCGAGTTAGCTGCAGGCTGCGGTGCTAGTGATAAAACTGTCTTAATACACTTGAAGCAAATTGGGAAGGTAAAAAGCTTTAAAGGTGGGTACCTCATGAATTGAGTGCAGCAAACCGACAAACGCGCGACGACTGCTGCGTTACATTACTCAACCGGCACAATAATGAAGGGATTTTAAATCGAATCATTACATGTGATGAAAAGTGGATCCTGTACGATAATAGGAAACGCTCATCGCAATGGCTGAACCCTGGCGAACCAGCCAAAGTCGAAACGAAAATTGACTCAAAAAAAGTTACTTGTGAGCGTTTGGTGGACTAGTGCCGGTGTCGTTCACTACAGCTTTCTTAAATCTGACGACTTAATTACGACAGATGTCTATTGCTAGCAACTGCAAATCATGATGAAAAAACAAGCTGCTAAACAACCGAGGTCATTCGCTCTAGGCCACTGCTGCTTCAGGACAACGCTAGACCACACACTGCACAACAGACGGCTACAAAATTAGAGGAGCTTCAGTTGGAATGTCTAAGACATCCACCGTACTCCTCGGGCTTTGCTCCAACAGATTACCATTTTTTCGAAATTTGTATAACTCCTTGCAAGGGAAAAAATTCAACTCCGATGGGACAGTCCAAAGCGCCTTCAAAGATTTTATTGATTCCTGTCCGAATTGTTTTTTTAGTAAAGGAATCAATGAACTACCTATGGCAAAAGTGCATAGATAGAACTGGTATAAACTTTGATTAAATAAATATAATGTTTAAAAAATCGACATTATGTTCCTCCTTTACAAAACGCCAATTTCATATGTAATGACCTAATACATGAGTGCTGAAAATCGAAGTGTCAAATGTTAGATTAGACAACTCAATACGATTTTCAGCTCTATTGTATTAGCGCAGAGTTCTGTTTACCTTGCAAAAAATCATTTTTCTGTCGCGACCACTAAAAAACTCTCATGGGAACGTAGACTCACTATTATAACGTACTTAATTTTTGTTCCAGATGCGCTCCTTCGTTGTGCTCTGCCTCATCGTCGCTCTGTGCGCTGCCTGTTGCGAAGCTAACTCCAAGAAATTACCTTTCAACGGCTCCATTTTCGGCAAGAGAAACAACATCGGTTAGAGGCTTTAAAGATATACTAACTTTCAAAAATTTAAATGTTAAAAGAACCAAACTATTAACGCTGTAACGTACTCTAAATTACAATATTTTTCTTTCAGATTATGATGCTTCCGGTAGCGCACTGTTCGCACTTTGCGAAATTGCTTCAGAATCTTGTCAAGTTTGGTACCAAACATTGGAAAATAATTAAAAGTACCTAATTTAAATTTAACACTCCTATTCTATGAACAACGAAAAATGCCCACAACTTTTGATAATAATATTTGTATCATCGTACTTATATATACTTATCTTTGTAATACTATCAAGAATAATGCTCAACTCTTAAATAAAATTAAATAAACTTACCACTTTTTTCTTTTCTAATTGAAAATTCCTACAAAGATGCATGAAGCTATCTACATGCAGTAGTAGTACCAAGCACTGCTCTAATGCAACCTTTATTAGTCTTAGAGCATTAATCAATTAGTAGAATCTAGTAAAATCCCCTTTTTAAAAGTCGGTTAAAAAGATAATTACCACGTTTTGCCATTGGCCATATACAGCAGATTTATAAGATCAAAAGTCAAATTTGAATAAAAAAAATTTGAGATTGAAGATTAAAACCAATCATAATTTAGAATTTTTGACTATTGAAAACAAAAATGGTTATAAGCCGATGCCATATAATATATATAAATAAAAAAATACTTAGTTGGTTGCTGTCAATGTCATCACTCATCAGTCATCTTTTAACGTTATATGGCTGCTATTTTTAACATAAAATACCTACAGGATTTTACAAGTGTGGTTAATTAACTTGTGCTAAAGTTATTATAAATCGCTGTTCTTATACGAGCAATTGTTATGAGCAATTGTTTATTAATTGATCTATTAATTATCATTTACCTTTTTTGACATCTATTTTTCACTTGACAGACTTAAATTTGGATTGTACAAACAGGTATTTTCTTATTACCTATTTTATTTACCTACTATGAGTATCGTAGATTTTTATCATCATTAATTTAGTTCTACGTATATTCAGATTGCATTATACAACTAAAATTTCATAACAGATATCTACACCAGATATTATATCGACTTAATTTCATATTTTTATACATAGATGTACCTAAATAACGTAACCAATGGAATATTATTTTAGTAATAAATATCTTATCGCGCATATTCCGTTATGAATGTAGTTTTTTAAGTTTCTCAACGCTGGCTACATTGTCATGCATACTGTACTAAACAAGCTACCTACTCAAAATGTGTAGGTTTTATGTTTCATGTCTAAATAACCTAAAGAAATCGTGGACGTAAAGTGGTAGTGATAAGTATAAAACATCTTGGGGATTTTCCCATAACTGCATAATGAAGAAATGTTTTAAAGCAAATATCAACAGTTGAGTTTGGGAAGTGAAAATGTAGCTTATAATTATACTAAGGTCAGTATATTTATTTCTGGCTATTTATATTAATCATATGTGTATATTTTATAATTGAATAGAATAAAAAACTCTTTATTTGCACACTCGTAATAAAAAAACATGACAATAATTATAGAACTATAGGAACTGTACAACAACAGTTTCTTACAACTAATATAAGAAATTGTATATGAAACTGTACTTTTACATGCTGCTCTTCTATGGATACACTATGTTATAATAATAATAATATCATTAAATTAAACTGCATAATGTTTTTAAAGGTGCTTAAGTGTATTATTATCTTGATGTGTTGTCTACGTGTCTGGTATTTCAAGCCATATAAAAGAAGCGGAAGATCTGATTTTTACTAAGAATACCTAGTCAAGGTATTCTTAGTAAAAATGATTAAAAACTAATTATTACTTTGTCTAGTAAAACATGCTTATACTACTTAGCTAAATCACAATACAAATATGGTAACGTAAAGTCATAAAACTAATTACATATGCAATCTTGATAAAGTGCTCTACATGTTATCACAAATATAATAATTATTATTCTTGTTTCAAGTGCTATGCATATTCAAAAGTGGGATCTTTTCTATTAGTGACGATTTTATATTGCTTTCTCATTTCAGCAACCACCTACTAGATAAGTGTAATATAATGACATCAGAATCAGAGCCACCAGTAAAGAGGTTGAAACCAAACATAATAATCAGAGAAATGAATGTAGATGCTTGCATTCAGAAATTACAGACTTCAGAAACAAATTTGAAAGCAGTTCTTTTTGATGACATATACAAATGTATACCACCAGTCAATGTCTTTATAGGATGCTTGAAAGATGTAAAAGATATTTCCAGAACAATTTTAATTTTGAATGAGAAATTACCTTTAAAAGATTTGCGGCACTTGAAGAGAGCAAAACGTCAACACATCATTCTGTGTAAAGCAGAGTTGGTAAAACCCTTAACAATATTGGAGTTTATTAAAACTCATGTGGAGGAACTGGCAACTATATTTGAAGATTTCCAACAAGTTCAGGTCCCTTCTTTGCCACCAAAAGTAAAGAAGCAATATCAGGATGTAAATACTTTGTGGCCATGTAACTTTCATCCCAATTTATATTTAGAAAAATTGGTAAACAATGAGCTATTTTCTTCTGATCAAGTAAAACAACATAAAAAGTACATGGAAATAGTATTTGAGCTTGCAAAATGTTATAAGGATAAGGAAAGTTTAAGTGATGATAAGATTGATAATGCTTCAGTAGTTGTGGATCCAGCATTAGAGTCTGTTGTGGCTGTAGCATTTGATAACAGAAGATACCATCCAATTCAACATTCTGTAATGCTAGCAGTTGATAATGTTGCTAAAACACAAGGCGGAGGAGTTTGGTCGCCAGGAGAACATGATTTACAAGTCTTCTCTCACCTCCAGGAGAAATATCCCGAAGTTAAGTTTGGGTATGAAAAGAAACAAGCTAATGGAAAGGAAGGACCGTATCTTTGTACGGGATACTACATCTATTTGCTGAGAGAACCATGTTTTATGTGCGCTATGGCATTAGTGCATGCAAGAGTAAAGAGTGTTTTCTTTTGTCTGGACAATGTTGAGCTTGGTGCATTGAAATCTAGAACGAAACTGCAAGCTGTGGGCTCATTGAATCACCATTTTGAGGTCTTTACTGACTTTTTATAATTTTATAAATATTTTTAATGAATAAATATTTTGACACATTGATAAATACAGTTTTATTATGCCTTACAATTTAATTTTAAGCACACCTACCCATGCACACTATTGTGTAATTCCCAATTTATTGTTGTAAAAAGAAATCAATAATTAATCAAGAAACTCGAAAGAGAGTAATTTAATGAAATAAAACAGAAGCTTTTCTGATCTTAAATAAATCCAACACTCAATATTTTATACCAAACAAAGTTCCATAATCTAGCCTCACCTAACAAGTGCATGATTTCATTATGAATAAGAAGGCTACAGTCTAACTGCAAACATACACATTATGCACATGTCACATTACATATAGTACACATTACACCTATTATTACTAGCGATTGTGATGCTGGATTGATCGGTATGTATTGGCGCATGTTTATGTGGTTTTTTTCTATGTACATAGTAGCTAAGCATGTACATAATAGCTAAGCATAAAAGCTGTATGTTAATTTTGGATCAAAACTTGTACCTAATGACTTTATTAGAAGGGTTTAAATTTTTAAGGAACTAATTTACTAAATAGGTAAATATCGGCAGTTTTTTATTTTCTTTTGGCTTTTATGTAAATCAAAGCTGTTCTCAGTCAATTTTTTTTTCAATCGGTAGCACGACTCGCACTTTTTTAAAATGCTAATCTAGGTACAAGAATATTTCTTCCAATAACAAGGAATCTGGTGTAGATTTTAATTGGTATAACAAAATTACTTCGTTCCTTAGCTAACACAATACTCTTCTGGTAATGCGTTATGCGATGATAAGAACTTTACGCCCATTGTCAATTTGTTACGCAGCGGTTAAATAATCCTAATGTCCTTGAATGAGAGTACAATTAAACGCATTAACTAGCATATTTATGCATCATTTCAATTTTTTGAAACAAAAATTTCTTATACATCATAAGAAAATTATAGCATCCTAGTTATATGGCTCGATTCCAATAAGAAAGATCAGCGCGTCAGATCCAATATTGATGAAGACCATTTTTGCAGGATTATAAGTAAATATTTAAGTCGTATCAAGGTAATTATTATCATCTTCAGGTGATAAGCGTAATAATTGTGCTTCGGAATTAATAAAATACAGTTTCTCTCGTTATTTTTCTGGTTTCTGGTAATGTCCCAAAATATTAGTACTCAACATCTGGACATTTTTGATGATTTAGATATTGGATCCTAAGACCCTAGTACACACCCAAATGAAGTCATACTCTTCCCGTATACAAAAAGTATTGAATGTATTCAGAAATTCGTCGCTGATTAGCTCGGCGGTCATTGTGTTGCAGCAATTGTGAGCCCTCCTCACTATCCTCACTGGGACAGGCGCACTAGCCAACAACCCAGACTATAGCCGCATTTTGAAGCGTCCCGTTGTGTTCAGAGTTTTCAAAATTGATCAGCAAAGTTTATTTTTCTAATTTAGGCCCTTAAAAATGGACGTGGATCCGTCCGTTAGCGGCTATGACGCTTTCTAGTGAGTCTTTTTTAAGATTTATATAAAATATATTTTTCTTTGTTTTGAGACTTATTTGTGGTTCGATTTTAAAAATTTGCTATGACGTATTGGTATAATTTGCCTTATTTTCTGAAATATCCTCTTCATATGCCGGAATTGAATTATTTCTTTAATTAAATAAGTATTTTTCAAATTGTTTAAAGTTTAAACAGTTGTTATATGCATTTTTATTTTGTTTAGTGACTGTAATTTTCATTGCAAGTAGTTCTGAATAATCATATTGGTTACCTGTAGCATATATAGATACTAAAGTAAATCATGGGACTTACTGTAGTATTTTAATGCGCATCAAAAGAACTAATCCTGAATGTTTGATGGTTTTAATAAAGTTTTATATTTATTGTAAAACGTCTGGCTATTTATTATTGGGCATTAGGGCTCGACATTGTATTTAATTAGTAATTTTATTGCTGTAAGTGTATATTTTACTTGACAGCCCTTTAGACTGTACTCTACGTTTTCTCTTTTGTTTATTTGCACGGTTCTTGCAGTGTGCTGCTCCTAGTAGGGCTCAGTTTCGTTACCTGTTACGCAAAAACAATATAAATCAAATTATGCGTAATATAAAGTAAAAATGCTGACTGCCCCAGTCTCGCATAAACCGGTTCGTTCTTACTCGATCCCAATAAATCTCAATTTAAGCAAACCACTTGATGACGTACCTGTTTAAAAGACTTTATTACAATTGCTCAACGTCTCTAATACACTGTCGCGGTCTAAAATGATCAATTTGTCTGTCTGTAATTGTGTAATCGAAGTGTTCCTCTGACGTATCGCTCGGCGCTCCTGTAAAGTTGAAGCGAAAATTGAAATTTGAAAATTGAAAAAACAGTGAAGTCCTCGCAAAATGTACAGTTTTAGAAAAGGTGTGATTATTTAATAGTGATAAAATTCATTTTTTTACACATGATGCACATTGCATTATATTGCACTTTATCTATTTGCTTAAGCATAGTTATCCAATAATAATAATAGACCCAAAACTTTAATAAAGATGTATTTCTTATTTTATTATGTTAGGATTTTGCTCTTAAAAATTGGTTTATCTCCTGTGTATTTTCCGTAACCACAAACCTCTGGCATTCCCTTTCACCTACCTACGCATTAAATACCGCTTCCCACTTCAACATTTAAGAAATCGTTTTAACTAAAACAAATATCTCACTTTATATTTTAAAAAGCAATTTCTTATTAATCAAACTTTTTCTTCCCTTTACAGACTGAAGAGTCACGTGCTCGTCGCGTCTAACTAGTAGAGATAGAGAGAGAGAGGAACGAGCGAGAAGAATATAGTTTTTCAACCCGTGCTCATAGCTATATAAATGGATGAATGTGCTGTTTGTAAGCTGATATCGAAGATCTCGCTTGGAAATCTAGACTTTAGGGCTTGACATCGAATAATTTTGTTACTGGCTTTTTCCTTTTGATGGTAAGTAGAAAAGAAATCATGAAATGGATTTGATATACGTACTATACTTTTTAAACCCTACCGAGACAAGTTAATTAAACAAGAGTATAAATAACTGAAAATGAGATATATACCCATTTGGAAGTTGTCAGTTTGCAAAAATTCTTTGGGCCAGTTTGACAATCTTGTATTAATGGTCTGTTTCACAATCTACTTATAAGTGTCAGATAGCATAATTGCATATTTTAACCGACTTCCAAAAAAGGAGGCGGTTGTGCGTTCGGCTGTATATATTTTTATATCTCTGTCGTTCAGTATAAAGTAAGCGGCGACAAAACTTCCTTCCTTTCGACAAAACACTTGGGTAATTTTGGTCTTGATCTTGAAATAATTGTAGAAGTTCAGGGATGGTTTAAACGGCGACAAATGCTAAAAACGACCATTAAATTTTTTCCATGCTCGTGTATGTATAGTTATACCTATTTATTCCAGTTGATAGTTAAGACAGAAAGACAGAACAACGTGTGTCGGGACAGCTAGTTATAAATATATATCGTATCGTGTTACATTATAAATGTCTACTACACACAGTAGGCAAGCGCTGCAAAGATTATACTTCCTTAGGGAAACAATGCTAGACTATATATATCAACAGCAGGCTTACCATGCGCACCCTAGAAACACCGAAGTATCGACAAAATGACAGATTGAAGAAACATTAATACCATTCGGAGCGAAATAGGTCTTATTGTAAGGCAGCAAGGTCGACGCATCGTCGTTATGAGAAACAACATTTCTTTTCTTCCCGAGCATGAGCTCACAAAATGGCCTCTTTTGACAGCTAAAGTAGAAAATATTTCATAATGCAATGTCAAACAGTCTTACAATAATGTCAACTTCTCCACATCATGGCGCGTCTAGTCAATAGTTTATTTACGTTCAGTCATTTAGAATATTTGTTCGTTTTTGACAGAAGATTTCCCGGCTGCAATTTAAAAATCATGGCTGTTTATAAATGTAGACTTCTATTGACGACCCCGTTACCACGGATTAAGATCTATTTTGCAACGATCTATTTGGATAGAAGATTTCTTCTTTAAATTTATTTCTTCGGATTGCCATGGCCCGCCCGCAGGTATGTCTTTCGGGAATCGTAGTTCTTAGGGTTCCGTAATACTACAAGGAACCCTTATAGTTTCGCCCTGTCCGTCCGTCTGTCTTACCGCCCTTCTAACTTCTGCAATTATGAATATAAATGGATGAAATTTGATATACAGTATAAGTTTTGTTTTTGCCATCAACAATATAATACAATTTTTTTATTTGGTGGCTATCCATACATGTGAAGTGGGAATGATATTGTTTTACATTCTATCCCCTCGTGTATCATCGAATAGGTCGTATCCCACCAAATCATTTTCATGTAAAGTGATGCTAAGACTATACCATATGACTGTCAAAAAGCTATCAGATCTCATGTAAAACCAAGCTTCTGACTCTACCTAACTTCTAACTCTCCACGCCTTCACTCTATCAGAGTCAAAAAAGTTTTATTTCCAAATAGGTTACTAAGCAACGCTTACGTAATTGTCCCTACGGGATGCCTACCACCCGTTCGGGAACTAACCCGACGAGAAGAACCGGCGTAAGAATCTCGCACGGGGGCATCTTTTAGCAAAAACATGGAAATTGTTCTTTAAAAAAATATATATATATATATATATATATATATGCATATATATATATTCACAATATGAAAACTTAGTCTATATAATAACAAAAGTCAGATACATATAGTACATAGGTGTAGCCTTGCAGGTTGCCATCCTATCCCCATAGTTTGCGATCGTCAATAAAATCATTGACCCCTAATAATCTTTAGCACACAAAAGTTCTTTTCCAACTTTTTGAAATACGCTACTCGACCTTTTTATTTATGTCCTAAACGCTACATAATTGTTTCATTACACAAAAAAAAAACTATTTTCTAGTGTTTCTACAGTGATTGTCGCTTTTAGTTTTAAAATTAGTTATATTCTTTCTAAAATATAATACATTGTCAAAAATGTATTGAGAACCGACGTTCAGAATACCTATTTCTTTAAATTTTTCTCTCAAAGATTCAAAAATATTTTGTAAATTGAACGTATTGCTCGCTAATATAATATGTATTAATGTCGGCGGAATTTCCCCATAAAGGGATGCCGTAAGACATTCTACTATGAAAGTAACTAAGATAAACTAGTCGCGCCGCGTCTTCGTCAGAAAAACTGCATATGCTACAGAACTGAGCCTATCTGCAAGATTAGCAATATGAGGACCCCACTGTAATTTACTATTTAGTGTTATACCTAGAAACACAGTAGTGTCCACTAAATTAATTTTCTCATCATTTAATAGTATATTGGTTTGTTTTTTAGAATTTAAAAGTAAGTTGTTAACATATTAAACCAATCTATTTTCGAAAGAGCACTATTTCCCTCGTCGTAATCTGACTGTTGTCGCTTCACATTAAAAATTAGTGAAGTATCATCGGCAAAAAGTAATATCTCATTATCTTTAACAAGATAATGTAAGTCATTTATCTAGGATGAGAAAAAGAAATGGGCCTCAAATGGATGCCTGTGGGACACCTAATTCAATTTTGGTCCCAGGGGACCTTTTACTATTTATCTCCACCCTTTGAGTTCTATTTTTAAGGTAAGAACTCGAAAAGGTTGTGCAGAGTCCCGAATACCATAGCGGTGCTATAAGTCTATATAGCCTATAGCCTATATAAGTTATATATAATAATATAACTTCACAAACTCTACACCTCAAGTCAAGTTATGTGTGTACATAATTTGATGTCAATTTCAAAGAACAAATAGAGCACCAATAAGATCTCCATTATAGGAATACTAAACTTTTTAATTGTTCAATAAATAACAATTATTATATGGGCGTTTGTAACACGCGTCTCATTAAATATCATTGTTCTTAATTGACTGGTTAAACCATCCAACGTCTTCGCAGCGCAAATATATCCAGGCTACATTCAACTCTTTACGTTGTATGTTCTTCTGTATGTTATTATGAAGTAAGGAATATAGCTGATATTCCATTCCATTCGCAATACGTTTCTGAAGGGGTTGCGTGAAATTTTCTGGAGCTATCGAAAAATCAGGTAAAAAATCAAAAATTAAAACCGGCCAGGTGCGAATAGGACTCGCACACGAAGGGGTACAAAAAATACGTTTGTTGTATGAGGGCCCCACGTAAATATTTATTATATATATATATATATATATATATATATATATATATATATATATATATATATATATATATATATACTCCGCCGCCTGTAAACCGATTTTCAAAATTGATGTAATTGATGAATTAAAAATTGATGTAAAGGTATAATCCGAAGTTGGTCTGAATCTGGTGGAACTCTTGAAAATTTATATGGATACATATGGTGTTTTCAACTTTTTCTGAAGTAACCCAAGCATGTGCTACCAAAAAGTAAGATTCTGCACCAAGGTATACCCTTAATCCAAAAGCATTGAAGAGGACTTCTTAGTCTTTAAACATACGAATACGATATTAAAGATACGATAAAGATTTGAAGATAATATTTACTTTAGAAATTTCGACATTGTTTAAAGAACTGCATGGCATTATGTAACTTACAGTAATCATCATCATCATCTTATATAAAATACCTAATGGAAACATGTCGCGTATTCAATTATACATCCGATCGTTTATTTTAAACGTTCTTAATAATAATTTAACAAAAATTACTAAAAAGGAAAAAATTATTATTATTTGTACAAAAAATTAAACCGACTTCCAAAGTAAAAATGTACAAAAAAGTATGTAATAAAACTTATTTTCTAAATAATTCCCCTTTTAAATTTGGCTGAAATCTTCATAATTTTGAAGTCGGTACCAGCTCGAACAACATCCTGATAAAATAATATTTAAAATAGAACTCACGTTGAAGTTGGCTGGTACCGACTTAAAAATTATGAAGATTGAGTAGAGAAATAGTTAAAATTTAGCCAAATTTAAAAGGGGAATTATTTAGAAAATAAGTTTTATTTC
This sequence comes from Phengaris alcon alcon, assembly GCA_037179445.1. Lineage (NCBI taxonomy): Eukaryota > Metazoa > Arthropoda > Insecta > Lepidoptera > Lycaenidae > Phengaris > Phengaris alcon. The sequence goes on along the minus strand of JAYRCH010000003.1, from coordinate 674,200 downwards.
ATACTTTTTTGTGCATTTTTACTTTGGAAGTCGGTTTAATTTTTTTTGTGGATATACCTACTGAACCCTTATCGCACGACAGAGTTGTGTCCTGACCCGGCGGTCGTGTGACCCTGCCAGCCAAGTGGTCCAATTCCACACATCCACGAACGCCGGCTCGCTATTGGCCAGTGAATTAACGACAATTTTCTGTATTTATTCATTTGACCGTCTTGCTGCCATCAATTTAGCAATAGAGAGTCAACAAGCTCTTCGCACACAGCTGCTCTTGCAAAGTTAATCGCAACGGTAGTTTCTACTAAAAACTTCTGCCGAAATGGTCGATTAAATCATGCATTTGCGAGACGGCGGCGGTCGAAGGATGGCCATTCTTAAGTGGATATTCGCCAAAATGGCTGTAGTTTTCTGATTTGCGCCTACATTGGACTTTTGTGCAGTGTTGTTTATTTGCTTTGTAAAGACGGTTTTGAGGTGAGGATTACCCTGTGATACGTTTATCGGGTTGTTTGAGCCGGGTGGGAGGAATTCTGTTCACTTTACCAAGTTCTGTAACTTCAGCTTGAGTTTTTTTTGCTTCTGTTATATAGATTCTAATTTATAATGTTCTATTTATTTTACCAACCAGGTTTTATTACAATATTTATGTAGAGTCAGCGTTATTGCGTTTCTTTTTTTTTTAATGTTAGGTGTATCTTTTTAATTTTCCTAATGGTATATTCTTAAGGCTTTTACTGTGTATTCTACATTGGTCTACCACTATACGACACCGAGAATTTATTATTTTATTATTTATGTACACACAATATAGAGGTTTAGAAATACTTCATAGAACTAGAAATACATTTTGTACAAAGGTACATCTCATTCTAAAATCGAATGTCTTCCAGAAGACCTATGTGATCAAGGAAAAGACTAGCGAAAAGCAAAACCAATTGTAATGAACCTTTTGTACATATCAGAGTAATTAATAATCAGCATATTTTATTAACTCTTCGAGATTCGATATGCTTCAAGAATACAAGTCGATAAGATCTCAATTAATTAATTATAATATATTTTACTAGGTGATTAGTAATCGACCTACATCTTACGTGACGTTGTGTATACAATAACCTAAGCATCAACAACTTATAATATTATATTTAATACCTACTACCTCCACATATTTATTCTAAACTGTTTTTAAGGAAAGATGAAAAAATATTCAACTAGATATTTTGGAAATTAGCACACTCTGGGCCATTTTACGAAACTTGCTGGGAAAATGACAACAATTTTGGAATATAAATTACTTGTTCGTCGTATTTTATTTTATGGTATTGTGCAGCTGAGGCGAGGGCGGTGGGATAAATTTCTAGTAGTTTTCAGTAAAAACACAGGTTTATATTTCTCTAAGGTGCCATTAAAAAAAATACAAAATGAACGTTCTCTACCAAGCTTTTATTTCTCTGTTCCCAGTGAGTCTTTCTTCAATCACTCATCAAATATCCTAAAACATTTTCAATGTATCCCTAACATTTTCGCCAAGCCAAGCTGCGTAGTATCGCAGCTTAGTCAATCTAATCTGCAGAATAGATGATATATTTTTAAGGACGGTGATTGTCGCATCTACATCGCGTAACTACTCTACATTGACTGCCGTTCGTACAATAATATGTAATAATAAAAGGTCATGTTATTCAGTTGACTAATTGAATCGTATTTGACGAATGTGTTTAAAGTAAGGCTATCTATACCTATATTATGTACCTACTTAAAAGTTGGATACATTCACTTAGTGCGGTATTTTATCTTGTATTTCCCGGGAAGCTTAAAATTAACAAATAACAGACACATACAGTAGAGAAGAAATCAGCAATGATTGTCAGCGCTACTAAATCCATAACCCGTAAATTCCATAGGAGCCAAGAAGTAGGCCGCTTCTTGATCGCGCTCGGCAGTAAATTGTACCATAAATAATTATTATTTTCTGTTTAAAGTTACGTCTACATTTATTTTTTGTCCATTATAATCTGTTAACAATTTTTTGGTCGAATAAGGTCCTCGAATACGTACTGGGTTCATGTAAAGTAAATTTATATAAGCTCATGAAAAATTATATTTATATCTATAGACAAGATTTTCCATCCTTCCGGCTATTTGATCGTACGTAAAAGATTAATATTGATTCGTTTAAATATAGTACAAAGTTATGCCTTCTTTTAGTATTTAAAATTTTATATAGCATTTATGTAGTTGTTTTCATTAAAGTTTATTTCATATATGAATTTTGTTTGTAGGATCCGTAAAAGCCTCACACCAGGGGCCTGATCGAGAGTAAAACTCGAAGTTTCTGAAGTAAAAAGGAGGCCACATGGAGGCCATTCTCTGCCAACCAACTTATTTAATCGGCAACCGCTTTACCAAGAAAACCTTCCCCGGCCCGCACATACAGTACCATCTCTGTCGCTCCAGCACAAACATGCTTCTGAAAATCGAGAACCAACTGCTGCAGAGACATCGACAGCGCGAAACGACCGGCATCAAGAAATTGTACAACTCTTTCTTCGTTCTGTTCTAACCTATTCGCCCGAGTCGCGTACCTCATAATTCATTATCATCCATCCATTCAGTGACTCTTAGTGTAGTGCGAGTTATGGCTCGTTTGTGATGGAATTTTTCGAGGAGAACAAAGACTATATTATGCATGATTGCCGCAAAGAAGACCCGTTCACTTGGGAATCGTCTGTGAGGCTGACCGTGGTGACGGACGAGCTGGGAATGTATCTGGAGGAGCGCGAGGGTAGGAAGCGGAAGTGGCAGGGCGAGGGTAAGATGATGCGCCGCGAAGACGGAGAGGAGAAGGAGCCGAGGAAAGTCCCGCCCAAGAAGATTATGGGTAAGTTTGGTCAGATTTGTGATAAGTTTATCAAAGGCTACATTCACGTTAACGCGGCAGCGGCGCGTAATATGACAGACGTCGCGATTTAAAACGTATGGCGGTCGCGCGGCTCTGATGTGAAGGCAGCAGTGGCGACGGCTGGTTCTCCTTCATAGGGAAGCCCTAGCCTGTATAATAGGTAGGGAATTAGGGATTTAGATAAGGGCCTTCAGAAGGTAAGTGATAGGTGAAGCCGATAGGAATGGAGTTATAGGAACCCCACGCCACTGGAAGGCAGCCTTAATCTGAAGATGATATACTCATTCCTGAACCATATGGATGTGAAACTTTCCTGAAATACAAGCGTAACTTGAACCTTAAAATTATAAATGACCAATGGTAAACAACAGGATGTAATCGTATATTATGTCAGCGAGCTGTTGTATTTTCCTTTCGTCGATTACGATGAAGGTAAGATACAAGATAGCGATAAAATCTATTTACCGAGTACCGACTGCAGTGTTGGTGCTGAGGCCGGTACCCGTAATACCTGTTTATGTTACCTTCCTGTAACTTGGTTGGGATGATAGTGATGTGATGACTATTTGTTCGGTTTTCTTCTAGAACCATAAATACTAATTATTGTCTATAAAATAAAAATACTTTGTAATAATCCTCCACAGACGCTGTTGATCCCGCTCCACACGTCAGGTGCGAGACCGCGAAATGTCCGCGAAAAATGTGCGAATCGATTCCAAATTTCGCGTTACCGGACTTTTTGCAGTGTCGCGCGTGATTTGCGCGCGAAGTGTGGAGTGGGCTTTAGGCAGTTAGTACATTATAAAACTTATAATGTCGTTCTACTTCCGAATACATTTCTTTGTTTTAATTAAACAACATTAATTTTCCAAACACTCTACATAGATTGCATATGCCAATAAATCAACGATATTCATTTTTATCTGACATGAAGTTCATAACTTGTCACAATGTTGACACAAATGGACAAATAGCGGCCATCTTGTCAATGATTATACAACGACGCAATTGCTCTAAATGGTGGAGACCATTTACAAATATACCCTTCTACGACCGGTTACTCTTTGTATTAGATGATAGGAAAGGAAAGTAAATAGTGCGTCCAAAATATTTATTCCGACTAAATCTTTTTGTTATGCAGTATGCTAGATATTTAAAAAAAAAAAACAATAATGCAACGATGGAAATTAATTGGGTATTTTCGTACATGTAAAAAAAAATAGTTTTTTATAATAAATTAAGAAAAAATTAGGTATAACAACTTGATTAAAGGAAAAATAATTAGGATTTTATGTGTAGTTTTGTAATTAAGTATATGCATTTCGAAGTCACAAAAAAGTTGAAATATTTTTTTAAAACATTAGTGTATAAAACCTACATAATTAGTTTACTTACATTAAATACAGAAATTTTGTGCATATGGCCATACATTTCGTAGCATCATTACTAGCGTGTGACGTCACCTACTAGTACGACTTTTATACGGGGCGTTTTCACGAGACTTCAAAAAAGTGCTTCAAACAATCCGCAATATCTTTTAAGATTTTTAGTATACTATTCCTATTGTAAGCGGTCTTATTTTGCATAACATTATCTATTCATTTATGTGATAAAAAAAATACAGGAAAATACCGTATTATAACTTTCAAAAAACATTGATAGTTAATCTATGTGTAGATCATGGGAGTTACAATATAAAGTAAATTCTTACATATTTCTTGTCTGAAAAATTAAACTTATCTCTAAATAAAAACTTTGGAAGAAAGGTCTGATAATAACTAAAAATTACCTACAATCCATTTCGTTTAGGATTTTTATGTCGTCATGGAGAGTTGGCGCGGAGCAAGATATTTAAAAATATAAAAATTACCTACAATCCATTTCGTTTAGGATTTTTATGTCGTCATGGAGAGTTGGCGCGGAGCAAGATATTTAAAAATATCCATTAAATAAGACTTTTCTTATTTTCAAGTAGTAGAAAATGATTTGAATTATGTTTTTTTTAAAAATCACTTATTTTAGTTTCTGACGTATTATTTTTAGGACAGCAAAAGCTTGCACTAAAATCTACTTCACTACAATTTCTACCAAAATTGCTACATAAACCTTAGAGCAATGTTAGTGTAACATAAAGATATTTTGATCTAGAGCATACCCTAATCCGAAGTTATAATAGTATTTAAAGCTTTAATAATTGTTTTCTATTAAAATACTTATAATTTCAATGTATCGATAAATGTCGTCGAAAACAGTTTTCTCTAGATATGAGCCAGTCACGTTTTCCCCGCAGAGACGTATGAGTTTAGGCATTAAAATTGATATAACATTGTAACGTTAACCAGTATAGATAATAAAGGAGACAACAAAATTATAAACATTACAAAAGCAGTTACACGCGTCGCGTTTTGGTAATAAGACGCGCTCGACATATTTTGCTCGTATTTTTGGACCTCTGTTTGTTATATTTTCTAGAAATTGTGATTTTTTCTTTGGTTTTGCGTGAAATATTTGTGTTTGTCCTATTGAGGCGGATTATTGCAATATGACGACAATTTATATACAAAAAAATAAGCTGAAGGTTTGAATTGAGTCTTTCTTATAATGATGAGTTTTACAGGCTTAAAATATTTTGAAATTAAAATATGTAAAGAATACCTGAAACCTACTTTGTTTGAAGAAAGAAGGTTTCCAACTACCACTGTAGTCGAAGCATGCCCTGTGTTAACCGGTACAAATATTTTGCACCGCACCACAGAGTAGAAAGTATATATACTTACGCACAGAGACTTCAAACAGCTTTCATATAACGATATAAATCGATCCAAATTTTAAAAATTTGACGTCCCATTCAACTGCCCACAATTTTTCCACACAATTGTGGACACACCGTATGCTTGTAGTAGTGCAATCTAATCGAAACTATGTAGCTGTTTATGTGTTCGTCTTTATTTAATCTGTGACCGCACCTAGAAAAAGCGAATATTAAAGTTTTCTGCAACTATACCATATCAGGCATAACTCTACAATATTATAAATCCTAGTAAAATGTTTGACCAAAATTAAAACTCATATTTTTATCAATCTCTCATATCAATTCGCCAATAAAGGTTTACCTGGAAAGTTTTGAAAGTTGGTAGTTTTATAGTTTTTTATGTCCTCTTTACGAATTTCATCTTTGCTACTTCGTAACGCCAAATATATAAAATTACCCAATTACCAATTTTTAAATGACTAGGCTCATAGACGTTTAGTAGGAAATGTTGGAAATCTCAATCATGCTACATTAGGACTCGCACACGCTTGTAAGGGTTCCTGTACTTGTAGGAAACTTCTTTCTTGTAGGTTATAACTAAACGGCTAAGCGACACAGTTTCACTAAGACGTAGAGTTAACAACTAGCGTCCGAATACTGAAACGCTAATCAAAATTAATAGCCGGGGTTGTAGCGCCGTTTTAGCCGTTTTAAAGAGTTTTGTAGACCTGTATTCCATATTTAAAGTGTATATTTTCTATATATATAGTGTGTCAAATTGTATTAGTAGTGAAGTTTCATTAAATCTGTGATCGGTTGTCTCTCTTGGGAGGGCCCGTAGTGGGCAAAACACAGGGGGTGTTTTGCCCACTACGGGCACGGGCTGTCGCTGTCTCTGCTGTCCGAAATGACAAGGATAGCACGTGACTTGAGCGTCACTTTCGTTAACTATCGTTTCAGTATTCGGACCAAAGGTGCATTTAAAGTTAAGGCGTGTAGAATTAGAAGTTTGGCTCCACGTGTCTGTTGTAGTACACAAATGAGTAGCAATCGAATTAACGCCACCTAAGATTTTGCTACCATTAAGGGTCAATTCAAACCGCAACGAAACGATACGCGACATGGCACTGCATTTTTAAGATAGCTATTCAAAATTAAACTTTATTAATTACACATGAAGAATAGACATTTTATTGTAAGAGTTCGAATGTCATGTTGCACCGCACTGCACAGCACATGTGCATTGTGCAGTATATGACTGATGTCATATGAGACTTGTCTTTTTTGTGTAGCTAATAAAGTTCAATTTTCAAAAGCTATCTTTAAACCTTATTGCCACGCATTAAAATTCATACATAATAGTAAAACCCGTGAAATTTTTCGAAACTCGCCCTTAGCCATCAATAAATCTGGGTTATTATATCTGTAAGCCAAACTGCGTCGAAATATTGTGGAGCGATATCAGTTTCCCTAGCGACAGTTATCGGATTTCGCCTTGTCTCCCAAACAAGGCGTGCTAACATTGTTACTCCGCTAATTTGCTCTGGCGCAAACATCTTTTGGTTTGTCATGCTACACTCACCGGCATATTTAGCGGAACAGAAAATAAAGGTTTGATATCAGTATCATAATATAAGGTTGCTGGCTGGTTTATACGTCATTTAATTTAAAGATAAATATTTTCAAATTAAGAAAACAACTGAACATCACATTTTATGCAATTGTTTTAATTTTATTCAAATACACCTTATCTGGAGCGAACTTCGAGTATTTCTTCCTTCTGAGTTTGATTTAAAATTTCATTGAAATACTGTTTTTTGTTAGTTTTTTTTTGATCGCGTATCCTTTTGGAGTTGAGGACTGAATTATGCCTGACTTAGCCCCAACGGAGATTGCCAGGGCTCTCGAAATGCGAAGAAATGGTCAAACCTACAGAGTGATATCCAGAGATCTTCGTCGACCAGTTTCAACGATCCATCGCAGTATCCAACGGTTCAGGGAGACCGGTACTTATGTGAGAAGAGCAGGACAAGGCAGAAAAAGACGCACTTCGAGTAGGGATGATCGTTTCATTCGGCTTCGTGTACGTAGGAACCCCCGTTTGACGGCCGTCCAAGCCCAACATGAGCGTACGGTACGAAGAAGGTTCGAAGAAGCTGGTTTGGGTTCATTTGTGCCCGCCAAAGCTCCAAGGCTCGAGGTAAATCATCGTAGAAACAGGTTAACTTTTGCTCAGGAACATCGACTTGGAACGCGGACCAATGGAGTAAGGTATTGTTTCATGATAAGTGCAGAATTCTCTTAAATCAAATCGACGGCAGGCAAAGAATATACAGACGCAAATGAGAAGGATACATTCAGACAAATTTTGAAACTACAGTTGCATACGGTGGTGGATCAATAATGGTTTGGGCGGGCATTTGTTTGGGAGCTCGCACAGACTTGGTAGTGATTGACTGAGGGAGTCTGACTGCAGACCGTGACTGCAGACCGCTATATCAGAGAAGTTTTAGAAGAAAATGTCGTACCGTTTGCCCCATATATCGGTGAAGATTTTGTTTTTATGCAGGATAATGCTCGGCCGCATACCGCTCGGGTAACTCAAGCTTATCTTAATGATATGAATATCACTGTTATGGAGTGGCCGGCGAGATCACCGGATATGAACCCAATAGAGCACGTTTGGGACTTGCTGAAAAGAAAAGTTAAGTCCAGAATTCCAGCTCCTGCCAACGTGGGTGAACTGCGAATCGCCGTAGGTGAGGAATGGCGGAGACTATCCCAGGAGACCATCGATAACATCATTCTCAGTATGCCTAGACGGGTAGAAACTTTAATAAGAGCACGTGGAGGAAATACGCGATATTAATCACCATTTTTCTAATTTAATTAATTGTTATTTTAATATTAATTTTCACTTTTCCCGGTTACATGAAAAGTTCAAAAATGTACCAATTTTCACAAATAGCCTTTACTCGCAAAATCTGTTCTTAATGTGATCTCATTTTAAGTAAAACAAATGAAACTTTAAATAACAAAAGAAGTGTAGTAAGTAGATTTTAAAATAAAACCATATTTTTTTAATTATGGACCTTTTTTTGTATTCCGCTAAATATGCCGGTGTGTTTATAATATGATTGAAGATAAATAATTTAGTATTAACTATATTAAGGTTATCGCTATCTAATTAATACCGGTCAATAATACCGGATTCAGAGTTAATATAGTTTCACGGAGTGTCTTTAAGGGTCAATCACACCGAACTATTCACGAAACTATTTTCGAATTGAACTTTATTCAATACACAAGAAGATACATGTTTCATTGTAAGAGTTCGAATCTCGAGTTGCGCCGCGATGCACGGCGCGATACAGTGTATTGCTGAAGTGATGTCATATGAAACTTTTATCTTCTTGTGTAGTGAATAAAGTTCAATTTTTAATAGCAATCTTAAAAATGCAGCGCCGCGTAGCGTCGCGTATCGTCGCGGTGTGAACTGACCCTAATTAAGTTTAAATATAAAAATTATGTATAGAAGCAAGAGTAAACTGAGTAATGCATTTGGTGGAAATAGCTTATCTATTATTCGTAGAGTATTAGGAGTATTCGTGTCTTAAGTTTTTTTTTTAATATTTTGCGGATAGGCAAAGATTGCAAGAATAACTTTAACAATGATTCGAACTCGTAGTCAGTGAACTCATTAAGCTTGATTTTAATATGTAAAGTTAAACTTTAAAATTGAAATATTCAACTCTTTACTATCGTCGATAATAACTTCAATAGTTCGATACACGTTCCGCGGAACACAATCAAAGTGAAGTAGGTATACTAAACAAATATATGGATTGCTGTTGCACGTATAACACCTACGCGTGTTCAGATCATGCTCCGTATCTATTTTATATCATGCTACTGCACGGTGCATCGGAGAATTATAGAGTTCCTCAATATGAATTCATAAAGGGTAGAGTTGATATCTAATCAACCTATTATATTATTGGGGACTGGCCCGCGGCCCCGCCCGCGTGAAAACAGTATCCCACTGGAACACTGCACTCTTTCGGTATAATATGAAGCCTATGTTTTATTCCAGAACCTTAACTACCACCATACCAAATTTCAGTTCAGTAGTTTTTGCGTGAATGAGTAACAAAGATCCATACATCCCCACAAACTTTCACATTTATAATAGTACTAACTGTTTCCCGCGGCTCCGCCCGCGTAAATGCAGTATCCCACGGGAACACTGTACTTTTTCGGAATAAAAAGTATTCTATGTTTTAATCCAGAGCCTAAACTACTACCATACCAAATTTCATCGAAATCCATTCAGTGTCCGTTTGCGTGAAAGAGTAACAAACATCCATCCATCCATACATCCATCCATCCATCCATTCATCCTCATAAACTTTACAATTATTTAGGGTAACAGTAGAGATCTTTACGATACGAGATACTTCCTTCTATCAGTCATTTGTAGTTTTCGCTCTTTTACTGAATGCTTCACATCAACTTTCTTAAGTAGTACTTTACTGAACATGACATAAAGAAGCTTCGCCATAAACAGTCGCTCGTGGCAACATAATGTCGAACGGAAAGGATTAAATGATGCAAATAATGCATAGTATTGCATAATTATTTGTTGCTTGATACGTCATTCTAATCAAACGTAATAACATAGGAACGTACTACTCGGATAAAGAAATATACCTACAGTCTACCTTAAACGTCGATAAATGCAGTCTTAGGCTGGGAGTAGATGATCCGGAATCTGGCGGGCCCGGGAAAATTCAGAGCATTTAAAATAGAACTCTGCGCTAATACAATAGAGTTGAAAATTAAAGTGTCGAGCTGCCATATATGACAATATATGACATTGACATTTGGCTCGACTTAGGCACGGCTCGACATAGGCTCATTGGGTAATTAATAGTAAATACTTAATAGGAAACTAATGGCTATGAAAAGGGTACTCAGCTATACTCCCAAACACGAGGCGCAAAAAAAAACGTATTAAAATAGACCTACATAATATTATAGACGAGGCATGTCGAGGCAAAAAGTGTCCACACTTACTACTTTTAGGGTTATTTGGGGCAATCGAGGATTGACATTTGTTATTTTGATTCTTGACATTTGCTTTCCGCAGTTTAATCTTATTGTTAGAAGTTTTTTTCTGTCAAATGGTCGTCTGAACTCATAGGCTCATAGTCCATAGACCATTAGACCATCCTTAGTTTTCAAATCATTGTGTACCAGTGTGTTAGCCTGTGATCCTTATCACCGGCAGTAGACATAATGTCTATCACCCCGAGACATAATCCCAGATAATGTTATTTAATCAGCACTAAATTAAAGTAAATCTCCTAATTGTTCTGCGTGTGGCTTATCTTCGAAATGTAAGCTGAGAGAAGTATTATCTACTAAGAAGTCACATTAAGTTTAATGAAAATGTCTGTGCTATAAGTTTTTCTTTTTTTCATACCGGATAATTACTTCCTCTTCAGGAAAGTTCTGCTACGTACAGAGTGCACGTGAAAGAAATTAAACTTCATTCATCATTTAAAATCCAAAAATACTCTCATCGTGCCTAAAGGACATCATTTGTACACCTAGCGCCATCTGTGTATGAACTGTGTTAAGCCGTACTTTAGAAACTTAAGTTGTTATGTAAGAAGTATAAGTAGCTTCCGAAAGGCGTTATATCCAAAATCGTGTCGTGACGCAACCTTGTAATATCACCGCTATAGCAGTTTTGCACGTTTCACAATTCGAATACGCATATCCATAGAATTGAGAAGACTCTCCCATAAAACAAACATTGTTTATAAGACAGTATTAATTGATTTTAATGGTAGACAGATTCTAAACAGATTTTTGGTGCCGGTGTTAATAGTGATACCTGATTTAACACGTATCTTAGCATTGTCATTTCTTTTGATACGGTTTTGGAATAATATTTGCTTTACGTCACTTTGGCATTGGTGGTAACTGGTATAGGCGTCTCCGAGTGTTGTGGTGTGACCAGTCACGACCAATTAGCACATCACTACGTCATATTACATAATACGGATATGTAGAAGGTTTTTGGGATGCGAAATTATACTGGAAGATCGATCGATCGATTGAGTCTGGTTGAAGGTCTTTCCGAACAACGCTCCGTTCCCCCGTTTCGAAAAGAGAGTTTCATAAAGCCTCATTATTTTATCTAGTCTCTTGTTTTTTATGCGGAGTGCTTGCTCTTCAAAATATGTATGAAAGTCTTCAAAAATTTTCAGGAAAACCGAGCAAACCCTCACAAAATGTGTTGTAAAAATCGGAATCATTTTGCCATAACACGGATATCTTTATTGCACCCTTTATACGACAGAAACAAATACGACATTATTCAGAAGATAACGATTTTTATATAAACACGCGTAGCTCACGATAAGGTGTGTAAATAATTGTATTACTCCACTTAATAGAGATGAGGCTTTATCATTCGTATCTACGGAACGAGAGAAGGATCACGGAGAATGTAAGATATAAATTTGTATAACGACATACAAATTAAAATTTGCAAAGAAAATCACACACATATAACATTAAAATCATATCCTAGACTAGACATTGTCTTTTCACTTCTGAAGCACCATAAAATTTAATAGCACCGCCTAGGGGTACTCCCTATTATTGTAATCCTACTAAAATAGTAACCGAAATGTATGTAAGGACGGATAGGAGAGGGGTTATGTCTTTTCTTATATTTTTTCTATTTTCTGTAGTTTACGTTTTGTAGTACGTAATTTACCTACAATAATTAATTAAAAAAACTGGCATTTTTCGCTTATCGAAAATGCGCATTTTTTGGGGGAAGAAAAGGCCTTATCAAAAAAATTTAACATTTGTGTAATTTACAAAAAAATCACAATTATATGTAGAGTACTAGTATAACAACACATTTCTTATTAAACTTTTGAGTTTTTTAGTATGTAACTTCTTGTAAACAAATTGATAATGACGTCCGAAAACGGAATAATCATTAACTATGTAAAAAACAGACAGTGGTAATTTTGGCCAATATTACATAATGACTCATAATTAACTTGTTAATAAGACAACTATCAGACTACCTGTCTTTTTTTAAAGAAATATATAAGATCTCAATTAATTAAAGCAATCATTCATTAAATTAAATTTATTTTTGCACACGATTATTCGCCTCGTTTGTTGCATTGACTACAATCAATTTCAAAATATCAAAGTAATACTATAAAGATTATCATTAATACAATCAAGCGCGTATAAAACTTTATAAAATGTATACAAAAATATAAAACATAAATTTTGGCTTGTGACTTGCGATACATACCTGGGTATCTTAAACGAGCGAGCGAGCGTACAAAATAAACACACCGGCATATTTAGCGGAACACAAAAAATAGGTCCATAATTAAAAAAATATGGTTTTATTTTAAAATCTACTTACTACACTTCTTTTGTTATTTAAAGTTTCATTGTTTTACTTAAAATGAATTAATGGCTATTTGTGAAAAATGGTACATTGTTGAACTTTTCATGTAACCGGGAAAAGTGAAAATTAATATTAAAATAACAATAAATTAAATTAGAAAAATGGTGATTAATATCGCGTATTTCCTCCACGTGCTCTTATAAAAGTTTCTACCCGTCTAGGCATACTGAGAATGATGTTATCGATGGTCTCCTGGGATAGTCTCCGCCATTCCTCACCTACGGCGATTCGCAGTTCACCCACGTTGGCAGGAGCTGGAATTCTGGACTTAACTTTTCTTTTCAGCAAGTCCCAAACGTGCTCTATTGGGTTCATATCCGGTGATCTCGCCGCCACTCCATAACAGTGATATTCATATCATTAAGATAAGCTTGAGTTACCCGAGCGGTATGCGGCCGAGCATTATCCTGCATAAAAACAAAATCGTCATCGATATATGGGGCAAACGGTACGACATTTTCTTCTAAAACTTCTCTGATATAGCGGTCTGCAGTCAGACTCCCTCTGTCAATCACTACCAAGTCTGCGCGAGATCCCAAACAAATGCCCGCCCAAACCATTATTGATCCACCACCGTATGCGACTGTAGTTTCAAAATTTGTCTGAATGTATCGTTCTCCTTTGCGTCTTTGCCTGCCGTCAATTTGATTTAAGAGAATTCTGCACTCATCACTAAACAATACCTTACTCCATTGGTCCGCGTTCCAAAGTCGATGTTCCTGAGCAAAAGTTAACCTGTTTCTACGATGATTTACCTCGAGCCTTGGAGCCTTGGCCCAATGAACCCAAACCAGCTTCTTCGAACCTTCTTCGTACCGTACGCTCACTTACGGTTACACCCCGCACTGCTTCTAACTCATGTCGGGCTTGGACGGCCGTCAAACGGGGGTTCCTACGTACACGAAGCCGAATGAAACGATCATCCCTACTCGAAGTGCGTATTTTTCTGCCTTGTCCTGCTCTTCTCACATAAGTACCGGTATCCCTGAACCGTTGGATACTGCGATGGATCGTTGAAACTGGTCGACGAAGATCTCTGGATATCACTCTGTAGGTTTGACCATTTCTTCGCATTTCGAGTGCCCTGGCAATCTCCGTTGGGGCTAAGTCAGGCATTATTCAGTCCTCAATTCCAAAAAGATACGCGATAAAAAAAACTAACAAAAAACAGTATTTCAATGAAATTTTAAATCAAACTCAGAAGGAAGAAATACTCGAAGTTCGCTCCAGATAAGGTATATTTGAATAAAATTAAAACAATTGCATAAAATGTGATGTTCAGTTGTTTTCTTAATTTGAAAATATTTCTTTTTAAATTAAATGACGTATAAACCAGCCAGCAACCTTATATGATACTGATATCAAACCTTTATTTTATGTTCCGCTAAATATGCCGGTGTGTGTAGTTCACCGTTTTTGCACGCTCGCACGTACGTATTTTTAAGGTTACATAATATTTTAGCGCATACAAACTACATGTTTTTGAGCTTAAATGTTTTTATATTTTTATCACTCAGGATGTCCCAGTATGAGCGTCTTTGCTTCACTCCTTGGATCAATGCGGCTTATATGCTTCATCATTGTTAGTATATATTTTTTATTATTAATGATAGAACATAAATATTATTTATATTTATATAAGAACTAGAAAAATTACAAATCTTCTGCTATTCAAAAAGTGAAAAATTCCGAAATCTATAAAAACAGGCGTATAAAAATTTATGCTTGCAATACATGGAGTGTTGCGAGCATCAATTTTAATATACATCAATACTTGTTTGTGAAAAGACGGTTTATGCACCCAGTTAGACATGGCACGCGTTTGGCCGCTGCGATTAATTTCGCAGCGGCGCGGCCGCGCGGCTTTTATTGACTATGCCACAAAGTATAACCTAATGGCAATCGGCCAAACGCACGGCGGCGGCGCGGTTGTGCTATTGCATAAAATCTGTGGCCTTATCAATAAAGCTAAATTTCCGGTGGCACCTTGTGATTGTTGTGGTCATATAAACGCGCCCTTAGGAGTCTACTCTTGACTGCAGACAAAAATTTTGCGATGATAGGTAGTAGGTACGCTTATGTAGAGAATATAAAGATAATTTGCTGATGATCTACTTAATCTAAAGGTAATCTAGCTTTTGCTGAACTTTTTATGTAAATCTACTTTACCGATTCTCTTCAATACACGGAAACAATACTCATAAACAATGTATAACCATTAAACATATTGCAATAGTCCTAATATGAACCAAATATTTCAAGCGAATATATATTTATCTAGCGTCCTGGACGGTTATGGTTTATATTAAAATGGTGACACAAATCAAAACAAACAAAATAATAAGGATTCTAACGAAGAAATACATATGGACGATAAAGTACTGCTGTGTTTTCTGACAGTGAAAACCGCCACCTGTCGGCGACATTTGAGCTCTACAAAGCTTTTAAATTGTTCGAAGATGTTATGCCAGTGAATCTGGCGTGTGTGTGACCATGGTAGAGGACACCCAGCAGTCGGATAGAGTGTCCGCGGCGGCCGTGTTACAGTTCGCAGCGAGAGAGGCGAGCGAGGGAAGGCGCTTGGCAGAGTTCGGCGCGCACGCTTTCGCGAGCATAGCCTATAATGCTTACGGTATTTTTTTTTTCCGTATTATATGGCAACAGTTGTGATAAAACACATTTGCAGTGTTTAATGTATAGTCTTTACTCGTGGGTAGACGTAAAAAAAAAGACAGAGTTCCTACAGTTTCAGGTTTCTTTTTCATTTTTTGTATTTTTTTCCATTTGGAAAGTTCTAGTAAAACGTTGATTATAATGGTGAAATATATATTAACAAATTAAAAGCATGAGCCGGGCGATAGTTATTTGACCTTTGACCTCGGTTATCTGGTTTTCTTCGTTTCGCAAACAAGTGACTGGGGCGCAAGCTTATCACATACACTTTGGTCGGGGCCTCGGAACTGGTAATAACTACCTCGCGCGCGAGTCGGCCAAATGTTATGGAAGTCGTGAAATTCCGAAAACCAGAAATAAATAAATTATAATATAAATTTTAATGGGTTTTATGTTATAATTTATGTATACGAAGGTACCCCACACAAAAACATAAAATGGGCAGACATATTTGGCCACTTCACTAATCGATTGCTTATTCAAATTCTATATTATAGTAGGTGGTAACACAGTGTAGTTTTTTGTATTCTATTTGGATTTATTCAGAAACGATAATGCAATGCAATTTAATGGGAAAAAATTTAGGCTTTTTAAATGGAGCGACATACAAAACTCGCCCCTGTCTTACGGAACTAAAATACCCAGGCTAAGTAGTTCAGTTACAATCTAAAGACTATTATAATGTTAATGTTACAGCTACTACCTAGGGTTATATTTTAGATTAAGAGGTACTATCGTATGCTTTAAGTGGAAAGCTATTAATTTGAAATTACAAAAAGACAATTCAATTTTATTTGTTGTATAGGTGGAAAGATTGCTTCATTATTATGTTCTATATTAGAATCGTCTTACCCAACGCCTTTTATAGTTTATCATTGGTCATTTGTAATTAAAGCAGAGGTCCGTCGCCCTTATCACTGCAGTCTGGTTCTCTTATCTATTGTCATACGCGATAATTTGTAAGGAATATTCAATTATTGAGACCAATACTAACTGATGCGGGTAAAATGGGACTCCAAATCATTCTGTACCTACTCTACAGGTAATTATCAAGAGTTCGATGATGGTGATTGAGTGACTAGACGAATGTCCTAGCTAGCTTAAAGTGTTTCCTGTGATAACAATGATATTAAGATACCTAAAGACTTGTGTCAATGTAACTATTTTATAAACCGTCAAATAGAAATAGAGATATTTGCCGCTCGAGTCGAATTTCTGTGTCTTAACTCTTAACATCAGTCAGCCATTTTGGCCAGCTATGTGCAATACGTGGCCAAATAGAAATTAGAATGCACATGTATGTATGTAAGAGAAAATGTATAAATGAAAATGTGTTTATATGTAAGAGAAAACGCTTTTAAAAGCCCAATATCACTTTTCCATATCGATGTGCAGTTTCTTAGTCCGTATACTACTTACTGCCGCATTCAGAATCAGTTAATACTTACTTAAGGAGTGTACTTAGTAGAGATTTTGACAGAAAATATAATATGGACTTTATGTCAAAATCTAAATCTATCAGAAAATATATGGAATTCATGTCTAAATCTAAAGCAGCTTAAGTATGCATTAAATGTCTCTGAGTGCGGCCGTTGCTACTTAACTGTTATATTAATCAAGAGGTATCTGGTCTGAAGGTTTTAAATGTTTACTGAGTATTGGACACTAGGTATATACCTGCTCTATCAGCGTTCCTTGAACCTGTATTGATAAGTGTATATTCTAGCGACCCTGGGCGAGGTCGGCAGCGGCACCAGCTCGTCCTCGTCGCACATGTCCCCGGGCTGGCAGGTCAACGACATTGACCTCGACCTCCCCGGCGAGCTGTCTATGAAGTGAGTATGAATTTATTTTTTAATCTGAGTAAAATATGTATCTTTATTGCCGCTATTACAATAAATATTAATAATAGATAATAGCTCCCTGATTTAATGAGTTGACCTAGCCACCATCTGAGCGACTACGCCATCATACGCCACAGTATATAGCTCCCCACACCGATTTCGGTGATGGTGGCCGGTTTCATTGAAACCAGGTCAGCTACGCAGGAGTTATTTTATAGTGCCCAAGTGTGTGCGCAGTACACAAGAGTACTCTTTCTTAACTCTCGAAACCTAGTGGAACGGATAACCGACACGATTTGTGAGAGATCAGGAACAGGTCCGACTTCTTACATGCCCATCCGACGCATGGATCATTTTTGTTGTCAGACAATCAGGTGATCAGCCTGCATTGTCCTAACCAAACTTGGAAACAACATTTTTTGTTGTTCCAACGCGAGAATCGAACCCACGACCTCCGAGTCAAGAGCCAATCCCAATTTGGTCCTATTGATACTAAGGTTGATCTTTAAGGAATCGAGAGAACTCCTCAAAATTTATATGGACACATATAGTGATTTCGACTTTTTCTGAAGTAACCCAAGCATATGCTACCAAAAAGTGAGATTTTGCACCAAGGTATACCCTGGATCCAAAAGTACTGAACAGAACTCCTGACTCCTTATAGATACATGTTTGAGGATTTCGACGTTGCTTAAAGAACTCCAAGCATAAGCCACTATATCGATTAAAGTAATCATCATCATCACCACCATAATCACACCATAAATCATGACATAATGATGATATAATAGGTACTTCTCATAATTTTACACCGACACGGATATCTTTGAACATTACTCTGCCGTTTATGGACCGATTTTCAAAATTCTTTTTTTGATGTATTGGGTATAATCCGAAATTGGTCTCGTTGTCACCAAAGCGGTGATCTGATGATGGCATCCATGAGGAATCGAGGGAACTCCTCGAAATTTATATGGACATAATATATAGTGATTTTGACTTTTTCAGAAGTAACTTAAGCATATTCTACCAAAAAGTAAGGTACACCTCGGTGCAAAAGCACTGAACAGAACTCCTCAGTCTTTAAAGATACGCGTTTGTAAATTTCGACATTGTTTAAAGAACTGCAAGCATAATATGCCATTATGTAACTTACTGTCATCATCATGATCATCTTATATACAATACCTAATGGAAGCTTGGCATGGCTTGGTATTCAATTATACATTCGATCGTTTATTTTAAACGTTCTTAAAATATGTTAATAATAATTTAACAAATATCACTAAAAAAGGAAAAATTATTATTATTTTTAAACAAAAAATTAAACCGAAAACTTATTTCATACTTTTTTGTGCATTTTTACTTTGGAAGTCGGTTTAATTTTTTTTCTTAATTCTCTTCGCCAACTTGGGCGTAAGGTGAAAAATTAACTGACTGTTTTTCTGTTATACTACCTGCTCATGTAGGAACGAAACGGCCAAGCCAGTTGCCATATATCTTGACTAAGGTGTAGAGTTTGTGAAGTTAGGGCGTGTAGAGTCAGAAGCTTGGTTTTACATGAGATCTGATAACTTTTTGACAGTGTGAAGATATGAGGTAAAAAAATGACAAAACGCTTCGAGAAAAGGTGGTCTGGTAGTGCCCTTGCGCTTCGCTTGGCTCGACTTGGCGGCCCCCAGACTACCGTGCCCCCAGAAACAAGAGGCAATTGAGATAGAACAATATCTGTGGAATTTGGAATTACAATGTGTGTGTTTCAAAGTGCTTTAAGAACAAACTCAATTAATTTGATGGACTAAAACCACATCTTACTCCAAGATGTGTCCTTACATAATTGGTATGCATTAGGCCTCATAAATGTTCTGTTTAACTTTCAAAATTAAATGCTGATATTTACCATCGCTTACTTAGAATAAAGCTTAACAAAGTTCTTCACATCTTGGAGCCTGTAAATAAGCCTATTTGGAGCATCGTCAACCTGTTAAAAACCAAATATTGGAGAACACTTAACGTAGG
The DNA here is from genome assembly GCA_037179445.1 of Phengaris alcon alcon. NCBI lineage: Eukaryota > Metazoa > Arthropoda > Insecta > Lepidoptera > Lycaenidae > Phengaris > Phengaris alcon. The sequence continues at coordinate 654,497 of JAYRCH010000003.1, read as the reverse complement.
GGAATCTTGGGCAAAATTAACCGTCTACTTTTTTTTCTCGATGTCTCTCGAAAGTAAATGTTGACGTTGCAAGTTCTCTATATATTTGCATCTATTGAGGGAACGCGTAGCTTAAGGCTGGGACCATATCCGGAAACCAGCGGGCCCTGGAAAATTCAGAGCACTGAAAATAGAACTCTGCGCTAATACAATAGAGTTGAAAATCGAACTGTTGCGTCGAGAGAGTCGAACTGTCATAATATATGACATTGACATTTGACTTGACACGTGTGTTCGATTTTCAGCTCTATTATACTAGCGCAGAGTTCTATTTTCAATGCCCTGAATGTTCCTCGGCCTTCTGGATTCCAGATCAAATAGTCCCAGCCTAAGGTGTTCCTTTTTTCGGTTTGATGATCCTCTAATTTTTTTAAACGGGCAATTGGCCCACCACACTTACCCACCACTGCAACTCCTGTGTAGCCAGGATCGACAGTGGTAACCAACCGCAAAAACCCTTTGATATGATCTCAGGGGTGCCCGGGGGACATGCTAAATCTGTCTTGGAACCCGCATCGAAATTAATCAGAAGATTGTAGGAGGAGTAGGAAGTATTCCAGTTTCCCTCCCCAAGAAAAGCGGGAGACAGCAAAAATTGTGATGACAAAAAGTCAGAATTAAAGGGGAAGCACCACGGGAATAACTTTTTTTTTTCTTTTTTTTTTTTTTTTTTCTCCTCTAATGTAAATATTGGTATAACAGCGAGGCGCTCCTATCGCTGCCGTCGCTGGTGTTCAAGCAGGAGGCGCCGTCCCCCACCGGTGCGGTCCTGTCCCCGCCGCGCCGCGCCTGGCCCCGCCGCCCTGATGACAGACAGGTACACAACATAGCGAGGCGCTGCTGTCGCTGCCGTCTCTCGTTTTCGCTGGCAAAACCAGAGGAGCTTTATAAGTTTTTCTTCCTCTCCGTTAACGAGTAGAAAATCCTTAGCCAGAAAATAGAAATCAATAAAATTAGTAATATTTTACGCCATTTTACAATACGGCCTTAACGAACCGACACAAAAGTCTTTCCTACAATAGGCAACTATCTTATGATGAAAATATACATCAAACTATTGATATTTTATCACTAAAAATTATTTAAAACCAATTTTCCTATAAAATATGTGTATGATTTATAAATATCAAAAATAAACTAATTTTTCACGTATGACTACGTGATTAAAAACGCAGTCTTCAAACGTGACGTCAGATTCTTGTACTTATTCTTCTTTTTTTTTAAATGCCATCATTACCGTCAGTAAACCTCATTAAAAAAAAATAATTTCAGTCGAAGTTTAGTGCAAGTTTTGTGCCGAATATCAGCGTTGCTCTTAAATAATAATAGTAAAGAACCGTATAAAATGCATTTTAAAATTGTAAAATTACCAAAGATAACACCAAGCATTCTAGGGTCACAAACATGTCAAGACATGTTTAGTATGATTTGATAGTTGACAGATGGTTACAAGAATGTGACGTCATGACAACAATTTCGCGTTTTGGCGGCTTTATTAATTATTTAAACTTTAATTCTGATTTGCAAGGAAAGGAAAGAGATTCACAAGGAATGGTCCAGATTGCAAATGTATTATGTTATTATTTTGTTATGTATTATGTTTACAATTTGACATATTTTTCAAAAACTTGGAAAATATCCTATTGTTGTTAATGAAAACAATTAGCTGTTTTTTTCAAGAAAATTGCTATAATTTAATCTGTAATAAAATCTGTATTTTTATTGCAGATCACCAACATGGTGGTTGACGAACGCGAGGGCATGGAGGAGGGGTGCCAGCCTTCCCCACCGCACAATGCCGCCATGATTAACCAGCATTGTGAGTACACCACACCTGGCATATTTAACTGTTCACTAGCTTCTGTCCGTCGTTAAATTCGGTTTATCCGTCATTCCCATATAATAGACATAAAAAAAATCCCTTAAGGGCGCGTTTACAAATTTGACATAAATTGGCAGATTTCAATCGACCAAATAGAACCAAATCCTACAAAACTAACAATTGTGACAAATAGAGAACTTCTTTATCTGTAAAATGGTTAAAAACATTGTAAAAGATTTCGAAGAACCAAAATGTACAAAAATATGTCGTGTTTACAGGGGCGTGCGCTCCATATAGGCAGAAATGCAGTGCTTTACTTGCCATTCACAGATATTTTATAAAACGTTCGTACGTTTTAGATGACTTTAATTAATAGTAAATAAATTAATTTAAAAAATGTAATAACTTTAAAACGCCTAATATAATTATTTTATAAATAGCAACTCATGCCGGTGCGTGCTGCAGGACAAATCATCGCATGTATGTGTAATTTTAATACTTCGCAAACTCACACATCCATGAATATCGACATGATTTTAAAGCGATTAACTCATGCCGCAGGCGATGGCCTTCGGCTTCGGGCGCCCGTGGCGCGAGCTTGGTACTACAACGAGTTCTATGATTGTCAGTATAATGTTATTTACTAAGAAAACTTACTAGATGGCACTTTACGTGGAAATTATAAATGACACTATTTTCAGAGAACGAACATAATTAAGTATATTATTATCTACGTACTAACGTAGTATATTATTATCTCTGTGCTATAAAGATAAATTGTTAAATAAGCGCCCATAGCGCCGCCTGCGCGTTGCGTTGTCGTTTTAACTAGGCCGCCATCTATCGTGAATTGACGATATTTAATTTGAAGAGTCCCGTAGTGCCGATGTACTTTATCAATTCAATTTTTAAAAAAGAGGGCGTTGTATGAATAAAATATTGTTATAAATTCATATTTTATTCAGTAATCATTGAAAATTTTGAAGAATAAAACTAAATAAATCACTGACGTAAAACAAAACAAGTTACATGGCGGTTTAATTGTGCTTTTAATGTGATTTACTTTTCCATGGTTCACAATGCTTACTCGTAGCGACATCTTTATTCTTTACGTACTGAGCATGTACTTCATTTTCCAATGTATGAAACTGACCAGACATGGTTCGGCTATCCGATCGCTTCCGAAAACCGCCGAACTGGCTTGTCGGAAATTATTCGTTGCCTATAATCCGAGTAAAAATTATAAGCCGCGAATCTAATAAATCGACGTATGCATTATTTGTTTAAATAGAAGAAACGTTTTGTGTTTCGCAGGGGCCATATTGCATATTTCATGTGATAAGCATTGTTTACAATTTAATCGCTCCAGTTTATTTATAGTTTTCTTAAAACATTTTTCATTTTAACATTTGAAAGTGTGTACATTTAACAGTTTATTACTGAGTTTCTATAATAATTGTAGTGATTTGCTTTTACTAGTGAGTTAGTCGATTTTTTTAAATGTTATTTGACTGTGAGGTTTTGAAAATGTGTGTTTATTAAAAATTAAAAATAACAAGTTCTCACAATTGTCATTCAGTGAAAAGATTCAAATTCTGTCTAAAGGTAGGTGTGTACCCGAGTTACAACAATTAAACCAGCAAAAAAATAATGTAACTCGAAAATTTCATGTTAAAAGTTGTGTACACACGATTAAATTATATTGTTTTCCTTGCATATTATTTAGTAATTTACATCGGGATATAGTAATCTCAAGTAACCGGAACCTTGAATATGTGAAAATTGAAGCTGACTGACTGGTGAGTAGTTATAATATTTTAAAATATGCTTATTATTTTACTTATTAGAATTTCTTCCGCCGCGACGATCGATCGCTGTTGTCTGCGTTGCCGTAGAAGATGTACATGAATAGTAGTACATCTAAGACTTGCTCTGTTGGCATGGTTTCGACTTAGAGATCCGTCGCTTGGCTGTAGCTATGCTAAAAATCTATAAACGAAAAAGTTTTTGTGACCGAGTACTTCGCCGTGTCATACCCAGTACTGTAAATACTGGGTATGACACGGCGATACTACAATATAGATAAAACATACTGTAATACCCAGTGTCATAATCCTGTGCACGCCACTGCGTGTTTAGGACCATTTTTCTGCTAATATGAAGCTCATTTTAGTTGTTTAACGCAGATAGCGGATATAATCACCTTAAAATTGTCTTAAAAATAATCCAACAATATTAGAAACTTTTTATAAAGTATCCTCAAAATCTTCACGTGTTCTACTATTATTATACATGAATCTTAATGCGTGGCAAATAAGGTTTAATTTATTTCTTCACTGTCTGGATTTATTGAACAAAACATTTCTAAAGAAATTACAACCCGTAATATAATCTAAATATGTAAAGTAAGAATATACTCCGTTCAGATTCAATTTCATCTAAACGTAAATTAAGAGACAATAGCGCACTATAATAGTACCAATTTTAATGTCACTTATTTTCTCTGCAATAAATAAATGAATACTAGGACACAATCATTTGGTCAAATTCAGATCCACTTTTATTTAAACATAAAAAAACTAGCAGTTGCCCGCGGCTCCGACCGTGTAAATACAGTATCCCAAAGGAACACTGTACTTTTTCGAGATAAAAAGTAGCCTATGTTTTAATACAAACCAAATTTCATCGAAATCCGTTCAGTAGTTTTTGCGTGAAATAGTAACAAACATCCATCCATCCATCCTCACAAACTTTCACATATATAATATTAGTAGGAAGTTGTTATTTACGTTTTGATTAATTTGGATCTAAACCAACGAGGTTTGTTAGGTTTTGAAGTCTCCGTATTACATCAAAACCTTACTAAGCTTACTTTTACTGTAATGTGCTCGTTTAACTTTTTCGTAAATAACTATGAATTTATAAGTGGTTTGTTTTGATTGCAGCGAATAGCCCAGAAAGTTTGCAGTGTCAGACAATGGCGCCTATCTCCATGATGCCAGTAAACGGCTACCACTCGCCCAATGGACAAGAGAATAAGAGTAAGTCGGCTCAAGCAAATGTATTAATAAATAAACTTCGATGTTTTACACAATACTCTATACTTTTTTGTGATATGTAGTAAAATATGTTATGTTTATAAGTGTGGGACAATAATGGTCGGTTATGATTTATGACTAACGATGGCTAATATGATGATGATGATGAATGATGATATAATGTTGTTGTTACAGCGGGCGGTCTGCTGATGTGCTCGCCGGCGAGCTCGCTAGACGGGTTCCTGCACTCCCCCGTGCAGCGCGAGCAGAGCTTCAAGGACGACACCAGGTACGTCACTGTGCTGTCTGGTGGTGGTGTTGCAGCGAGCGGTCTGCTGATGTGCTCGCCGGCGAGCTCGCTGGACGGGTTCCTGCGCTTCCCCGTGCATCCATAAAAAATGCAGATCAGCCTTTGATCAGAGATATTCAGTTTGTACAGCATTTCATATCTGTCAAACACTACCAATGTGATATTTGTAAGAGAAAACACTCTCAATGCTGACAATAGCCGAATATCTCTTTTCAAACGTCGATGTGCATACTTTTTGGTTGCGTACTTTATTTACAATTCTATATTATTACCGCCACCTAGTGGCGATACCAAACAATGTACCGGCGCAGATGGCGTTTATATAGGTTACTAAGGATCGACAGAGGTCGTTCATAAAATATGTTAGAAGGATTCATAAACACTTTTGTTTTTTTTTTTTGCTTACTTCATTAGAATTGTGGAAGTTATTTTAATGAATACTTTTTGTATTAACGAAATAAAATTTTCCACCCGTAGATTCCAGTACGTGCTGGCTGCAGCCACGTCGATAGCGACCAAACAAAACGAGGAGACCCTGACGTACCTCAACCAGGGTCAACCCTACGAGATCAAGCTTAAGAAGCTCGGCGACCTGTCCCACTACAAGGGCAAGATACTCAAGGTGAGCATAACCTTAACTGACCGAAAGCACCCAAAGTCTGTTCGCATGTGGCGTAATGTGACAGAGAATCTGTCATTTTATCTTAGAATCATTAGCTTAGAAGACCGGCATAGTGCTTATAAGGCGGCGGCCTCGAACACAGCGCCGCGGCGGCGCACTATGTGGACACTTCTAAGAAGCCATGCCATAAATGATTTTTACAAAGGTTAGCATGTATTATACCTCAAATTGTAGACCCCAAAGGACCAATCTACCTTAATACAAACGATTTAATCTTCTGTCCGTATCTATTTTTGAAAAAAAAAACGCTCAAAATCACTGAATGAAAATTTGTTGAAAAATATTCTTAAAATGTGGGCATTTAACTTTGATTTTATAGTGACTTTCCTTTGAGGAATATATAATTGTTATACCATTTTAGAAAGCTTAAAATATATTCTTTATTATGAATTAATTATATATTGCGTTTTTGCATATACAGGGTGTCCCGTAAATCGACGTCAAGCCGTAAACCCGTGATAGGCCAAGTTACAATAGTTATCAGAAAAATTAAAAAAAAAATCCAAGTAATGTGTCTCAAAAAATACAAAGCTTTTAAAAAAAATCGAAAAATCGACATCTTGTGGTGGTTTTTTAGTTCCCGGCACTACAAATTTCTACTTTTTTTGTAATTTTTTTTGTATGTAATCCGTACGACTCGTAGTATGTAATTTTTTCTTCTCTTCAATTTTCGATAAGAGTTTTGACGTTTATCGAAATTTGCCGAAGTTCTGTAATTAGTCTTTGTTTTTAAATTATATATGACATCGGCTTATAACCATTTGCCAGTGTCAAGTTAAAAAGGCGGGAAATATAACTTTCATTTCGATTTTCAACACCGTATTCCTATATCGTCAAGTCTAAAGTCTAGTCAAAGTCCAAATATATAGTTGTACCACTTGCCCACACTTGTGCACGTTAACGAATTTTTAATGGTTAATATTATACCAATATTACACATTAAGAACTGAGATAACACAAATTTATGAAGTTATACAAATTCCACAACGTCACCCATTGAACTCCCCGGCAAAACTCCGTAATTAGTCTTATTTTGTAGCAAATTTTTCTTGGGTAATTTTTTTTTATTGCGGCTTCAGTGCGCAATATATGTAAATATGGCAAAATGTGAATAGTCAATTGTTGAATAAGCAATAATTTTATAGTAACATAATTATTATGAGTGGAGATATTCACTTTAAAAAATATTTTATTCACATATTGTAAATTAAATAATAATGCACATATACGAATTTACATATGGTTAGGTCATTACATATGAAATTAGCGTTCTGTAAAGGAGGAACATAAAGTCGAATTTTTTTAAACATAATATATTTATTTAATCAAAGTATATACCATTGCTATCTATGCACTTTTGCCATCTCATAGGTAGTTCATTGATTCCTTTACTAAAAAAACCATTCGGACAGGAATCAATAAAATCTTTGAAGGCGCTTTGGACTGCCCCATCGTAGTTGAAATTTTTCCCTTGCAAGAAGTTATCTAAATTTCGAAAAAAATTGTAATATGTTGGAGTAAGGTCCGAGGAGTACGGTGGATGTCTTAGACATTCCAACTGAAGCTCCTCTAATTTGGTAGCTGTCTGTTGTGCAGTGTGTGGTCTAGCGTTGTCCTGAAGCAACAGTGGCCTAGAGCGAATGACCAACCTCGGTTGTTTAGCAGCTAGCTTTGCCATCATGATTTGCAGTTGCTGGCAATAGACATCTGCCGTAATCGTCTAGCCAGATTTAAGAAACCTGTAGTGAACGACACCGGCACTAGTCCACCAAACGCTCACAAGTAACTTTTTTCGAGTCAATTTTCGTTTGGGGCAGACTTTGGCTGGTTCGCCAGGGTTCAGCCATTGCGATGAGCGTTTCCGACTATCGTACAGGATCCACTTTTCATCACAGGTAATGATTTTGTTTAAAATCCCTTCATTATTGTGCCGGTTGAGTAACATAACGCAGCAGTCGACGCGCGTTTGTCGGTTTGCTGCACTCAATTCATGAGGTACCCCCCTTTCAAGCTTATACACCTTCCCAATTTGCTTCAAGTGGATTAAAACAGTTTTATCACTAACACGGCAGCCTGCAGCTAACTCGGACGTGGTTTGCGATGGATTTCTCTTTCACAATAGCCTTCAATTCTTCATTATCAACTTTGGTCTCCGGCCGTCCACGGGGCTTGTTGTGCAGGTTGAAATTTCTAGAACGAAAACCATTGAACCAAAAACGCACTGTGTTTTCTTTTGCGACACCGCTGCCATACTCATCATTAATCCTTCGAAAGAATCACGGTTTTCGAAACACAAATGCATGGGTAAATAGCGGTATAAATTTGAAATTGGAATTCCTAACCAATCTTCTTTCCTTCACTCACGCGCGCTCTCCTAGTACCTGCGAGTATAATATGGACGGCCACCCCTTACAGCGTGTGACAGAAGTCAGAGATTTGGGTGTTTATTTTACTGCAGATTTATATTTTCGGAAACGCATAACGGAGGTCTGCAAGAAAGCGTTCCGAAATGTAGGGTTCGTCCTACGTCAGGCCATTGAGTTCACTGACATTAGGGCTTTAATAGCTTTGTGTGAAGCATTAGTCAAGAGCCATCTGACGAATTTCATTCGAAAAATTAATTCGGATTCTGAATTTTCCCGAAGAAGAAGTTTAAATAAATAAGTAGATAGTGTTATTTCACGCCTTACTTCCAGCTGATAACATCCAACCATGCCAAGCAAAAACAATGTTGGATATAATAACGGATATTCAGGATATACCTTGTACAAAACACGACCTTGTTTTTATTTATGTTCTAAGCGCTTCATAATTGTTTCATTACACAAAAAAAAATTTCATTATTTTCAAACCTAAAAAACTACAAAAAATATATTTTAAAATACACTTTTTAAAAACCGCCGAAAACACTATTCGCCATGTTTGTTGATACTTGATAGATTATCTGTGCTGTGACGTCATACTTGTACTATTTGTAATCTGTGCAGTGTCCGCAGTAGTAAAATGGCGGTGTTACGTTCCGTTACAACTTTTTAAGATGTCATGAATTATTTATTTACAGGAACGCTCCGTTTCACTACTACATAATATGTGTTTAGTGTGTTTGTGTCGTCACATCCTTGTCGGAAGTTACTTCGAGGTGTTTTCATCAGTAGAAATTAAAAAATATAAACACATATTTTGAAATCAACTTTATTTATCAATCTTAAGTTTTTAATTTATGATATCGCTAGAATACGATTTCCTAAGCCAAGTACTAAAACTCCTTCAATGTATGAAATTAAATATGAATCAAGTAGCCTATTAATATTAAATATTAGTTATGTACTTGTCTGACGAATTAGGTTAAGGTACTGTTATGACAGATTTTAAGTTTTTGGAGAAATAAATAAAAAAAATGCAGTTTGTCGTTTTTTCTTCGCTTCAATTTTCAAATACAGTTTCGACAATTACTCAATTTAGCCACATTTCTATTAGTAGTCTGATTTTATAGCAAATATAATGCCGATTTACAGAATATATATTTGTTGCAGTTTAAATACGTTATATAATATGTAAATATAGTCAAATGTTAAGGTAAGTATGTTTTCTTTTTAAGGATTCAAGTGAATCTTTTTTCTTATCGTACAGTTTTATAGTTATGTCAAGTGTTAGAAATATAAACCCTAATAAATTAGGTCAGTACGCATTAGACGCGGCACAACTATATGTTAATAAATATAAGTGGAATTACATGCCATCTTCTGTGCATAAAGTTTTAATTCACGGTGAAAGTGTTATCCGACATTTTTCTGTGTTGGCTCTCGGGCAACTCTCCGCCTAAAATGCCCAGGAATCACGAAATAAAGATTACAAAAAGTTCCGACTTCGTCACGCATGAAAATGCTCCAGAATAGCAACTACCGAAGACGTTCTGCACACACTATTATATACTTCGGACCCATATATATCGAGTCTATAGAGGAAAACTCAAGAACTTCTAGAAGAAGCTGTGGAACTTTTAGCCAAATTTTAGTAGTTTACTTTTTTGGTGTTTATGTCTTTAAATATTAAATAACATTTAAGAGTCTTAATAATTACAAGGTCTTATTATAAAATACGAATAACATAGCTATCATGTTGTTTGCGTGTTGTTCCCATGGGAATGCTGTACTGTATTTAAAAGGGCGGAGTCACGGGCTAAAGCTAGTTTTAATATTAATTATTAGTCATTTATATCTTGAAAATTTTGTTGTTTTTCAAGATATTTTAATTAGTTACAGATTTTTTACAAGAAAATGACCGAATGGCCGGTGTAGTATAGTAGCGGCGTTAGTTCGGCGGCGCGCTCATGCGGGTGCAATAGATACTGCACTCCTGTCAAGCGTGACTATAGAAACCGCCTGCACGCCGCCGCCGCGCTGCTCGCCAAATATAGCCAATAGAGCTTCCATTCTTTTTCTTTAATGCCCATCGCACTTCATTTCCGTAGATAGAATGCCTCCCATGTCTCTTGCTTTATATTTTTTCCCGATTACGATGAAGCCAAAATGAAGGGTAATGATTTTGGCAGTTTATGTATGTATATTTGTTTGTGAGCTCTGTGGCCTAGTGGGTAGACCGAGGTTGGGGCGTGTACCAATGAGACTTTTTCAGATCTCAAGTATATTATACGGACGCTCCAACGGTGAAAGAAAAACATGAGTGAGGAAACCCGCACATGGTTGGCCCCAGACGTATTGACCAGTCATTCCTCTAGACTAGGCTGACGTATGTTGTGAGAATGCCGTATGTGCTTGGGCAACCAAACCAACCCAACCAACCAAACCAACCAACAAACCAAACTTGTTTCAAACCAACTGTCCCAGGCACTACAGTATTTCAAGAGTGGTTACTTCGCTCGGAGAATACTGTATAAATCATCCAATAACGGATGAAAAGACCTAAGTTAAGTTTGTTCCACCGTAGTGTATAAACTACTGATCCGATTTTAATGAATGAGGAGAATCAATTGATTCGTTATAATAGCCCGGGTAACTTAAGCTACATAATTTGCGTAGTCGGGTTATAGTGTTGTTTGTTTGTCCGGGAACCCATAAAACTTCTCTGGCCCCTATATCCATCGATGAGCTTCACGATGTTGTCGTTGCTCCACACCATTTTTTTAAATGGTTTTATGTTTGGGGAGTCAAAACAAAAAAGCTAAGTAATCGTTGAACATACAATAAAAATCGTGATCACGTCCAGACTGGCGCGCACGCCGCACAATTTCGCTTTGAAAGTCGCAAAAAAAAACCGCCTCGCGGTGGATCGGAGCGTACCTGTATCCATACCACAGTACCGTACCGAACATGCGTCCAAACTCCAAACTAGCGTACTATGATCGCGACGGCAACACGAGTCGGAGGTACGATACGGACAGAACGGTACGGTACATGAACATGTCTGGACCCAGCTAATGCCGTACCGTATCGTTTTTAAACTATGGATCGTAGCGTACCTGTATCCGTACCGAGACGCTGTACCACCGTACCGTACTGACCATGCGTCCAAATTAGAGTTCTTGCCGCGACGGCGATACAAGTCGGAGGTACGTTACTCACAAAATAAAATGTCTGGACCCATCTATCTCGCGCACGCGTTATATATGCAATATTGCGCATACGCAAGTATGCGAGTGCGCCCGCAAATTATAACGTGAATGCGCATTAGGTGTTGTGTGACCATCGGCAAGCCGCGCGCAAAAGCTTGAAACACATAATTAAAAAAAATTTTTTTTTCAGAGTATTATAAAGATCTGCTTTCACGAGCGTCGCCTGCAGTACATGGAGCCGCAGCAGATCGCGCAGTGGCACGCCGAGCGGCCCGGGGAGCGGATCATAGAGGTACAACAGAATATCCAAAAGTAGGTCCTTTTGGATACACATACATAGCTCCGGCTTTTGTAAGGATTTTATTCTACCCAACGCTTAGATGCGAGCCGAAGTTCCTTTCTAATATATACTATTGGGCTGTGGTAATTATACAGTCTGTTTGATTGAACGTAGTCCATCCGTTAAATTTTAGGCCTTACGAAAACAAAATACTACTTCTAACTGCTTTAAATTACTTCGTGACAACTTAAGCTAAATTTTTTCTCAGCCCCCAGGAAAAAATTTGTACACCACCACTGATTTTAGATACGAAGATGCTTTACGACGACCTCTGTGGCTTCGTGGTTGAGCACGTCGATGCTATAAATAATAAGAATCTTAAACGGGACGGGACCAGAGTGACGTGGTGTAAAAAGCGTCCATATATATATATATATATATATATATATATATATATATATATATATATATATATATATATATATATATATATATATATATATATATATATATATATATATATATATATAATATATTATTATTTAAAATTTATTTATTTACTTGTTTTAGTAAGAAACAAGTAAATAAATCAATTTTAGGTAAACTTTAGGTCAATGCAAATATATTAGTTTGCTTTTTATATTAAGAAACAGACTAACGCCCGAATACTAAAACACTAATTAAAATCAAAAGCCCTCCTATTCACAGGCCGTCACTGTCTCTGCTAGCCGAATCAACAAGGACAGCTTGTGACTTGAGCGTCACTTAATTTAACTGTCGTTTCGGTATTCGGCCGTAATAGTGATAATAATTATATATTTGTTGTGGAGGTGGACGTGCCGCTCTCGTATGGTGTGATCCGCGTGGAGCAGCCCGCGTGCCTCAACGCGCTGCACATCTACTGGGACCCCACGAAGGACGTCGGAGTATACATCAAGGTATATTTTTGTCAATGATAATATTTCAGTACAAACCACGCAATCATATGCGCTGGGCACGGCACGGCATTTGCAGATAGAAACGAAGGAATTCGTTAAAATGCGTCCTAAAATCTCTTAGAGCGTTTTTATGGCAACGAGCAGACATCACCGGATGGAAAGCGTTTACCGTCGCCCATTGACACCCGCAACGTCAGAGGAGTCACAGGTGCGTTGTCGGCTTTTTGAAATAAATAAAGAGTACTCACACACGCTTTGCGTACGCCCACGCCTAATGCGGCGTTTCCGTTAAAGAATGAATCAGTGCTTCAAACGTTGAACAGTGTGCTGTGTGTGAGTTTTTGTCACTACTCAACGCTCATCGTGAAAAAGTTTACTACAATTTGTATGGCAACGAATTAGTTACCATTGTTTGCGTTATTACTAGGGGCGATGTTTCGATGCCATATAAATTGTAGTTAACTTCTTCACGACGAGTAGTGACAAAAAGGCACTCAGCACAGTCTCCAATTATATGGATCAAATCGCAGTCTAAACTTAGTCGTTCATATTTTTGATTCTAAACATAAAATGTTCAGGTGAACTGCATATCGACGGAGTTCACGGCGAAGAAACACGGCGGCGAGAAGGGCGTGCCATTCCGCATCCAGGTGGAGACCTGCCTCGCCGACCAGCCGCTGCGCCTGCACGCCGCCGCCTGCCAGATCAAGGTATCTCAATCCTATAGCCCAGGTTCATAAAAGCAAGACTGACGTAAATTGTTACTACTGTATATTCTTCTTAATTTGTCTTCTTTAAAGCTTTCTTGATCTTGAGGAATGCTCTTCTTCTCGGGGTCACTACTTGTGGGGATATAGCGCAAGGAGTTAATGATAACTCGACTGTCAAATCATAGGTGCATAATTTTTTTATTTAAATATACGGCGTTGGCTTAAACCATTTGCCAGTGTCAAGTTAAAAAGGCGGGAAATAGAATTTATGTTTTAATTTTCAATACCGTATTCCTAAATCGTCAAGTCTAAAGTCTATTCAAAGTCCAAATAGATAGTCACAAGAAGCTTATACCCTAATGGAGTTTGCATACGAGGGCTGATTGATAAGTTTCCGAAACGACAAAGAAAAACTTCAAAAATCTATTTAAAATAAATTTATTTCTCAACGTAGTTTCCTTCTACCTCGATGCTTTTAGTCCAGCGCTTCTCCAATGCCGTTACACCAGTTTGATAAAATGTTTTCTCTAACCCCTCAAAATACTCGTCCACGGCAACAATTACTTCTTCATTTGATGAAAATCTCTGGCCACCTAACTATTTCTTCAGATTTGGGAATAAGTGGAAGGCGCACGGGGCCAGATTCGGGGAATAGGGTGGATGCGGTAGCAATTCGAACCGCAATTCATGGAGTTTGGCGACTGCAACCATTGACGTGTGTGCAGGTGCGTTGTCATGGTGGAACAAAATTTTTTTCTTGGCCAAATGTGGTCGTTTCTTCTGGATTTCTTCACTTAATTTTTGCAGCAAGCTCTATTTATTGTTTTTCCTTTTTGCAGATAATCCACTAAAATAATCCCTCGAGCATCCCAAAAAACAGTCGCCATCACTTTGCCGGCCGACAAAACCGTTTTTGCTTTCTTCGGCGCAGGTTTTCCGCTCTCAGTCCACTGCTTAGATTGTTCTTTTGTCTCGGGAGTATAAAGATGTATACAGGTTTCATCGACTGTTACATAACGCCGCAAAAACTCATTAGGATCTCGGTTAAACAGCGCCAAACACTCCGATGAATCGTCCACTCGACGTTACTTTTGGTCTACAGTGAGCAAACGCGGCATCCATCGCGCGCAAAGCTTTTTCATTCCCAAATGTTGGTGCAAAATATTAAAAACGCATTCAGATGAAATGCTCACCATCTCTGCTATCTCTCGCAACTTTAAGCGCCGATCATTCAATACAATTTTGTGATTTTTTTTGATCATGTCCGGATTCGTGACTTCATTTGGACGGCCAGACCTGTGGGCGTCTTCGCAGCTCTGTCTTCCACGTTTAAAATCAGTTACCCAGGTGTAAATTGCACTCAATGCAGGAGCAGAATTACCTAAAACACTGTCTAGCTTGGTTTTAATTTGGGTTGCTGTTTTCTCTTTTAAAACGTAAAACTTTATCACCGCACGAATTTCGTTTCTTTCCATTTTTAAGAAAATTTACGACAGAGAAAGTTCTACGTCCTCTCAAACAAATTCCATCAGTTCGATTAAATTCAAATTTGGCGTTCTATTTTCAAAAAGATGCCAGAATATAATGTAATATTCCTTTTTTGCGTATCATTTTTTTAAGTTCGTCGTTTCGGCCACTTATCAATCAGCCCAGGTAGTGAACAATAGATTTAAGATAAAAAATATGTCCTTGGATGACGTCATTGTTATGTGCTATCCCTTTTCTTTGGGGTAACCAAAGTTTTGATTATTCTAGGACAAACAAGTAGCTTTATTTTTTGTCTTAACTACAGGGGGAGAGCCCTGCTACAATACTAATTTTAAGGCCCCTCGCCTACTGCGACTTTTAGTAGCGATGCAGTTGCGCGTTTATGAAGCGCACGACTGCATCACTACTAACGCGCGTTAGTCGCATTTGCAACGCGATACAGTAAAGTTTGTCAGCACGGTATGCGCGACACGTCGCTGCCGCGGTGCGCACTTTAGTGTCGCGGCAGCTACGAGTCGCGTTAGTGCGTTTACTTCTTTAATCCGCCTATTGGATTACACCGTAACCTTACCATACTGAGAAAAAGGGCAAGAAATTCAGCCGGTCGGTGGATGGTGATATTGATGTGGTGTGATGTGTTGTGTATGCAATGACAGTTTAAATCAATATATTAAAAAAAAAACTTTAAATATGCAAATGTTTTATTGAAAAATAGATTAAAAACCACACACTTACAATAATAGAATACTATAACTATACACAACAGCAAGAATCTTATGAGCAAGAAGCCCTAACAACACTTACACATGTGAAAATAAAATTGTTTTATGCAGTTTTTGTCGTTTAGTCCTGAGATTGCCTAATTTCTTTTGTATGTCATTTTTTAAATAGGATGACAATCTTATTTTCAAGAAACTATTTGCTATATATTTTATAACCTCAGTTTCATGTAAATCCAGACACACGTCTGTGACGGGGTGTTTAGGAACAAAAATTTCTTGTATCTGGGGTTGGAATTTTTGTAATGTAGCCATTACCAATTTGCCTATAATGTTATCGACTGACAAAAGTGACATAGATACAGTTTTTTTAAATAAATTATTTACATATTTCACGGTAACAAAAGCAGCATCCGAGGCAAAACATCATTTACCCCAGTTGACAAATGTTGTGAACGCTGAATACTTATTTATATTCAGGGCATAGTCATGATCACTTTTTTTATTTTCAGTTGTGAGGACAGCATGACAAAACTAGTTTTTTTTTTATAATCTTTTGAACTATAAAGCCTGTTATATAATAAAGCACATTATCTTCGTAGACGCTGCATTGATAATTTTCTAAAGAATTTATCATTTCAGAAAAAAGGTTTCTTTCATCAGTACTGTGTTCCTGAGTCTGACTTTCAATTAACGATCTGGTTTCACTACGAAATTCCATGATATGGTTGGTATTAAATGTATCATTTATACAATTTTCTCTAATACTGGGTCGTATCGAGTTGCGATACAATAATTTTCTTAAAATATATCGGAACTCAAACGGGCTCGGATTGTCTTGAGCCCTCCCTCTAGCACGTATGCACGAAAAAAATATTTCCAAATTATCTTGTGAATATTTGAAAGTTAGTAAGTATTTTAGCGGGTTCTCTTCAAATTTAAAAGAAATCATGTTCACAAGGAACCCCAAACAGAACGTTTTGCGGGTATGCTTCATTAATGGCTGGTCTCCTATTTTAAGATTATTTAAATAAATCTCAGCTTCGTCAAAAAATGATTGCCAGACATCGCGGTTGTGTATTGTTAATGGCGACTTATTACGATAAATTCGACAGTCGCAGAACTGTCTTGGAATTTAGGATTCCCACTATTGCAAAGGAACTCAATTGCATCAGCAACGGATGAGCTTAGTACTTGGCAAGCTAAACGGACATTCATTTTTTTATTTTGGTAACCAATATGAGCTCCTGTTAATTTATTAGAGAGCTTAAGACCTTCTTCTTGTTGTTCATGTGCAATTCCTGTACATATTGAAAATATTTTTTCCGTTTGGTGATTCTAAGCCTTTTTCTGCAAAAACGTTTCGAGCCAGTTTAACCATGTGGGCCGGGTCTAATAGGCAATAAACGTAAGTTACTCCATTGGGATGAAGAAAGTAGGATTTAATGTTACCATCCTCAAATGAGCAACCAAGACACTCATATGCCTTTACATTGCATTTGGCGCCATCACACGTTAGTGACCTCACAGTAATCCCTGCTTCGCTCAGTAAGATTATTGCAGTATTTATCAATTGTCCCAGCAATTCGGCATTCAAAGAACTTGGAGTAAAAAAGTAACCAATAGGGCATTTAAAATAATTTGAATAAGAAACTATTTGCAACACTAAAGCTTCCGATGCAAGCTGTTCAGGATCATTAACGACAATGTCACCAAGGTCAACATATCCAAATGTTTTTCCTAATTTATTACAATAAGAAATATCTCTTTTTAAGGCCATCGAAAAATCATGGCCACATTTTTTAAATAGGGCTTATTTGGTAGTTCTGATTTTAAATATTCAATCACTTCTGATAGAAAACCAACAGAACAATTAAAACTTGACATCGCCCGCCATAGTGTAGATTCATGTGGCAAAGAAATTATGCTTCTCAGGTAATTATAAGCCTTCGGACAGTAAAAATGTAATGTCAAAGAAAATGATTTCACTTCATCACTATATGAGACTTGTTTTTTTTTACTTGTATTGAATTTTTTACATGTATTTGCAAAGTTACCTTGCAATATATTTTCAATTTCTGATTGTGAAGTATAATTTCTAACAACTTTGATTAACTCTTTCATATTTTCAATTTTCTTTGCCTGTCTATTAACTTTCTGTTGAAGAACCTTAGTTTTCTTTTTTAGCACTATTTCATTAGGTGTTTTTATGTTAGCTTGGCTGCTGAAATCTTTTAGTACAGGTTGATCCTTGACAGCCTGTAAACAAAAAACTATAATATTATACACTGTAGGAATTATATTAGAAAGTTAATTTTTATATTGATTTTATAACAATAAACAATGACTAAGTACAAGAAATAGATAAAGAAACACTTGATTATTTTTTTAGTTTTTATGATAAGGGTGAAGCGACGTTGATAGCGTGTATGATTATTTTACTTCAGTAAATTCCTCCAAAATAATACTACAAATATTTTATACCAAGGAAAAATCACTAACCAATAAACATAAAAACCAAATCAGTACAAGAATTGGTGCTTTCTGCAGAATGGGAAAAATGTTGAGCTTAGTATTATACTAGATATTAGCTTTCTGATAAATAAGTTACAGTTTTTATAGCTTGAGAACATATACCAGCTGGCGGATTGGAGCAAATAGGTAATACGATAGCTTCTTGCACTTCCACAATTTTTTTCTTTTTCGGTGGTTCATTTTCATCGAGCTGAAAGAGGTAGTAATGTGAGATAAAAATGTAAATGATAATGCAAGTCTCAAAGTCAGACATAAAATTTTAATGCTTACTTACATATTTTTCAAGTATTGGCATTGCAGAAGATTTAGCGCACGGAGTTTCTTGTGAGCTTGAAGGAATATTAAGACATTCCTGAAAAAAATAAGTGATATTTCTCTAACAACCATTTTTAACTATATACTCGGGATAAGGCTCGGAGGAAGAAGAGGAAGACACAACTTTGAATGATTACCTGTTAGTTACCTGAAGTAATCTTATTTCTTTATTCATACTAATGTACTATCTTCATCGTCTGTGTATCTATCTTTCTGTCTGTTGCATGCATGCTTTACAACTGAACCGATTTTTATGAAATTTGGCATAAACATAGATAAGATGTTGAGAAATGACATAGGCTACTTTTTACTGTGTCCATATACATAGTTCCCATGGGAAACGATATAACCTAATTTTGCCGAAAGATTAATTCACTATTCTCCTTTTATACTCCAGGTTCATAATTTATTCACAAAACTTACGCCTATCTGATATACAGGGTATCCGGTAATTAATGGATAACCCTGAAATGTCTTATAGTAGAACTTATGGCCGTTCAAAAAAAATACAAACAAAAATCTGTCATAAGTAGTACCTAAGATAAGTTTCATTTAGAGAAAATTCTATTTTTTTAGTTTACTTTAGTTTTTTGAACACTATGACCAGAAATGGATGAATTACATCGGTTTTTTATTGTTTTGATATTATACACTGTTTTGATAAATAGACAGTAAATAGTATGACTAGCTGTTGCACTTTTTTTAAAAAATATGCAAGTTCATTAAATTTAGAAAAAACTGCATAATTAATTTTTTAATCGAAGCTTAAATATTTTGGGTATAAAAAAATGTATGAAGGCATGAGTGACCAATATTATTAAAATGATCTTGGTTTCAAGTAGATTTTATAATGGTACAATTCATCATTGTATCTACCATGAATAGTGAATTATTGCTATTAATGTAGAAAAGGAGAAAAATGTACCTATAATATGACAACCTTCACAATTTACACAGTTGGCAACTAGAAAATCCCCATCTTATGCGTGAAGACAGGTCACAATACCAATTTAAAATTAACGATTGGACTGGAATATTAAACGGAATAAATAATAGTACCAATTGAATTGCTAGGGAATCTAACTGGGCAAAAAAGTGCAATAGCTAGTCATACTATTTACTGTCTATTTATCAGCATAATTAGTGTATAATATCAAAACAATAAAAAACCGATGTAATTCATTCATTTCTGGTCATAGTGTTAAAAATGTGAGTCTTAAATTTTGACCAGATTATCCTATAAAATATTAACGTTGATTCATAACAGCGCGGCTGATACTCCGCGCCGGTCGCGTGACCTTAAAAGCCGGCACTACGTAAGGCAGTGCGAGGGTGTCCATTCTTATTGAGCGTTGTCAGGAAATATTAACCATGATATTTTTCTGTACAAACGTAATATTGTAGCCTAATGTCAGAAGATTCTGCTAATTAAATCCTGCGTTACAATCCAATCCCATATGTTAAAACTGCAAAATGTATGTATTGTCATAAATGTCAAACTAACATCAAACCTGTTTTGATTCGTCCAAACTACAATAATTATTATATCAAGACGATTCATTTATTATTCAATAAAAGTAAATTGAGGTTCTACTAAAATATTTCATTCGTATAAAAGTACACTAACATTTATTTTAAAACTATGTGCCTTGTAATTCCTAAAGTACTGAAGCGTATACTCCGCTATTATACTGATCTCACATCACATGTTCTAACTTCTGTCTTGTTCAGGTGTTCAAGCTAAAAGGCGCGGACCGCAAGCACAAGCAGGACCGCGAGAAGGTGCTGCGACGCCCGCGCATGGACCTCGACAAGTACCAGCCCGGCTGCGACGCCACCATCCTCACCACCGTACGTATAGTCTACGTACTGCTGTATTATTATTATCACCACTCAAGCGTCAGAAGGATAAGAAAAACCAAAAGGTCGTAGCCCTGTACAGTAGTCTAGCATATAAAATTTAAAACTGCCTGTTCCGGGCACTACAGTATTGAAAAGGGTTAAAAGGTTACATCGTTCGGAGAGTACTCTATAAATGATCCAATCACAGATGAAAAGGCCTAAGATTTTTAAACAATATTTTCTACAAAGTTCAAGTAAATTAGAAGAAAAACATGAAAGCTAATTTAAACCAAAAAAAACATGACGCGGGAAACTATTCATCAAAACCGGTCAAGTGTAAGTCGCACTCGCGCACTAAGGGCTCCGTACAAAACGGCTAAAAATTCACGTTTGTTGTATGGGAGCCCCACATAAATATTTATTTTATTCTGTTTTAAGTTATTTTTGTTATAGCGGCAATAGGAACACGCCTGCTGTGAAAATTTTAACTCTCTAACTATCACGGTTCATGAGATACAGCCTGGTGACAGACGGACGGACGGACAGACAGCAAAGTCTAGCAGTATTTATTTAATATTAGTAGGATAAGACTCAAAAAGCTGACAGATGTCACGAATTATAAACCCTCATTGCCGTCAAATGAAGGTGCAAGCGAGTTTCTAAACCGATATAATAAGCACACGAAATCAGGAAAACCAAATTATTGCCCGTCCGGATCAGTAAAAAACCTTGCAGCTTAAATTACTTTTTTGATAAAACTGTAACCATTTTAGAACATGATTACAGTTTTTTTCAAAAAAGTAATTCAAATCGCGTCACAGTATGCTCATGCGCAGTCGCAAACTATTTTTGTTCGCACGATTAATAATTATAACCATTTTTACATATAACCATATTATTTATATTAATTGATTTCAGAATCTATCGATTTTCTAACATCATAAACATTCATATGATTACATCCCTATTTGAGTAGCAGAACATTCTAGAAAGAAACATACACACGAATTTGAATTGCACGAAGGAATGCCGATAACAGTCACAATGTGTAATTGCTAAATTCTACATTATTGTCAAGGTGATAAGGTCGTTTTTGTATCATTCTTAATAGTCGTTATTACATTGTGATTTCGAGTGGCAAAAAGTGTCGTGCCAGTCTTAATTTTTTCCGTCTAGCCCCCTTTCGCAACGCGCGATAAGGAACTTCGTTGCAAAAGGCAAAGCTGATTGACAGATGGCACAGGCCAAACCATTAAGGCTAGGAATTTGAAATCTTGCACACGCATTTCTCATATGTCGTAGGCATCCACTAAGGAAGGGTTTTTTGAAAATTCAACCCCCAAGAGGGTAAAACATGGGATAAAAGTTTGTATAAACTTTTTATTCTTTGGACATATTTGCATGATATTTCGTATAAATTGAGTATGGGAAAAATAATGAGGTATGTATTTCAGTGTTTTCTAAAATCCAGCCTAAGGGCTGGGTAAAATGGGGATGAAAGTTTTAAACCTTATATCACGCGGGCGAAGCCGCGGGCAATTAATGCTAGTATAATATATAGTTTAATATGCCCTAATTTTCTGTGACAACCGTGACAAAATTTGGATCGGCTGCGAAGCTTCTATGAAAGCTGTTTCCCTGTACGCAATGTATATATTATCTACTCTGTGGTCGCACTTTATAATATGATTACAAAGACTTCATGTCGTCCTCAGTCGCTTTAATTTTTCAAATTTGGAAATCTTGTATTTCCAAATTTCATTTGATGTCATAGTAACATGTTTTTTAGAAGTAGCAATTTCAGAAGTATATTGAACTTACATATTACTTACATATTTTATTTCCTGTGATCCTAAAATATCAGCCCACATTTTCATTTGATATATTTTATGACAGCTCTCCAACGAAGCTCTGCAGCCCCCGCCGTCTCTGGTCACCACGTCTTCGCCACCGTACTCCCCGGACATGTGGTAAGCACCTACCTATTGCCGTATTGCCATTACTAAACATACATTACTTAAACAATGCTAAAATCTGCAGTCTATTATACCTCAGCCTCAGAAATTACATTTCTATGCATTTCACTTACCTTTCCTTCTTTGCCAGTTAGTAGTGACAGACAGTTTTCTAAATAATTCCCCTTTTAAATTATTTTGAATTATTTAGGAAATATGATTTATTTTATACTTTTTTGTGCTTTTTTACATTGATCGGTTTAATTTTTTGTTTAAAAATAAAATGTAATTTACCTATCGACGTAATCAAAATACTTAAACCACAAATAAATTTTACCATGTTAAGCTAATAAGTTTTGTAAATAAGTACTCCTATTATTGTAGAACATTATTAGAAATTACAAGAGAAATTAAATTTATGTAACTTATTCAGAAACCAGGTTGAAATAAAAATAATAATAAATTAATAAAAACTTTTGATAATTAATTAATTTTTACTTTCCTTTTAATTTATTAATTAATAATTTTAAATTTCCCTCGAGTTTTATTCTGTAGTAAAAAACGAATATATAAATTAACTTTAAAGCTAAGAACTCACGGAGCGGTTTTCACCTGCGCCCGCCGCGGTTGCGGGCCCGCAGCTTCTGTAGAATGCAGATATGTATGTAAAAAATTAAAGCACAACTCACGGCGCGTTTTAGGCCCGCGGTGTGCGCGGTTGTTCACGGGTCCTGCTACACCGGCGGGCAACTAGTAGAATCGCGCGGTTCGCGGTCACCTGCTACCTCGGCGGGTTGCGCCCGCGCGCTCTGCGTACAGTTTGCGGACAAAATTCAGAAATTCTCTTGTAAATATGTATTTGCCTTTTTGTAACCGCGCGTACTGCGATCTTCGCCCGCCGCGTTTGCGGGCGATAATCTCAACCGCGGCGGCGGCTGTTGCTGCCGCGGCGCAAAACCTCGGTCTCGTGAGCTTAGAAATAAAACCGCAGCTCGACGACCGCGGCGGGCACGGGAAAAAACCGCTCCGTGAGTTCCTAGCGTAAGAAATTCAATAAAAGAAACATAGCCCATGTGAACGACAGATGTGTAGTAAGTTCGTAACTCGTAGGTATTCGACAGAAACGACCCCATCAATTTAAGTTATTTTTTAATTGTCTTCGTAATACAAGTAATATACTGATTTTATATTTATATATTATATATATTTTTATATTTCGAGCACTGAAAATAGTGTCGAGCTGTCATATATGACAATGACATTTGACTCGACACTCGAAATTTTGATTTTCAACTATATTGTATTAACGCAGAGTTCTATTTTCAGTGCTCGAAATTTTCCCCGGCCTTCCGGATTCCGTTGTATATAGTCCCAGCCTAACTCGCGCTATTGCTTTGCTTATTATTGTGATCTGAATTCAGTCGCTTTCGCGTCTCAATTTCATTAAAGTTTAAATCCGATTTCTAAATCACACCAAAACTAAAGAAGTCACTTAAAATATATTTTATTATCCAATACATTTATCACATCACTAGCAACATTTAAAAATAGAACGTTGTTTATTAATATTTTTTTACTTGATGTATATTAGTCACATCACTAGCTAAGTTGAAAATTAGAAAACTTGTTGAAAGTATTTAATTTCTTACCCGTCTATCTATATGAATTTTATATATAATCGATATTAGTGGTATAAAAAGAGGGAACATCGCTTGCAGAGTTTAAAAATAGAACAGATTGTTAAATTGAGTTTTCTCTCCGGCCCTTTAATAACATATTGCTCAATTGAGGCCCTTGTTGGTCAATTGACAGTTTAGTCGTATGACACGCATGCCCAGCTCTAACACAGTAGAATGGCCAATTGAATTTATTAACGCATATTGGGAAAATTTGAGAAATTGTATGTTGAATGAATGTTTTTATTCCACGATTACAACTCTCTTAAAAATGTCTAGGGCAGGTAGAAGATATTAATATAATTTTTTTATATTATTATTTATATATATTTATTACTACATATAGATTACATTATGAGAATAATTTTTGAAACCATCAATTATTATTATATAATAGATAGTTTACTAATCATTTATATTATACTAGCTTTTGCACGCGGCTTCGCCCGCGTGGAATCGTGTTCTTGGAGAAAAATTTCTACAGCAAATAACTCTACTCACTGCAAGTACAAACTTTCCCAATTATTAGAGATTATTTTGAGTGCGTCCGACCGCATAAGTGCAATTTATTAGTGCTAATTTTATTAATAGGGAAACAACAATAAATCGGTAAGAAAAAAAAGCGAAGAATTTTAAAATACAATGTTTACATAATATACTATAATAAGAAATAGTTGTCGTTTCGGCATTTTTCGTGTTGTTTGTTTCTTTTTCAGCTTTATTTTGATATTGCCATATTTGGACTCGTATGTGTTTACGTCAACAACATTATGGGGCATATATGGCTTTGCATGCATTCAGATGATTTTTGTTTTCTTGCAGCAATGAAACCTTCTCGCTTCTATGGTACTTTCAAACATGTTAATCTTATTTCAGGCGATATACCTGAATCCGAATCAGATTGCTCTGCTAATATTAACTCACAAATCTTACAGGCTCCATCGACATTTCCATGTACCAAATAAAAAAGCAAGAAAAACTCCAACTAGGCATCAAGACTTACCACTAGATTTTTTACGATCAGATTAGACGAGTGGACGAATGGACGTATGGATGAGTGGACGAATTAATCAAGTCGTCAACTTTGTCAGAATTGTTCAAAATTCCGTTCGTTTACCAAATGTGGGAAATATAAAGTTAACTTATGTTACCATGATAAAATGAATTGTTTCAAAGATTCCCATAAAATAAAATTTCATTTTTTTAATGCATTCGAAGTCATATATGGATGGTACATAGTTCCACTGGAATGCATACCATGCCATATATGGCTTCGTGTAGTAATTTCTAAAGTACAAAAAAAATTCCTTTTTATTTTTGTTGATGTTTTCATTTAAAAAAAAAATCATCTCCTTCATAATTCATGCAATAAGGGGTTAAACTGTATGGTTTAAAGGGCTACTATAATTTGTATAAAATGCTTAAAGTGAGTAGCGTATTTAATTTGATAAGGATCATACTGTATCCGTCTAAATACAATGCATAATATTAAGTATGAACTGGGCACGGGCAGCTAGTTTTATTAAGTCAGCCGCTATGTCCCTGCATTTTAAATTTGTAATATCTTCGAAAATATTTATATAAATTACATGCTGTAAAGGGCCATATTGATCTATATTAAATGCACAATATATTTAACATACTTAATTGGATAAGGATTAATGCTGTATTGCTTAAAAACGCTTCGTAAATATGTATTATTTCTCGTAAAAGTAAACGATAAAAAATGGTTATCCCTAAGAGAGATATACGAGGGGAGGTCCAAAAGTTCGCGGAATGGAGGGGATGGAGTGGGGATAGGGTAGCTCGCTTAGTGTCATACTAATTGAGCACTCATAATTAGTATATATATAAAATCTCAACCCTATAGCGCCATTCGTTTACGAGTACTCGCCTGCTAAACAAGTCAATCCGGAA
Source organism: Phengaris alcon alcon (assembly GCA_037179445.1). Lineage (NCBI taxonomy): Eukaryota > Metazoa > Arthropoda > Insecta > Lepidoptera > Lycaenidae > Phengaris > Phengaris alcon. The sequence continues at coordinate 628,659 of JAYRCH010000003.1, read as the reverse complement.
GCAAACTGCAACTATGGAGAAAATTGAACATCGCGCTGTGATAAAATTCCTTACCAAGCAAGGAAAAAACGTTCAAACCATTTTAAATGAAATGGAAGCCGTTTATGGAGATCAGTGCCCTGGTAAAACAATGGTTTATAAGTGGCATGGACTTTTCAAACATGGTCGAGATTCAATTGAAGACGACCCTCGCTCTGGGCGGCCAGTTGAGGCCACCACATCAGACATCGTCGAAAAAGTCGAAAAACTTGTACTGGAAGACACACGTTTAAAGAAAAAACAATTATCTGCATTTGTTGGAGTATCAGATACAACCATTTTGCGGATCCTGCACGACCACTTGGGCATGACAAAAGTCAGTGCAAGATGGGTGCCGAGAATGCTCACGCCGCTTCAAAAACAGCAGCGCATCGACGCGTCTAAGCACTTTTTGGAGGTGTGTGGCGACAACCCTGTGCAGATTTTGGAGCGGATTGTTACTGGAGATGAAACATGGGTTCATCACTTTGAACCTGAATCAAAACAGGAGTCCATGCAATGGCACAAAAAGGGTACACCACCTCCCAAGAAATTCAAAGTGTCAGAATCGGCTGGAAAGTTGATGGCCACTGTTTTTTGGGATTGTGAGGGAATATTACTGATTGATTATAAAGAAAAAGGTACCACTATAACCGGAGAATACTACGCCACAATATTGGAAAAGTTAAAGGAGGCAATTAAAGAAAAACGTCGTGGAAAATTGGCCAAGGGTGTGTTGCTTTTGCAAGACAACGCGCCGGTTCACAAGAGCCGAGTTGCCATGGCTGCTCTTCACACGCATGGATTCGAACCACTTGTTCACCCACCCTACAGTCCAGACCTGGCCCCTAGCGATTTTTATTTGTTTCCAAATTTAAAAAAAGAGCTAAGGGGAAGGAAATTTTCCGACGATAACGAAGTGAAGGAGGCAATTTCGGCGCATTTTGAGGCCAAAGACAAAAAATATTTTTTCGATGGTTTAGAAAAATTAATCCATAGATCAAATAAATGTATTACACTTAAGGGTGATTATATTGAAAAGGAAAAATAAATTTATTGTTATATTTTATTAACAACCCTTTCATTCCGCGAACTTTTGGACCTCCCCTCGTACATATAACATCGAGGACTTTTTTGTAGACCTTTTTAATTTGTACCATACTCTAGTACATTATTTTAATCTACATATCTCGTAGGCCAGCATTTACATTTGTAATGTGAGCGCAAAAATTGTGTTTATTTACGACATTAGAAATTTCTAAAATTATCAGTGTATCACTACTATATTATGTTTTATACATATAAACCTTCCTCTTGAATCACTATCAATTTAAAAAAAACCGCATCAAATCCGTTGCGTAGTTTAACGATCAAAGCATACATAAGGCAGACAGAAAAAGCGAATTTGTTTTATACTATGTAGTGACTAATCGTGCTTTACAATCATAACGCTTTTTCCAACTTTGCACAATGCCACTGTGCGGTCAAATGAATAATTGCGCACATCATTTAAAAAATGAATGGTAGCGGACGTGGTAATTAGGCAAATAGCATCTATGTTATTGTTATTGCAGAAATATGATGGCATATTTATCCCTTTCAGGCTACATAAAGACACAGCATGTAATTCACAATACATAAATAGATCTTGCTTGAATTTATGACGAGCCCACACATGTGAATAGGTCAAGATAATAAAAAGTCGACAGCTTAACATCACAAACGATGTCTAATGTGATAAATGATGACAATTGTTTCATATATACCGTGACCGTCTTCAGTGGTGTTCTCTTTAAAATGACTGACGTTTTTGTTTTGCATGCTCGATATAAATAGATATTATATCCTATTTTCAGGTTTGAAAAAATATGATAACTAGAAATAGAAGAAAACAGAACAAGCAATAATATATTTGGTCTTCAAAAAAATCTTAATGCTCTTAACTATCAGAGTTGTATATTATGTAATAGTTATGTACACAACATTTTTAGATTATTTTATTTAATACTGGCTGTGTTTTCTGTAAATTATATTTAAAAGTCACAACTTTCTCAAAATGCTTATTAAAATATTTCGCTATTTTATAAGAGTAATTTAGACATCATTTCAGGACTGTATAATACTAAGTTATCGTACATTGATAACTAAATTCTTATAAACAAGTAAATCGTACGTATGATGTTCTATTTAAATATCTATCTTCGTACAAACATTTTAATGGTAAATATTATGCAGAAATATTGCCCTTTTAAATGGCTTCGTATTATAATTTTAGAAATATACCTATGGCTTAAACTAAAATGTTTAGAAATAACTATAGGCATTATAACCTCCTTTCCTTAAATACTTTCAGTAGTAACCAGTAACTCGGATAAACAAAATGCTATTCGTATAGGCATTTTATATTTGTGAGAGCAAATAGATTTGGCTAAATCTGGTTTCAACTGAACGTGCGATTACGATCGTCGTGAAACCATTAATTTCACTGATACGTCACACGAGCACTGCTGTTTGTGGTAGGTCGTCACTGTGACTTGTAACATAATACATACGCATTTACTTCCGTTCCGTAGTAAGTACAGACTTCAAAATGATGAAGATTGAGTAGGTAGAGAAATAGTTAAAATTTTAGCCAAATTTAAAAGGGGAATTTTTTAGAAAATAAGTTTTATTTCATACTTTTTTTGCGCATTTTTACTTTGTAAGTCAGTTTAATTTTTTGTTTAAAAATAATAATTACTAACAAAATTTTGATGTAATGGTAAAAAAATAATTAATTAAATACGTAATACAATATTTTAGGTAAGCCTCAGTATTTTTTCTTTGCTAATCCATCCAAAATAATATAATTAACGATACAATATTTTAAGTGCGTAAAAGATAAAAATCTGTGGTAGATTTCCTCGGTCAAAAAATCTAAACTTACTTATCGAAAGTAGAAAGTCTCGCAATTTCTTAATGGTTTGGTATCTAAATAAAGTTAAATTGGGGGCTTATTTGGAAGTGTTAGGCACCTATTTCCAAAAAGTACAAATATCGCTTGTAAACAATCCAATTCAAAGCAGTTACCAGCAAATTGATATTCAAATACTCAATTGACCGAAACTGTGCACCTATTATTGTATCCGGTTTGCTGCCGGTACGACTCTACCATCTAACGCTTTCATCTAAAAATATCCTCATAATCAGATAATGCTCATACTATAATAAGTATCGATAAAGTTCTTCAAATTGCATGTCAATTTATTATTAAGTGCAGAACCAGACCAAACAGTAAACCAAATCGATATAAACCGATTTTTTTTTTATTTAAATATATGGCGTCGGAATATAAACATTTGCAAGTCAAGTTTAAAGGCGGGAAATAGAATTTTCTTTTCAATTTTCAAAACCGTATTCCTAAATCTAAAGTCTAGTCAAAGTCCAAATAAATAGTCAGTGCAGTCAATGAGTCAAGTCAGTCTATTCAGTAAAGTGGCAGAAGCTTTACTGAAAATTCCTAGGGAGTTTTGAACACAAAAAAGCACGTTTTTTGAAGTTGTACCACTTTCCCACACTTGTGCACGTTAACGAATATTTAATGTTAATATTCTACCAATATTACACATTAAGAACCGGGATAACACAATTTTTTTAAATCCACAACGTCACTCATTGAATTCCCGGCAAAACTCAAAACCGATTTAACTTGCCCATCACTAGTGGCATGACGTTGTAAATGCACCAACGTGAGCCGGCCGCAGCCGCGGCAAACCGATTCGATCCGGTTTTGATCCAATCGTCCAGCGCCTTTCATTCTCGGCCAATGAGACGCCATTTCGTTCAGTAGCATTCGGCTCTTGACGCTACGTAGGTAGCTTTGTTTGTGTTTTTATTTTCGTGCAATCGTGCATATTTACAGCTGACGAATCCTAATTTTCTTTCCGCTTTAACCAGTATTATCTCGTCGCTCGCATATACTTGCCAACGTTTATAAATAATCTCGCGTTCACAAAATATCGCAGTGATAAACTCAATTCCAGCGAGGACATCGAAAATAATGTTGGACAAGTGAAAACTGTTGGGATAGTTAACCGGTAGTGCGCGTTCTGTGAGGTTTAGCCAAGTGACCAATGATTGTTGTGGGGGCTTGCGGTCTAGCTATGGTGGTTTCCAGAGGCGGAGCGTACCCTATCGAATCCGGTGCTTTCATCTTCTTCAACTTGACCAGACAGGACTATAGCTGACGAGGAATATGCTCGTTCTCGAGCAGAGACTGAGTGCACGGCATTTGGGTCGTGGGGTGGTCCTTAGAGCGCGTCTTGTGCATGGCGTGGAGACCCACGGTTGGCGCATGAAGTTCAGTTTACTGAAGACTGAAGTGGAGATAGAGGCAGACCCGGAGACCTACCGGGAGCTGGCGAGGAAGCTGAAGGCTGTCAACGTACACGTTAGACCGTTCCGCTCACGATTGCTGTAATTATCAATTTTAATATTCGCTAAAAATAATCTGACCTAATTGTTGGCACTTGGCACTCACTATTATGGATATATTCTATAATGTGTTAGGTAATAGGTTACTTATTGATAGCATTCCTACTTTAGGATAGGCATAAAACACTCATTTATATTTAATGCAGTCCTGACTCCTGACAGTCTTCTCTCTCCTCTCATCTCAACAATAATTCAGATAAAATGTTAAAATATAAATGTAATGTAGGCCATACACTTACAGTCGCTTCAGCAGTTTTCTAAATGAATAAATCACTAACGCTGGCAGCTGTATGTACAGTGCAACAAGTTAACATCTCTCGACAAACATAATTTTTCTATGGAAATTACAGACAATAATATAAACAACTATTCCCAAAATACCATAAGAATGTAGTTGTAGTTAAGTTAAGACTTGAAATTGACATTTTCAATGACCTACTTTATAATTGTTTGCCTACTCTAATGCAGCTGGTTGCTATGTTGCAGTAAATATGTTATATTAAATGCACACACATAAAAACTTACAAATAAAAATGTTGAAATACCCCGCCTGCTTCAATAACAGAAGACTTACAATTTATTGAAAAGACAAGTGAATAGGAAAGCCAATAAAAATGATAAATTAAGAACATAATATTGTGTTTGTAATGGTATCGGGCGGAAACTTTGAGGATGTTCTAGATGTATCCTTTCCACTTGAAGGTTCATCCACTTAGGGTTTAAGGACATCCTGTCTTTAACCCCAGATTGTTATTTGATCTTCCTCTCTGGTAGGTCATTATTCTAGTTAACCTGTTACTGATAGGACATATTGTAGAGCCCTACAAGCTAATACAAAATTTGGCGTTAGTTTCTAAACTTTTATACAAAATAATTTGTTATGTTGGTGTAAGTTGTTCCTTCAATTTTTTAATTAAATTAGTGTGCATATTTTTAAAATAGCTAGGTATTCCAATTGAACTTTATTCTTTAAACAAGTAGATACATGTTTCATCTTAAGAGTTCGAATGTCAGTTTGCACAGCGCATGTGCATTGTATAACTGATGTCATATGAAACACACACGTGTGTGTGTGTTTCATATGACATCAGTTATATATATATATATATATATATAGTCAAAAAGTTTAATTTTGACTATTTTAAAAATGCAGTATCGTGTTTCGTCGCGGTGTTAACTGTCCTTTTTTAAAAAGGGTATTTGCTAATTCTCCTTTTCTATTGCAGTGTGGCACCAAAAGCTGTTGCAAGTCCCGTACTGGTTAACAATCCAGTTCTGTCTCAGTCTGGTGAGTTTTTAATTTTAATATTGTTGGCATTATTAATTAAGATTAGGTCTGCCTAGATCTAGATTTATCCATTCTGCTAATAAGCATTTTAATACGCCATGTAAAACTTTGAAAATTTTAAGCTTTAATTTCAGTAATAAGGTTAATAAAGATAAATCAGTAATTAATAATAGTTATATAAAGAAAGCATTAAATAGGGGTATTTAAATTGTTGATATAACTGTAATCCTTTTTTTTCTTAGTATAACATTCATAAAAAAAGCCTTGTTTTTTACTCTGAACAAAAATATTTGTATTTATTTTATATTATGTTTATTGTTCCAGCAATTTTGTCTTCAAACAATCAAATGAAACCTTTATATTGCCAAGAGTAAGTAAACATATAATTAATGTCTTTGCAACATTTCTTTTATTCCATCTTATCCTACTACTATTATAAATCTGAAATTTTATAAGGATGGGTGGATGGATGTTTGATACTCTTTTATTTATATGCTAGATGTTTAAGATCTGGATTAACACATAGGCTACTTTAATCCCTTAAAAGTACGATGTTACTGTGGGATACTGTATGTAGGCAGGCGGAGTTGTGGGCAAAAGCTAGTATTTTATAAAAGCGAGTATTAAAATAATTAACAGCAAGAAACTTTAAACCTAAATGTATGTGTGTCTGTCTGTGGCATCGTAGCTCTTAAACGAATGGTCTGATTAAGATGCTATTTTTGTTTGAATGCTGGCATGATCGAGAGTGTTCTTAGCTATAATAGCGAGAATAATATCTTTTAATTTTGAAATAATTTCAATAGTGGGGGAGATGTGAAAGTGAGCTCCCCGACCTGTCACTCCCCGGGCGCCATCTTGCCGGATCTGCCGCAATCCACTGAGGATCCCGATAAGGTATGCACTTGCAGTTTCACGTATTATGCTATCGCATGCCGTTGCCCTAGTTTCGAAAAACTTGGTTTAAAGGAGATCGGCAAGTCGCCATAATTTTTTTGCCTGATAATTAATTATTAAAATACGAGGCTCCTAAAAGTATTTATTGCAAGTTGTACTTTATGAACATAGGAACAAAAAAAGGAATAATATTATACATCTAACTCGGGGGATAAAAGATTATTGATTAAATAATATAACCTAACTTATTGTTCAATATATTGCTCTAGTGACGGGATGGGGAAAAGCGACATCTATTATTTGCGTTGTCAATTACGTAATGAAATTAATAACTAGTTTGTTTGGAAACGCAACATGCTAACAGATAAATGATAGATGTCGATATATGTTCGAAACTTGGCCGCTCTTGATGGAAAATCAGGCAGGATTCGCCAGTATCCTTTATCATCATCGTCATCACAATGCTGGAGCTTGAGTCCACAATGTAAGGCGGGGTAGGCTTTAGTATACCATGCTAGCTAAAAGCTGGCTAGCGGGGTTCACGAGCCTTCGAAGATAGTTTAAAGTTATGAAGAATTATAAATCCTAGGCTTCTAAATTATCTTTTGACGTTGCAGAACTACGGTCTGTCGAGTGACGCGTCTGCGGCGGAGACGGCGGCGTGGCTGACCCGCCACCGCTTTACGCAGCACGTACCCACATTCAACAACTTCTCCGGAGCTGATCTGCTCAGGTGAGAATCACAAAATGTTTACATGCTATTATAATATGATGACTAAGCAGCAGCTACAAAGGTTTTATATTTAAGTCCATATAACAAGGTATTTTAATTTGTGTCCTAGTGTTGCGCCGTTTCCGCGCATAGAGGTTCAACATAATGTGATCTATATTTAAAGTGCAGTGCAGGTTGTCAAATATTGTAAAAGGTGAAGTTTCAATAAGAGTCGTTCTGTTGTTTCTTTTGCGAGGACCTGTATTGGGCAAAACAACTAGTATTATTCGGATGAAAGGGTTTTCAGTTTAAAAATATAATTAATTTTAAATATTTTTTTTCATGGTCAAATCTGTTTAATTTTTGTTTTAAAATGTTTACCTTCTTTCTTTCTGACATCCGTATTAAATTCCCTCGTTGTTTCTTTTATTATTATTATTATTATTTTAATGAGCCATTTTTGTACAGGTTGTCGCGTGATGATATAATACAGATTTGCGGACTGGCCGACGGCATACGTCTGTTCAACGCTCTACACGCCAAGTGAGCTCCACTTTAGTTTCTTTTCTGTCTTCTTAATATATAGATACTTGAAGATTTATTATATTTGTATTATGCGTCGCCTTTACCATTTCGACCTCTTATACAGGGTTTTAGGTTAAGCCGATGTTGATCCTTTAAGGAGTTTTATAATAGGCTACTTGACTCATATTTAATTTCATACATTGAAGGATCATTTCCTTTATTATTTGGCTTAGGGAAGCGTATTCTAGTGATACCACAAATTAAAATCTTAAGATTGATAAATAAAGTTGATTTAAAAATATGTATTTTTGGTTTTTAATTTCTACTGATAAAAACACCTCGAAGTAACATGCGGAAAGGATGTGACGACACAAACACACTAAACACATATTTAGTAGTGAAACGGAACGTGTTTCTGTACATTATTGGTCATGACATCATATAAAGTCATTATTTATCTGTTTTGTTTCCTCTAATTCCATGCTATTTTGAATTAGCCCAAAATGGTTTTCCTGTATTCTTTTCCATGTTTGTTCTAAAATTCTTAATTTTATATTTACATAATTTACATTTATGTCAAAACGTTAAACGGAACGCCACACAGACATTTTACTACTATGGACTATAGCACATATTAAAAATAGTACAAGTATGACGTCACAGTACAGATAATCTATCCAACCAACATGGCGAATAGTGTTTTCGGCGGTTTTTAAAGTGCATTTTAAAAAAAATGTAGGTTTTTAGGTTTCAAAATAATGTAATATATATTTTTTTGTGTAATGAAACAATTATGAAGCGTTTAAGACAAATAAAATCTGCGGAGTAGCTGCCATATACTTGTTTTTGGTAGAAATAACGAAAAACCTCAAAGAAAAAACTATTAAAATGAAGATTTTTTTAAATCTTCTACGTCTATTTTTTTATATTGTGAAAACAAATAGATTAAAATGGAGAAATTTTAAAAATAAAATGCCGAAGAGAAGAAATCGTCAACTTTTATAAAAAATTAAAAGTAGAAAATCTCATTAAATATTTATTTTACAATATCCCTTAAAGGATCAATATCGACTCTACCTATATCTCTGTATATGTGAATCACTTAACCTAAAATATTACTACATCATCATTATCAAAAAAAGATCAATAATAATAATCATCCCTTGCCATCAGGCGATTTATATAATATGCTCGTTTATAGTCCATAGTAATACATGTAATAAAAAACCAGTTTGTACTATGCACCTTTAATAATAAAACTGTTTGTACTCAGACGTATCGAGCCTCGCCTGACGCTGTACGTGTGTGGCGGCGGCGGCGCGGGCGTGCACAGCGCGCTGTACCTACACGCCTGCCGCGCGCACGAGCTGCTCACCAAACTGCGGACGCTGCTCGGCGCCAAGGTACCGCTCCTGCCACTACTATGGTACAGCAGGCGGGAGGCTATCCGGAAGCGATTACCGTCAGAATACCTATTTGTTCTTTTGCTGGGGTTATAACATAAAAAATGACTTAAATAATGGCAGCAATAAGTGAGAAAATATATTTTTGTTTTCAGATAGTTACATAGAATCCCTTTATTTTGTTTTAGGATTGTGAGACAGTCCTCGTGTCTGGTCCCAACGGAACCAAAGTACGTCTGACGGACGAGCTGGTGCGCCACCTGCCCGATCACTCCACTTACCGCCTAGAGAAGCTGGAGGATGGCTCGCTGCTACTCAGCCAGAGCAACTGACACCTATTGTGAACCCACACGGCCAGTTGGTGAAACCCACAGAAAACCCAGACCGCGAGTGAAACCTCACAGAGATGACAATGACATGTCTAGATTTGAAAAACAAATCTAGACGCTTAAAAATCTCAACATATAACGAACAAGATTGGCATGATAGAGATATCGCATTGTTAAAATTATAAGTTCAATAGAAAGATTTATCTAAAATGTGATGTTTAAATTGTGATTAATTCTTTTATACTTGATTTTGTAGAATATATTGAAAAATCAGTTAAATCAATAAAGAATTTATAATGGTATTCGGAGTAAGAGTAGGTCGGCAAGTGGCGATGCATCTACAACACATCTAGCGGAGACATCTGGGCATTGGAAATGTGCTTTTATTAGAGACCCAGCCCGTTTTATATTATGAAGAAAAAAGTATGATTCACTTATAAAAACCTAAACTTCTCGCTAGGTTGTTTTAACGTTTATCATCAAATATTTATATCTTTCACCACTTTTTAAGATCGTTGAAATAGACTTCGTTGATGGCGCAGTAATATTATTATAGTCTTTGACAAAAAATTGTAGCAACAATAATAATATCCAGTTGCTTATTAGTTTAGTGTTGTGTTTTATGATAAGGATTTTGTTTACTAACATCCTCACCTCATTCGTCATAATATGTAATAACATTATTATTATTATGATTATTTGCATGAAATTGCTTTATCCAAATATATTATGCTATACTTGCCTATTACGGATAGGTTTGTTATGTTGTTTTACTTAGAGTAAGTGCTTATTATAAGATTTTATTATAGTAAAATACAATTTATTATGTGTTAGAAATGATCTTGTTCTAGTAGTGTAGTATGCACATATTTTGAGAATATAATATGAATAGTAGTGGGACCAAAAGTAATGCTGAAGTGGTTGTAGTCTTGATGACTTTGGGAACACACGATCATCCATATTTGGAGACTTGCATCAGTATCACAAGGTCATCGAGCCATTGCAGAGATGTTGTCAGTTGCGATCAGAAACCTCCAAGACCAAGAGTACAACATTTTGTAAAAGCAAACTTATTATAATGTCATAGGGTCTATTATTTTTTAGTAACTAAGTAGTGACTAAGAAATCTAATGTATTTCAGAACTTTCGTAATGCTTAAAGCCAATAAAGTCACAAATGTGTTCAAGTTCATATTGACGCGGCAATGCTATGGTAATCCAATTGTTATTATCCCCGGTGAAACAACTATTTGCGGGTAAATGTTACTGACACCAAAGTGACAATATTATGCGCTTGTAGCAGCTAGTTGTTATCTTTAGAAAATGTGTCGTATACATATCCGGTAAGTGTGACGCCATATATTTTAATTATGAAGAATAAAATATAATTTTTCATATTTCAGTACTTGTTCACGATAGCTGTAAAGAAAAAGTTTAAAATGTTTTCTATTCCTCCTGGCCAAAACTGACGTGAATCAGAAATACACACTTGCTTTATATTTTATTTGGTGGCTGAGTCCAAAATGAAAATTGATGCCTTACTTAGCTATACAAAATACGAGTAGAATTAATGTGATATTTTATTCTATTTTAAGGTCAGTTAAGGTGCCTTACGCAGTGCCTATTTCAAGCGCTAGTTGCTTATCGGAGTATTAGAAGAATAGTACATGATGCATATAATGCTATATTGCATAGTATTTTAGTTAATAAATGTGTTACATATTTCCAAGAGTTTTATTTATAGGCCTTACTCAGACAATTTTACTCCACTGCCGAAAAATGGAGATTTTACCAAACAATCCCCGCGATTGGAAGGCTACCCTAAGCCCAAGCGCGCACTGGCGGCCACCGAAATGTATGCAAGCGGCCGCTTGCGCGCACTGGTGAAACAATGCTTACATTTCGGTGGGCGCCAGTGCGTGCTTGGGCTTAAGGTAGTCTTCCGAAGTACGCGACGAGAGACCGAAATAGGGTCGCGGAGCAACTGCTCAGTATGAATTTATCTTAGATAAATGATTGGTCTCAGCGCTCGACTAGATGCAGCGCTATTTAACAACAACAGCTCCGTGAATGGAATGCCGTAACTGATTATGGGCTTCGCATCGCAGTTTTGTGTACAAGCTCTTAAGATAGTGTGGTTTTTTATTATCTTTGTGTGTAAGACAATTTCTAGTGTGCGTGTATGCGGTACGTACATCTGACACACGATGATTTCAATGTGACGGACGCGGGCACGCCGACTTCGGCGTACTATTTACTGCCGCATTTTTCAAGTACGCCAGCGGTATCTAATAGAGCGCCGAGACAAATCATTTATCTATGCAATAGCGTGGCCAGAGAACCTGATTTGCTGGTCGCGGTCGTATAGATCGGAAGGATGGAAAATTCAAGATTTTCAGAAGATAAAGATTCACTTGGTTGTTTTACGAATTCCAATTTGAGGCACTCAAGACACGCGCTGTTCTTGTCATTGTGCTGAGCAGAGACGATGACAGTCTGTGATATGGAAGGGCCCGTGCAACTTTTAAGGGTCAATTCACACCAAAACGGAACCAACGCACTTTTATAATAGCCATTCAAAATAGAGCTTTTTTCATTACACGGTGCGAACTGACCCTTAGTAGTATATTTCAGTATTCGTTTGTTGAAGCAATAAATACGTACTTTAAATACAACTAAAATTTATTAACCATTATAAAGGCACTGTCTACATGGGGCGGATATATAATACTGTTACTATACATTGGTTGGCAAAATGGTGATGTAGGTCTTATACATTCTAAAGTAAGCGGTTGTAAGTTTACAGTACGAAATTGTCGTTAAAGCTGACAGAATTTATTATTATTATCAACAATATGTATTGTTAATTTAAAGATTGTTCTAAGCATATTTTTCCAAGTAATTAAACAGTATTTTGTTCGTACAATTTTAAGTACCAAACTTTGAATGATAATAATATTTATTGCGTTAAAAAAATACATGCTTGGGTACAGAACTAACAGTAGAACTAATTATGCAAAAACATGGTATTCTCTATGGAACGTTAGACTAGTAACATTGCAATAAAACAAGATACATTTGTGATGAATTTAACAAAAATCTTATAAAATTTCATAGGATCTTAAACGATATATACTTGCCCGTAACAGATTGCCCTCTATAGTTTATTAACATTTTGAGGGTAAAATAAATAGAATCTAACCTAGAAGTGCGCTTACATCAAGCAAGTTGATGTGAATATTTGATATGACGTCATTGGAAAACATTACAATAGCATGTGTAACAATATCGGAATGTGATATTTTAGGAGATCGGCAAGTCCTGCACAGAACAAACTGATATGTATGGAAATCTCTAACTTGACAAATATTTTAATCACTGAAAGTAAATTGGTGATACAACAAATAATATGAATAAAAGTAAGCATTGGTTAGCATTTTAGCCAATGCCCTAGAAATGTCCTTCTTAACAAATATATTATGCTGAATAATAATTAAAATGACCGCTATAAAATATATAAAAATATGGTGTACACCATAACCTATACCTAAATTTATATATTTACAAATACCCTAGACCGTAAAACATAGGTCAGGTACATTTTATATAAATATAAAATATTTTATTGTGAAATTAATCTCAAAATCTAAAAGCATACAGATCACGCATACCGTAATAAAGTACCGAGTCCGTTACCTACATTGGCCACGAGAACAATCGAAATCTAGAAATGCATGTTCAATTTGGATAAAATTATACAAATCGGAATGATAAAAATGCAAAATATTTAATGTGTTAAATCATAATTTTCTGGATAGCAACTGGTCATTTTTTACTTATTTATGTAAATAAAAAAAATAATTTATATGCGTGTTGCATGCGTGCGTGGGATAGAAGTGGCAAGAGTTTATTTTGCTAGAATGTTAAGATGATTCTTAAATATGAAGTTACGTAACATATATGATGCAGGTAACTGTCACTGAGATAAATGGAGTTACACACATGAGATACTTCTGCTGATATCACTGTATAGTTAAATTATTATACTGGGTTCTACTATACGTTTCATATAACATGATTTATTAGCCTTCTAAAATAACAAAAAGAATTGGATCCAAATAATATTAGTCACATTTTAGACATGGAGTCTGATACCTTATAATATATCGGAGCGTTTTCCGATTGTGCACTAAGTTTATTTACTTCTAGTTAAGGCATTATGTTATTGACACTAGTATATTTTATTACATAACAATCAGTCGCCTAATGAGCAGTCTGTACAAACAAAGAATTCGTTGAGTTCTTTAAAGAAATGTTATAGGCCTTAATTCCCTTTTTGTAAAAATGTAGGAATCACTGAATGTTACACTCGATAAGCGAGTCGTCTTAAATGTTCAATGTGATATGTAATACGTTTGTTTCTTATTGTCCGTAACGGTTATACCATTAAGGGACACTTGCGCAGATCTGGGTTTAAGCTAACCCTGGGTTAAAATATCATGGCTTCTCTTTCATAAATATGAAGAACGAGAAAGATAACATGATATTTAACCCAGATCTATGCACTGCCTTATCGGTACTTCAACGACAATCTGGTTTCGAAGAAGTACATATTTTGTATACACGATTCAATGTGTGTAAGTGACAAAAAGTGATGGGTTATAATAGGGATGTTATGGTAATGCTCCGTAACCGTCACCGAAACTATCGGATATCCTAAATAAAAAAACCTCCCATAACCGTAATGCGTAAACGAATCCAATATTAAGGTTTCGAATAAAGGTGAGGTCTAAATATTGTATTTTAATTTTGAAATTCTTCAAAAACTTTTTTTTATTATATTTATCCGAAATTTGCGGATAATTTGAAATAAATACATATCCGCAACCGTATTCGTAACTGGTATAATATTATTCTCATAGTATCTGTACCCAGATTCATATTCATAACATCCCTAGTTAAAATTGATGATTTTGAGTCTGAGTGCACAAAATTTTATTATTGTCTGCAGTGTTAAATGTTGTGTTGAATGACGCAAAACAAACTGTGAACGGACTGTGATCTGGGTGCCAAGCAGGAACATTTGACACCGGCGTAAACGTAACGTTATCGAATAAAATTTGTATGGGTGGTTAGACAGATTTTCATACAATTCACATTCGACAACGTTACGTTAACGCCGCTGTCAAATGTTCCTGCTAGGCCCACTGTTCGTATGATTAACACGAATCGACGTGTCGCAAAATGAGGTGTGACGTGGTGTTAAGACCGTAGCTTGGTAGTCAGTCGACGTGGCGTTTTCTCTAGTTGGTTGACTCTAGTTGAGCTGCGCGGGGTCTACGGGCTCGACGTAGTTGGCGGGCAGCATGCCAGTGCGGCCGGTGCGCAGGACCTGCCCCGTCATCCAGCCGGAGTCGATGGACGTCACGTTGGAGATGTAGTCGCCCTCGCGGAACGACACTTCGTCGCTGTCGTTCGCCTCGTAGTCGTACATCGCGATGTAAACTCGCTGAAAAAAAAAACGTATGGGTTCTGTTGTACGCGCACATAAGAAGTTATTCTACTTTGAAGTTAGTTTTGAGTTTTCAAGGAAACTTGAGTGAATGTTCATCTCACTTTATTACGTCGCTTTTTGGCTTTCGGTGTAAAATGTGCGCTTTGTAAAATCACTCATATTTTTGCAAGCGCGGCAAAAGAAGTATAATTATAATGAGCACATGCGTGCAGTTCACACGCGATAGAAGTGAAGCATTCACTTAAGATTGGTTCTATGTGCTGTGGATAGATGGGGCTGAACGCAAGTTACATTGCGTTATCATTTTTATTAATAATAATAGGTCTTTACCTATGAAATTGCCGTTCTGCAGTGCTGGCCATTTCAAATCAAAATAATTTTTGTTTGGCTAAGAATTCTAATTTCAAATTAATTTTATTTTAAAAACATGGAATTCTTTTTCCAAAAGTAATCATTTGTTTATTGATTAGTGTTACATTTTCATCGCATTTCAATCTTTTTCGTCATCATGGATACGTTAAAAATTCGAGTAATTATGGAATGAGTACCGTCGTCGCAGCAACGCGGCACAAGCGGCACGCAACATCAACGACGTTTACGGAGCTAACACTACAAACCAACGCACCGCCTGTTATTGGTTTGCTCGCTTCCGTTCTGGAAATTTCGACCTGAAAAATGAACCTCGCGGTCGTCCGAAAACTTTGGTCAACAATAACGAATTAAAGGCGATTGTGGAAGCTGATGATACACACACAATCTACGGCAGAATTAGCAGCAGCTTTCGACGTTAGCGTCAAAACAATATTGGTCCATTTGGGTCAAATTGGCAAGGTAAAAAAGCTTGACAAATGGGTGCCCCACGAACTCAAATATCGCCAGCGCAAAGTACGCGTTGAGACGTGCCTTGCACTGCTCAACAGACACACAAATGAAGGAATTTTGAACCGCATTGTTACCTGCGATGAAAAATGGATTCTGTTTCTGTTGTCTTGTTGTCTGAACAGGGTGAGCATTACTGCAGATGTGTACTGTGAAGAACTGAACACAATGATGGAGAAGCTGGCACATCTCCATTTATTTTACATTTTTCAATTTACTAACATTTTAAATGTTTCAAAGAGGTTAACTTTAATGAGGATTCTTACGTTGTAAGAAAAAAATGGGTCGAAGACGTGTTCTTCGAAATCAAGCACCTTATAAACAATCGATTCCTTGAGCTATTGTAATTACCTGCATGTGGTGGTTAGGCGCATGGTTGGCCGCATGATTTGTCGCATGGTTTGGCGCGTGGTTGGCCGCATGGTTGGCTGCGTGGTTGGGCGCGTGGTTAACCGCTCGTGGCTGCTCGGTGGCGAGCGGGTCCATGTCGGTCACTCGGCCGATGTGCCTGCTGCTCTGTTGCTGCACTTGGTGTGCGCCTGAAACACCAGGAATGTCTGACTTAGGTATTTGGAACAATTATAAAAAATAAAAGAATGCGCTTTTATGAAAGAAGATAATATTTTTTAATTACCAGTTATTCATACAATATTTTTGGACTCCTAAATATGCTGACAATAGTAGAGCAGAAAATCAAAACAGGAAAATACTTTTTAAAGGGACTCTGCATTTACCATCCGGCGATCGGCCTCGCCCATACTATAAAAAATTAATAACCACATAAGGCGAATATAGACAGAATGGCGTATGATGTGCTGACTGACCTCGTTTGTCGCTGGAGTAGATGAGCGTGGCGGACGCTCGTTGCGTGTTTGGCGGCGCTCGGGGCCCATCACTGAGCGGATCGTAGTCCTGAATCCTGCCAATCTTATGACCATAACCCTGAGGGGCTGGCGGGTGATTCGCATTCGGATAGTCCTCGTATTTCGGATAAGGATAGTAGTCCTCCTGACGTGGCTCATTGTATTGCCTCTGTGTCTGGGCTGCCGGTATTTGGTAGTGGTTTTTCGGAGGCAGGTTCGGCGGTGGTAGCATCTCGGTGGCGTACGTCTCGATTTGGTGCTGATAGTTGTCGTTGGTGGCTACGTCTAGCGTGACAGACAAATGGGGTGAATGAGCGATCGTGTAGGAGTCTGACTGAGAAGCTTTGGAGGAAAAATATTTAAAGAAAATCTTATTCCAGATTGATAGGGGGCTATGAAACAGGATATCTCACGTTAAGTCCCATAAAACGGCATGAGAAATCGATGGTTTAGATTATAGATGTTATATTATGGCCATGTTCTAGCAGACAGTGTAATTTGAAATTCATAATTGCAAATAATCAGTCAGATTCCTACAGAATTTATTTTCGTTTGATGATCCTCGACCTTCGCAATGTATGTGTGAATGAATGTAACGTGAACAGTTAACACAAATGGTCCACATGACTCAGTCAACATGTAAACATCGCTCTGTGTCTTATCTGGTAGTTTCTGCTAACTTTCAGTAAGCAAACAAGACGACCATATTATGGCCCAATATTTTTAAAACAGTTTCATGATGTATAATCGTTTGAGAATACCTTACGCCTGGGAGCCAATTCACAATTAGTTTGTATAAAATCGCGTTTAGCGTTGGCACGCTTTGTGCGGTTTCTGCAGCATGCCAATCCAATAGAAATATTTTAAAAAAATACGTGGATTGATCTGCAGATGTTATATGTAAGGTTATGGAAAATATTTACTTTAGGGCCCTTGTTCATTAGAACACTCGTTTAGAGCTGCATGGAAGGACCTGTGTCCTAGAGAACTAGGGCGGATGGCCGTTACTTTTTCATTAAGATACCAGATAACTCACAGAGCTTGGTAAAATCACACAAAGCAACCACTCACACCGACATACTCATATTATATAACAGATCACAATACAACTTACCAACAATTTCGCCGTTCTCATTGATCTGTCTCTGTTTCTCCATCTGTGCTTTTTTCTCCAGGTCGCCGTGGTACGCCACGTTGCTGATTATCTTCGTGTTCGCTTTAATTCTGAGTGTTTCTGGGTCGTCAGCAACCTGAAATACATGGTAAAATTTTAATGAGTATTTGATGTTTGCATGGATCACATAATAATTGGTAAAATTCGACGAAATTTTGAACAGTAAATATAGACTCCATACAGACATGATTTTTGGCAATATAAAATAATTAAACTTTTTTTAGGGGTGGGGGGAGGGATACATGTGAAGTGGGGCGGATTTTTTTAATCCTACCCCAGTGTGTGGGTTATCGTTGAATAGGTATTTTTAAATAAAGGCTAGTTTTCATACATTTTCGAATAATTGACATCCAAAGTGGTTTACAAATTACAAGTTGGTTTCATTTGGCATTTCAAGACAACAACAAGACTTATAGGTCTTGTTAAATACTCTTTAGGAAAATTATTTTGAGCGAATTTGGACACTAAGTTTTGAAGTTATTTGAAAATACCTATTGCGCGTTAATATTAGGTCATTACATATGAAATTAGCGTTTTGTAAAAAAGGACATAAAGTAGATTTTTTAAAACATAATACAGGGTGCCAGAAGACCGCTTCCATTAACTTTGGGATATGATAATACTACCTTTTCTCATTACAAAAAAGTTTTTTTTTTTTCAAAAATTTCATTTTTTTAATTTATTTATTTTTTACATTTTATACCTTTTAATCATAAGAACAAGCCGTCTAGAAGTAGATTTTTTATTAAAATCTAAAATTTTATTATTTTTACTTCATTACGCAATGTAATTTACTTCATTACGCTCGCCAGCCAATGACCCGTCAACTGACGCACGAGCAGGCCACTGCGCCGTGCTCCTGCCTTAGTACACGCGTTCAGCGATGTTTAATATATGCAGATTGCAGTGACTTACAACCGTACACACACAAAAGTGATGTTTGGATTTCATAATTTCATATAATTTTGGCGGAACCTTGTTGACTATCCCACGGAACCCACTTTAGGAATCCCTGCTCTACACCGCCTGCAGTGTGGTTCGTAAATCACGCAAGAAATGCTGATTGACAAATAACGAACCCTGTGTACAGTGCAACTAAATTCTTAATGTCAAACGGCAATCATCGCTTTTGTATCGAAATTACAGACGGTGTGTGAAAACCGACAATAACCGAAAGATGTAACGTGGTTGAACTGTAGGTAACAATTAAACTAAGTAGGTGTATAAAAAATAGGGTGCCCGAAGTAGCATTAGTAAATTATTATTAATGATAATAAGTTACGTACGTAACTACACCGATCATAATAAGTAAAACTATGGCTAATAGCTATTTACTTACGTGAAAGAAGTATTGAGTACTGAATGACTGTGAGTAGGTACTAAGTCTACTCCTAGTACTAAGTTCACGGAATCTATCGACCATCAGGTGACCGCGGCAAGGTATCACATTAAAAGTTAAAACTTAAAGTTGTTAGAAAGTGTTTTTGTTGCATTTTTTGTGCAATTTTCGTGGTTTATGTAGTAGTTGTAGTTTATGTAGTAAACAAACGGTACAGCTGCTAGTATCAGCTGATTTTCTCTATTCGCACCTGCGCGGGCGCGGGTGACATGTTTGCGCGGCTACCCGTCGCGCGCCGCCACCGACCGCCAACTCCGCCCGTGTGGTTATGTACTATGTACGTTGTACATTGCACATTGAAAATTTTAACTTTTACAAAAACAATCGATTAAAAGCAAATGACTGGTACCAATAGATCTATCCCTTGACCTAATATTAGGTCTTTACCTATGAAATTGCCGTTTTGTATGAAAAAATTTAAACGAATTTTTTTCATGTTTTTTATTTGTATTTATCGAAGTAATCACCCATGCAATCAATGCATCTTTGCCAACGCAGTGGCAGTTTATTGATGCCCTTCTTAAAGAAATCACCTGGACGGGAGGCAACAAATTCATCAAAGGCATTTTGTACTGCCTCTCGGGTATTGAATTTTTTTCCCGCCAAGAAGTTATCCAAATTCTGGAAAAAGTAGTAGTCTGTAGGCGCAAGGTCTGGTGAGTAGGGCGGATGACGGAGAGCTTTCAACTCCAGTTCTTGCAACTTGGAGACCGTCTGCTGTGCAGTATGAGGTCGCGCGTTGTCGTGCAGGAGCAGCGGAGACGAGCTATTGACCAATGCTGGTTGGAGATGTACCAGCTTCTCCATCATTGTGTTCAGTTCTTCACAGTACACATCTGCAGTAATACTCACCCTGTTTGGTGCTGGCTGCTGCTCCTGAATGATGTGATGTGATGAATCACACCAGCGCTAGACCACCAAACAGTGACCATCACTTTTCTAGGGGTAAGTTTTTGTTTAGGCCTTAGGGCATTGTTTAGATGCTGAACCAGGATCTAACCAACTTGCTGAGCGCTTGCGGTTATCAAACAGAATCCATTTTTCATCGCAAGTAACAATGCGGTTAAAAATTCCTTCATTTGTGTGTCTGTTGATCAGTGCAAGGCACGTCTCGACGCGTACTTCGCGCTGGCGATATTTGAGTTCGTGGGGCACCATTTTGTCAAGCTTTTTTACCTTGCCAATTTGACGCGAATGGACCAATATTGTTTTGACGCTAACGTCGAAAGCTGCTGCTAATTCAGCCGTAGATTGTGTATCATCCATCAGCTTCCACAATCGCCTATAATTCGTCATTGTTGACCAAAGAATTCGGACGACCGCGAGGTTCATTTTTCAGGTCGAAATTTCCAGAACGGAAGCGAGCAAACCAATAACAGGTGGTGCGTTGGTTTGTAGTGTTAGCTTCGTAAACGTCGTTGATGTTGCGTGCCGCGTTGCTGCCACGACGGTACTCATATTCCACAATTACTCGAATTTTTAACGTATCCATGATGACGAAAAAGATTGAAATGCGATGAAAATGTAACACTAATCAATAAACAAATTACTACCTTTGGAAAAAGAATTCCATGTTTTAAAATAAAATTAATTTGAAATTAGAATTCTTAGCCAAACAAAAATTATTTTTAATTGAAATGGCCAGTACTGCAGAACGGCAATTTCATAGGTAAAGACCTATTATAAGCCCACGAAGTAAATGGGACTGGTCTGAATACACCCCGTTCAAGATAACAAAGATATGATAACAAGAAGTTACCCAAATTTGGAAAAAAAAATGGTAATCTGTTGGAGCAAGGTCCGCGGAGTAGGGTGGAAGTCTTAGATATTCTAATTGAAGCTCCTCTAATTTAGTAGCCGTCTGTTGTGCAGTGTGTGGTCTAGCGTTGTCCTGAAGCAGCAGTTGCCTAGAGCGAATGACCAACCTCGGTTGTTTAGCAGCTAGCTTTTCCATCATGATTTGCAGTTGCTGGCAATAGACATCTGCCGTAATCGTCTGGCCAGATTTAAAAAATCTGTAGTGAACGACACCGGCACTAGTCCACCAAACGCTCACAAGTAACTTTTTTTGAGACAATTTTCGTTTGGGGTAGGCTATGGCTGGTTCGCCAGGGTTCAGCCATTGCGATGAGCATTTCCGATTATCGTACAGGATCCACTTTTCATCACAATGATTCGATTTAAAACCCCTTCATTATTGTGCCGGTTGAGTGTAATGTAACGCAGCAGTCGACGCGCGTTTGTCGGTTTGCTGCATTCAATTCATGATGCCCTTTCAAGCTTTTTCACCTTCCCAATTTGCTTCAAGTGGATAAAAACAGTTTTCTCACTAACACCACAGCCTGCAGCTAAGTCGGACGTGGTTTGCGATGGATCCGCTGCCACAATAGCCTTCAACTCTTCATTATCAACTTTTCGGCCGTCCACGGGCTTGTTCTGCAGGTTGAAATTTCCAGAACGAAAACATTGGAACCAGAAACGCACTGTGTTTTCTTTTGCGACACAGCCGTCATACACATCATTCATCCTTCGACCCGTTTCTGCAGCACTGGTGCCACGGTGGAACTCGAACTCGAAAATAATACGATATTTCAAGTTTTCCATTTTGTAAACAGAGTTACGCAAAAAAAAACCAAAAGAGGAAAAAACAAATGAATTACGGTTTTCAAAACACAAGCATGAGTAAATAGTTATAAATTTGAAATTGGAATGTCTGTCCATGCTCGTCCCATCTGTTTCATATAGCGCTTAATATCATGTATTGTACTATCGAACAATTTGCCGCTCGACCAGGCATAACATAAAAATCTCTTAACAGCGCACACATACTTACGTGTTATTTTTACGCGAGTTACACGTAGTTCAACCACGTCTAGAGTCGTTGCGGTCACTTCCTCTGTGTTTAAATATTTTGAGGCGTCCTAGTGCAAAAGAATTTTTTTAGGAACTTTGCCGATATTGTACCTGCCTCAGGAACCGTAGACGACAGCTAACTGATAATGTAACTACTCACCTGTGTGAATTTCCCTTTGCTCTTCTCGAAGTCTGCGTGGTACTTGACGTTGCTCTGCAGCTTGGTGTTCTCGGCGATGCGTTTCAGCTCGGGCGTCTCCGCCATCGTCGTGTGCTTCGCTTTCGGCACGTGCCTGGAATACACCGATTCAGTTAAATTAATAAACAGTACCTGGGAGACCGAGCAAAGCTCGGAGTTCTAGCACTTAGTACGTGAAAAAAGAACAGATGGTGATAGGTACCATACATTTTTTTATCACAAAATTGTTAGTCTTACCGGGATTCGAACCCGAGAACAAACCGAAAACCAACAACGCAAAAAGTCCTACCCTAGCGTAGCTGAGACACGCGCTCAAAACAATTAGAGAGCGAAATAACTCATAATATCTTATTTATTAGTTATCACGCAACGAAAGAAAAAGTATATAAAAATAGATTGTTCACCTTCAGACCCCAACCCGGTTTTGGGTTGAACCCTGAACACTAAATTTCATGGATTGTTGAAACCGTTTCCGAGATTCTGATTTTATATTTATATACAAGAATTGCTCGTTTATAGTATGATATTAAAATAAAAGTCGCGGGACGCATTACTTAACTTGTAAATATCACGTGTAGAACATTCATAGCTAATAGTTGATACGGCCTCGCCCTCCTCGCCAATAGTAAACTACCAAAAGAACGACAGCATATCTTTAGGATCTATTGAATTCTCCAGACCTTGACTTTAGGTACCTAAATTATGTTAAATATGTTGCCTCCGGTACTCATCAACGGTACGCCGATACCATATAGTAAAGTGGTTAAGAATCTTGGCATTTATTTTGATGAGCATCTATCTTGGACACAGCAGCTGAAAGAGATTAGCAGGAAGGTGTATTCAACGTGGCACTCCTTGAAACGACTTCGGTATGTTCTTCCAGTGCCTACTAAGGTGGCCTTAGCCGAATCAATATTTCTCTCCCTTCTAGACTACGCGGATGTTTGCTTCATTAACTTGACCGAAGACCAACTTAACAAACTTGAGCGCCTTCAAAATCTGTCTATCAGGTTCATCTTTGGCTTGCGCAAATTTGAACACATATCCGAGTACCGTCACAAGCTCAAGTGGTTACCAATTCGCTTTCGCCGCAATGCTCGTGTGCTTTCGCTCCTTTATTCCATTTTATTCGATCCCAACAGCCCTCAATACCTAAAAGAAACTTTTAGTTTCCGTCTCTCCGACAGGCAAGAGCTACGATCATCCACAAATCTCCTTCTCGATATTCCTATCCACCACACCAAGTATTTCCACTCCTCCTACTCCGTACAATCTGTCCTGCTATGGAACTCTCTCCCTACTCGAATTAGACAATGTAAAACATTAAATACTTTTAAATCTGCCCTTAAAGACTACTACCTTAGTATGTGTCGAAAGTAGTTACGTGTGTTACCTATTTATCCATGATATGTAATTATTGTTTATATTTATTGTTTAACATTGTATATATAATATTTTTTAAATATTAATTAGTTCTTATAATATTATGTATGTATGTATTTTATTTTTTATTTTTTTATTTTTTTTATTTACGTATTTTATTTTAATGTATACTCTATATTTATAATTTTTTAGATATACTTTTAGCACAGTACCCTTCTCCAGCAATTTAATCCTTTCTTTCAAAGGTTGTCTGGAAGAAATTGCTGTTTAGTAATAAGGCCGCCTTTGTGTACTTTCGTCTTATTCTGTGTATAGTTTATATTGTATATGTGTGTGTGTAACTGTTGATTGTGCACAATAAAGTATATTTTCATTTTCATTTTTTTCATTTAAATTGCTAGCTATCACTAATATGTATGTAGGAAATATGCAATCAAATAGAAGAGCTGTAATAATAAATCGAGGATACTTTCTAGATGTGGTTTGATGGTATTAGTATAAGTGGTTATCAGTTATCAGATCAAATGTTACCAAGGTCACCAATATAAAAATAATTTTCCTCGTAATAACCTTTAACTATGGACGCGCGGTCTCACAGGCCGCTTCCCCACACCCTCTGTTTCTTCGGCGTTTAGTGTCTTCAGTTTTGGTGGCGAAATATCCCCAGAGGCAGAGTGTTGCGTTGGGCTGTATATTTGGTGAGCTATTTCGTCTTGACCTTCGACCGCAGTATGTGAGACCGCGCGTCCCATGATTCCCATACAAAAAATCTGATTGGGATTGTTTTTTTTTTCGGTAGTATGCAATTAAGATACCAAAAAAATATTGAAATTACTGCTCGTTTTGCCTTTAATCGTGCCACATATACAAAGACGAGTTATCAACTCAAATTTGCCAAAGCGAGATTTGGGAGCAGACTTGCCTCTAGAAGAGCTTATACTTTGGAAATGGAATCTTCGAAGCGATATACCTGCCTAATCTGTCCACTTAACTAAAGAGAAAGACTAACTACGCTTATCAGTTGTGGTCAAGCTATAATTTGTCTTCAGTGGTTTATGCCGTTGTGCAATATTAGACCTATGTCAAATTTTTAATGTTTTAAAGTTCAGAAGTTAGTATTTTGTTTTTTTTTTTTTTTTTTTTTTATATATTTGGTATAGTTTAAACTTACAGATAAGTACATAATAATTGTTACAATATTTTTTTCTTTTAAGTTGTAGATAATTTTATGATGTCAGGCAAATTGAAGACAAAGTACTCGAAAATTATAGCGGTCCGTGAGACCTGGCATGAATATGTTACAATATTTTGACGTTCACAGTTAAAGGTTAAAGTAACCTCCTGCAAGTTATTTATAATACACGAGTCTCTAATAAAACAGGCGAGAAGCGGGGACATCAAAACACCTACCACGCCAATGTTAATAGTTGATACGTTATCTTGTCATATTGGCCAATATTTGGCGACGTGTTACGTGACGTGATAATACAATATTTGACACGTTATAATAGGTAGTAACTGGTAGATACATTACATTTTGTTGCATGTCAAAAATATACTCTGCGCAATAGAGATAAAAATCGAACACATGAGTGTCGAGTCAAATGTCAATGTCACATATATGACTGCTCGACACTCGAAACTTCCATTTTCAACTCTATTGTAATAGCGCAGAGTTCTATATTCAGTGCTCTGAATTTTCACCGTCGTTCCGGATTCCGGAGCATATAGTCCTAGCTCACTCCCAGCCTAAACCAATGGTCTAAAGTCTAAACTAATCCTAATCGACAAGAAACTTCAAGAACAGTGAATGTAGACAGTGTCTCGCCTTCTCCTTCTTACTCTCGCACAGAGACTTCTCATAAGAAAGAAGACAGCTCGCAACATTTCTCAACCTAATACGTTTATTAAATACTTACATAGTTTAAAGCTTTGGACAAATGTTATAATACAGCACGCGACATAATTAATTAATTAAACCTTTTGAGTTTTGACAGTTCTATTGAAATAATAATTTCGCCTTCATGAATACGTATAAAACAACGTCGATATTAAATCGGATGGAGTAATTTCATTACACAATATGTATTATATTATGTGTATTATGTCGTTTTAGTTAGAAACACTAAGAAAAAACAGAATGTAAGTGGTACCTGAACTAAATTATCCATCATATGTAATTTTATTTCACGAGCCTTATTTTGCACGAATCTAATATTATGATAATAGATATCATAATATTAGATACGTGCAAAACTTTCAAACGACGAGTATAGAGGAAGTGAAAACAAATATATTAGTGGCGACGCGACGTTTACAATTGTAAAAATTTGTGTCTATGTTAGTGCCTTGTACTCTACGAGCTCATCTTAAGATAAATTCTTTCAAATTTAGTTAAAGCATAATAACAGTTAAAAATAAATAAAGAAGATATAATATAAATGGCAAGTAAATCTGTCTATAGTGAATCTGTTCGTCACACTCTTACTAGCGTCTCGCACCGCAGTCCCCACCCAGCTTTGTGATTTGTCCGACTTTCTTCGATGCCGAGCAGAATAAAACCGGCCAAGTACATGACGGACGCGCGCACGAAGGGTTCCGTACCATTATCTATACTACTACTAGTATAAATATCAAGCACTAGTATTAATATCGAGAAAAAAAACGGCAAAAAATATCACGTCAGTTGTATGGGAATCCGGAGCACCGTTTAAATAGCAAATAGAGAGAAATATATTATTTAATTCTAAAGCTGATATACAACTAAAATCTAAATAATATAATATCTATGGACGCTTTCACAAGTCAATCTGGTCCCGTGTTAAGTTCTCGAAGAACTTGTGTTACGATCAGACAACGGTAATAATATATTCAATCGTTTTTATACTATACATATAATATACTAGCTTTTGCCCGCGGCTTCGCCCGCGTGGAATGTGTTTTTGGAGAAAAAACTTCAGCAAAAACTCTACTCACTGCAATATACTTCTGTATACAATATTGAAAATGTTTTTTAGGGTTTCGTAGCCAATGGGTAAAAACGGGACCCTACCACCTCGACGCGACGTGCGAGCAGTCAGACCGCTTGATATATATTTTTCGCGCTTGAATATAAATTTTACGATATCTTCTAAATATGAGATATTAATTTAAACTGTATGGATTAAAGGGCTACTACAATGTGTATAAAATGCTTAAAGTGATTAGCATTAGAAAGTAACGTATTTAATTTGATAAGGATCAGACTTCAGAAATCCGTCTAAATAGCTGTGGGGCACGGGCCGCTAGTTTTATATATTATGTAAACCGCTATGTCCCTGCATATTAAATCTGCAATATCTTCAAAAATATTCATTTAAATTACATGATGTAAAGGGCCATATTGATCTTAGATAATAAATGTAGAATGTATTTAAGATACTTAATTATTAATTGGATAAGGATTAATGCTGTATTGCTTAAAATTGCTTCGTAAATAAGCCATGTTTTCTCGTAAAAAGTAAAGGATAAAAAATGGTTATTGTGGGTTATCCCTAAGAGATAGACATATACCATCGCGGACTTTTTTGTAGAACTTTTTAAAGTGTACAATACTGTAGTACATTATTTTGATCTGTCTCGTAGGGTTCAGCCAACATTAGCAAATTTAAGCGCAAAAGATGTGTTTATTTAGGACATTAAAAACCTCTAAAATTATCAGTGTTTCTCTACTATATTATGCATGTTATATACATATTAACCTTCCTCTTGAATTACTCTATCTATTAAAATAACCCGCATCAAAATCCGATGCGTAGTTACAGACAAAAAAAGCGATTTTGTTTTATACTATATAGTGATATATAGGAATTTTACTATATAATACAAATATTTAATACACATCCATGTCCCAGGAACACAGAAAAAAATTAGTTCCCTGGCGGGACTAGAACCCGTGATCTCCGGCTTGAGCGCCATCGCGCTAACCACTGAGCCACAGAGGTCGTCAATATTCTGTGAATATTTCTAGCGTCTACCCGTTGCTGTTTTTAACATATTGTATAGAGCAAAAAACGGCAAAAAGTCACGTTTATTCTATCCCCCTCTTAAATATTTATTTTATTCTGATTTTAGTATTTGTTGTTATAGCGGCAACAGAAATACATAATTTATGAAATTTTCAACCTATCACGGTTCATGAGATGCTGGTGACAGACAGACGGACAGCGAAGTCTTAGTAGTAACTAATACTTTTTACGGATAAGGGAACCCTAAAAATGACTTCGAATATAGCGATTAATTACTACAATTAGTGATGTTGCGAATAATCGATTAAATTGATTAATTTACTCTCGGCCGCAAAAACTACGATTTCATTCACACAACAGCTATTCATTATCGCGTTCAGCCAAACAAGAATACTTGTCTGGCTATTCCCGATCCGTTTAATCAATTTCGTGCGAATTAGGCATCGAAGGTGAAAGCGGTCTCATTTCTAATAATGTGACGAAAGGAGCAACAACATCACAATGACATAACATGTCATAATACAAAACGTGACATTCCTCATGTGTGCACGGTGCATAACAATTACAATGTGACTCACATTTAATTTTAAACTCTAACCCGAGGATATTAAGGTCATAATTTCAATCAACATTCGTCATAATGCAAATTGAGACAAGATGTCATATTATGTAATCCAATTTAAATAAAAAGAAAGCATTTAAATTCAACCTTAATTCGATCACTTACGACGTATTTTCTATTA